>SJYT01006217.1:364809-697005 GCA_006410635.1 Cephalophus harveyi | reverse complement strand
TTCACAGTCCAACTCTCACATCCATACATGACCACTGGAAAAACCATAGGCTTGACTAGACGGACCTTAGTCGGCAAAGTAATGTCTCTGCTTTTGAGTATACTATCTAGGTTGGTCATAACTTTTCTTCCAAGGAGTAAGTGTCTTTTAATTTCATAGCTGCAGTCACCATCCGCAGTGATTTTGGAGCCCAGAAGGATAAAGTCTGACACTGTTTGCACTGTTTATGGATAACATCCCCTTAATCACCCCCATCTGATTACACACATACATACATGCCTGTGCTTTAAAGATGAGAATTATAGTTTATTTTCCCACAAAGAACAAACTTTTACCCTACTGGGGTCCCTGTTAGAATGATACCATCATGTATTAAGACCTCAGGACTTCCAGAGTCCCTCAAGAATGTTCTTAAAATCTCAGAATTCTAGGTCAAAATCTCAGAAGTGTGTCCAAAATTTAAAAAAAAAAAAAAAAGTGTATATATATATATATAGTTGTTGTTAAATAAAGCACTACATGTATCCTCAAAATAAATATCTGTCTAGATCATATTAGCATCTTTTATTCATGTGTAAGTACTTTATTTGATGTTCACTACTTGGGTGTTCATTTCAGCCTTCCACACACATTCATGTACGTGCATCTTTTGATTCCCATCCTGGAGCTAACCACCATTTACAGTTTAGCAAGCTTCTTTGTAATCTTTGTTTTTTGTCACTGGTTTTAATTTTATTTAAGTTTTTTCTGTACATGATCTGATACACTTCTGTAGTATTTGCTCTGTAATATTACCACTGAATGATATCAGGTACTCCTCCATGCATGTTAAGTTTCTTTGTGTACTTAAGTTTAACTTTTAAATAGGTTAGTATATTACAAAGGGCATAAAAGAATAAGTAGTGAAAAATATCCTGTTCTTATTTCCTCTTCATTTACTAGTATTATGCTTTCTGAGATATGCTTCCATGGGTATTTTATATACCTACAGTAAGAATATATGTGTATACATATATAGTTATATATATGATCATTTATTTTCTCATTTTTTAAAACATAAGCCCGCCTGGACCCCCTGTCCATGAAATTCTTCAGTAAGAATGCTGGAGTGGATTGCCATGCCCTCCTCCAGGGGTCTTCTTGACCCAGGGTTTCAAGCTGTGTCTCTCAGGTCTCCTGCATGTCAAGTAGGTTCTTTACCACTAGCGCCACCTGGGAAGCCCCTAACTAACCTTAACCTTAACTTGTATGAATACAAGTATACCTGAAGAATTAACACTAGGCTCAAAGGAGTGCACATTTTTCCTTTCAATGTACATGTGTGTACTAAGTTGCTTCAGTCATTTCTGACTCTGTGCGACCTTATGAGCTACAGCCTGCCAAAATCCTCTGTCCATGGGATTCTCCAGGCAAGAATACTGGAGTGGATTGCCATTTCCTTCTCTGGGGGATCTTCCCAACCGAGGGATTGAACTCACATATCTTGCATCTCTTGCATTGGCAGGGGTGTTCTTTACCACTGGCACCATCTGGGAAACCATTTCCTTTAAATACTTGTTATCCAGTTTTCTTTTATGAAGGTTGTTTCAGTCTCTCTGTGGCGCAAATAAATATATACTTATTCAAACACATCAGTGTATATTCGAACATCTTGGTGTTTACAGATTGAGTGAGTAAAAGAATCCATCTATGCAATTTTAATTTGTGTTTCTTATTATTAGTGTGGCAGAGCAGCTTTTCTTGTGTTATGGGGCCGTTTGTGTTTTCCTTTTTTATTTCAGCTGTTGATTCATATCTGTTGCCCATTTTTATGTCTGGTTTTGGGTTTATCAGTTTCTAGAATCCCTTGGTATAATAAAGACATTTTCCTTTTTGTGGTTTGAATTGCAAATGGTTTTGCAGATCATTTGTTTTTTGTTATTTCTTATGGTGCATTCTGCTATCAGAAAATTAAATATTTCTTTAATATATTTGATTGTATTAGTCGTCCTGATGCTTAGGATTTTACATATGTAGAAATACTTTTCCTACTTCAAACTTCCTCATAACTGCTTCTTGTACTTTTACTTATTTTAAATATTTAAAACTTGTAACCATTGGGAATTTATCTGAAAATAGGCTTTGTCTACTTTTGAACTGTTAAATATGAAAGTAGTTTGCTTAGCAAGCCCCTACTGTTGGATATTTACATTATTGCCAGTTTTTTCACTTTGAAAACAAAAGGCTAGATGGTAAATATTTTAGAGGGTCTTTTTTTTTTTTTTTGCTTCAGTCGTGTCCGACTCTGTGCGACCCCATAGACGGCAGCCCACCAGGCTCCCCCATCCCTGGGATTCTCCAGGCAAGAACACTGGAGTGGGTTGCCATTTCCTTCTCCAAGGCATGAAAGTGAAAAGTGAAAGTGAAGTCGCTCAGTCGAGTCCGACTCCTAGCGACCCCATGGACTGCAGCCTACCAAGCTCCTCCATCCATGGGATTCTCCAGGCAAGAGTACTGGAGTGGGGTGCCATTGCCTTCTCCAGCAAGCCCCTACTGTTGGATATTTACATTATTGCCAGTTTTTTCACTTTGAAAACAAAAGGCTAGATGGTAAATATTTTAGAGGGTCTTTTTTTTTTTTTTGTCTCTGTTAAGACTTTAACTCTGGAGTTACAGTCTGGAAAAAACCATGGATAATACATATGTGAATGGCTGTGGCTGTGTTCCAATAAACCTTTATTTTCAAAACCAGGTGGTGGGCTATATGTACTGCACATGCCCTAGCTTGCGAGCTCTTTGGTTTATAGTATGGGTTATGCCCATATATCTAAAATTGACTCCATGGTCTGTCACTATGTCAGGGCAAGTTTCCTGGCTTCTGAGCTTCAGTCTCTTAACTTGAGAAACAGAAACATGTATACTTGAGGCAAGTTTTTTAAAGGCTCAAAGAAGATAAACTATAACATGTTTCATCATGATGCCTGGCACATAGTGACTATTCTCCAAATGGATTCTCCTTAGTGATGTCATTTGATGGCTGTATACTATTAAATATCACTCAGTCATTTTTTAGTCAGGCTGGGACTAGAGTGTCCAAAAAACTCCGTAATCAAGAGAAATTACATTTTAATGCAATATTTGCGATTGCTAGTTTTTCCTTTTGCCTCAGACTCCAGTAGGACTTTGTACAGGACTTTGTTAATGATAATATCTTTATTTTTAAAAATATTTTGCTCATCCTAGGGTTTTTCTTTTGGCATTCACTTCAAGCTTTAAAATACTTCATTGGAATGTTCTCTGTTTTGATAACTAAATTTTGGTGAGTGCTTCACCTTAATACTGGCACTTTTGACACTTATTTATTGAGTGCCTTCTGTGTACTGCATGAACCAAGTAGTCAAGTATTTAACATCATGGAGGTTATTTTCTCACGAACTGTATACTCGAAAGAAATGCACGAGGTCAAGGAAATACAGCTTGGATGAGAAGACCATTTTAAATAGCTAAGTTAGCAAAGTGTCCTGTGATTTGATGAACTGAAAGGAGTTAATGTTCTTTTCTTCACTGTTGCTTCTGCTGATTTCTCCAGGTTTTCCTTATAGATCCCCTTCGTTGGATGTTACCCACACTATAAATTGATTGAAATAGAGGAGAGTGTAAGTTGAAGTGAACTATTCACAGTGTGTCACAGAGGTACAGAATCCATCATGTTGTTTTGGCTTCACCTCATAAATGTGGCACTTGACGTCTAGACATTTCCCCAGATGGCACTCAATGGTTAATACATTTTGGAGCATACATTCCTCCTTTTATAGTTGTTGCAGGAAGGGTGTGAATCATCCTGTCTGTACCCTCTGAAGTGCTTCCCAGACCCACACACCCCCTCCACCCCAGCTCAGCTGTTGAGTGAACACCTCATAAAATGATTTTTAATTCCTTGTTCTTTTCCTCTCAGCTCTTATATCATGGGGTTGGTCGGTACACTCTTAGCCTTTGCAAACACCGAACTCCTAAACTGTGTCTGGAAATGTTTCCCTGTTCCTTCTCATGATGGGGATTTCTCATAAGCTGAAGTAGTTTCTGTTCTACAACACAATGTGAGACTAGGTACTTACTGTAGAGAGAAATGGTGTGAAAAAGGCCTTCCACTCAAAGACAGGAAGTTCCAGCATTGTCTGAGCCAGACTGAACTAGATCCTAATTGTCTGTCTTGCTTGCCCCACCCTGAGATGAAATTGTGACCTTTGGGAATCATGCGTGGTCACCTTGGCAGGTCTTCCCTAGGTAGTGACTTGCGTTGTGTCTTTGAAGCCGAGGACTTCAGAGAGAGGCATCTGGTCCCATTAAGTCAGGGATTCCTGTCACATGACCTCTGTTTTACCCACTGTGAATTTATAACCAGGGACTTCAGGACCTGTTCCCTCTTCTTTTGTCTAAATGAGATCTTAAAAGCCCTACCCAAGTTTATCCTCTCCTCCAGGGAGAGAGGAAAGGAAGGAAGGGGAATCCGGAGATGTTATCCTTATACATTCCATCCAGCATGCGTTCCTGATTTTTATCGTTATAATTTGACATTTTCTTCCTAGTGATGAATGGGGAAAGCGCTGAGTGATTTAACTGTTGGTATTTTTAAACTAACATTCTGATTATCTCCTATATTTCTTCAGTCACAAATAGCAGAAAGCCTAATCAAGAAGTTTTGACTACAAAGACAGTTAAAATTGAGAAGTCTAGAGATCAAATTTGAAACTCAGCATTTGTTTGTTCAGGTCCTATCCTTTCTCCTCACTGCCTGCCTTTTTACTTGTCAGTTTTGGCCTCCATCTCATTCAATCTTGATTCAAAGTCAATCCATTCCTTGCCTCTTCTCTGCTCCCATTCAGGGAGGAGGTAGGTTGTTCCCTCAGACTCAGAACAAAAATCTGGAGCCTGGTTTCGAATGTTGTTGATCGGTCGCTGAGTCATGTCTGACTTTTTGTGACCCGATGGACTGCAGCATGCCAGGTTTCCCTGCGCTTCAGTATCTCCTGGAATTTGCTCAGAGTCATGTCCATCGAGTCAGCCATGCTGTCTAACCATCTCATCCTCTGCTGTCCCCTTCTCCTTTTTCTTTCAGTCTCTCCCAGCACTAGGGTCTTTTCCAGTGAGTCAGCTCTTTGCATCAGGTGGCCAGAGTATTGGAGCTTCAGCTTCAGCATTAGTCTTTCCGATGAATCTTCAGAGTTTATTTCCTTTAGGATTGATTGGTTTGGTCTCCTTGCAGTCCAAGGGAGGGAGTGTCAAGGGTCTTTTCCAGCACCACACTTCAAAAAAACATCAATTATTCATGCTCACCCTTCTTTATGATTCACCTCTCACATCTGTTTATGACTACTGGAAAAGCCATAGATTTGGATATACAGACCTTTGTCGCCAAAGGTTACATTGAATCCTATCAATTCAGTTCAGTTTAGTCATGTCCAACTCTTTGCAACTCCATGGAATGTAGCACCCCAGGCTTCCCTGTCCATCACCAACTACCAGAGCTTGCTCAAACTCATGTCCTTTGAGTCAGTGATGCCATCCAACCATCTCATCTTCTGTCGTCCCCTTCTCTTTCTGCCTTCAATCTTTCCCAGCATCAGGGACTTTTCCAGTGGGTCAGTTCTTCGCATCAGGTGGCCAAAGTATTGGCGTTTCAGCTTCAGCATCAATACTGATGAATATTCAGGACTGATTTTCTTCAGGATTGATTGGTATGATCTCCTTGCAGTCCAAGGGACTCTCAAGAGTCTTCTCTAAACCTCCCACCTAAAACATTTCCTCTGAGCAGGAAAATCCCCTCTACTCAGTGGTGTAGTCCTGGATTAACATTCCTTCCTGAGTCAGTCTTTTGTCAAGGACAATGGAATTAAACTAATGGCCAGATAAGCAATCAGGTGCTAATTTTGGAGCCCTGGAGCAGGGTCACATCATCCAGAATTTAGTTTTGGTTGTGGTTTCCAGGTGAAAGTACAGATAATCATGCTTACCAAGCACTATTAGTATGTGCCATGTACTGGTGGGTGCACTCTGTAATTATTTGTGTAATCCTCACCAGATCCTGTGGTTACTTTCAGGACTGTATACAGTGAGAGTGAATGATAGCTAAAATGTCAACAAAATTTAATATGCCTGTTGGATTCTTCCAGGTGTTACAGGAAGTATTCTTGTAATATTTAGAACTCTTTGGAGTTTTAGAGATGATCTGGAGATCAGCAACATGAATGCTTTTTAGTCCTTTTTCCATTTTTCATGTATACAGTGTTTAATTTACAACACGCAGTTAGCTGCTAGGGGTGGAAAATGCAGAAGAATCATAAGTCCCATAAACTTTTTGAATTAAAAAATAGAACAGTTTAAATACGTGTTTTAGATTGGGGGGGGACATTAATTATACTATTATGTTAAAAAATACATTATTTTTGGATTGTTGCTGTTGGTTAAAAGTAGACACCAAGATGCCTGGATCAAGGTAATGCTTTTAATGTAAATTCCTTGAAGGAGGCATTAATAAGCATATTTGACTAGTAACAACATATAACACGTATATTAGTTTTGTTTTTAATTAGATTTAGACAGAATTCATTATTTTTAATGGCTTTTCATTAGTGAATAGAAACCATTATTTGAATATGTTATTAGTAAAATAAATTCAAGGTGTATGCTTATTTTCTGCAAAGAATCTCTTATGTATTTAAAGAAACCATTGTTTGGAATACAAATCATAGACATTTGAAATTCTTTGCTTTTAGACAAGAGTATGATTTATATGCTCTAAAGATAGCACTTTTATCTCTTTTTCTCAGCTCAGTTGTTAGTAGTGAACTACACTGAAGTGAGATGGTTTACTTACACTATAGAAAAGTCGTATTGCTAACCAGTTATATTTGCTCCTCTTAGTTTTTCAAGTAATATTGGAGTTGTGGAGGGGGTTGAGATGTGTCTCTCAGATTTTTATTTTTCTGTGAACACATTGGCTTAGTTTGGGTTCAGAATTTATGCATGTCAACCGAGTTCTTTGAGTTAAATGTGCCTTAAAGGAGCAGTGCAGATTAAGCAGGATCTCAGACGCGAACCCAGATTTACAGTATTTGCCATTATTTTCACGTGGGGAATTGTCTACCTTAAACAGGCCAGTTGGAATTAATCTCCAGTTGTGTGATTTATTTACCCTCCTATAGAAATACGTCTTCCTGGTGCTAGTCTACTGCATTGTAAGCATCTCAAAATGAGAAAATAGACTGACTTGTTAATGGTACACCATGGAGGTAAAGGTGGGTTCTTTTCATGCATAAATAAGCCATAAATTAAGCTAATACTGTTTTTCCTTAGCTATAATTTGTCCAACTTTTGAAGGTTTTTATGTAACCTTAAATAATGAAATATCCTTCTTTAGGCCACCTCTCTTTTCCTTTGACATTGTTCTGTGCAAATTTCTTTCTTACAAAGAGGGTATGACAATAAGCACAGCGTTATCTGTAAATCAGTATCCATCTCCTTCATCCACTACGCCATAGAGCTACCCCCAGATATGTACTAGTAAAGTCAGTAAAATCTAGAAATTAAAATGTAGCCCACTTAACAACACTTAGGTTTTATTTGCTTTCTGTGAGTTTCATAAATATGTCTTCCTCTTTCTTCCAGCCTTTATTCAGAGCTCATGGGTTTGCTGACTAATTTCCTTGTTTGGTTCCATTATTCAGTCTCAAATACCACATTGCAGTTTTGGTCTCGGCTCCTAAATCTTCTTTGGTCTGTGACAGTTTTTTATTGTCTTTCCTTGCTTGTCATTACCTCAAGGTTTTTTAAGGACTATTGGCCAAGTGTTTCTGTAGAATGTTCCGTTCCTCAGTTGGGGTTTGTCTGATGTTTTCCTCGTCATGGGGGTTATGGGTTTTTAAAAAAGAATCCAAGAGTGGTTCTGTACCCTTCTTACCACATCCTATCAGGATGTGCTTGATAATCCATGATACCGAAGGTGGGGCTGACCTCCATCACTTGGCTGAGGTGCTCTTTACCAGGCTTCTCCATTGAGAAGTCGCCTTTCCCCCGCTTTTCTGCCTTATTCTTAGGAAGCTAGTCCCTAAATGCAGCAGGTGCTAGGATTAAACTTCACCTCCTGAAGGGGTGAGCTGTACTTCTGACTCTTGTCCTCTGCCCCTGCGGGAAGCACTTCAGTTCAGTTCAGTCGCTCAGTCGTGTCCGACTCTTTGCGACCCCATGAATCGCAGCACGCCAGGCCTCCTTGTCCATCACCAGCTCCCGGAGTTCACTCAGATTCACGTCCATCGAGTCAGTGATGCCATCCAGCCGTCTCATCCTCTGTCGTCCCCTTTTCCTCCTGCCCCAATCCCTCCCAGCATCAGAGTCTCTTCCAGTAAGTCAACTGTTCACATGACATGGCCAAAGCACTGGAGTTTCAGCTTTAGCATCATTCCCTCCAAAGAAATCCCAGGGCTGATCTCCTTCAGAATGGACTGGTTGGATCTCCTTGCAGTCCAAGGGACCTAGTAAATTTCTTTCCACTTCTGATGTAAATTTCTCCCCTCAGGTGTCTCTCCTCTCTCCCTGTGTAGCGCTTAATGCCAGTCTCCACCTACCGTAGTCCTTGCTTGGGTTCACGGTTATTTCCTTCATTATATGTGGTTGGCTTCTTGAGGGACTGCTGTGTATTTTATAACACAGTAACAGTGGCAATAATCACACCAGCCACCATGCTCCGAGTTTCTATTGTTTTTTTTCCTTATACTGAGTATCTTCTGTGGATTATCTCATCTGATCCTCATAACCGGCCTTTGAGGTCAAATCTCTGATGTTCCCCGTTCATTGTACAGATGAGCTGACAGAGGCATCATTCGCATCTCCACCCCTCAACCACCATTTCTTAGCACTGAGCCTGGTACTGAGCATTTGTTGAGTCAGTATTGAAGTGACTTTGGTGATGAAGTAATGAACAAGACTTGTTTCCTCCTTGACTGACCTTTGATTAGAGAGCTCTGCTAAAGCGTAGAAAAAAATGAGCGTCTTAATAATAATCGTTTCCCAAAAGATTTATTTTAGAAAGCAAAGTTTTATCACATTCCTTTCTTTTAAAAAACCTTAATTGCCTTTGGTGGACTTGTTAAGTTTGCACATAGATTCTATCCTGCACATCATGTCTTTGCTGATAACAGTGTTACTGTATCACTGTTCAGATTAATGTAATGTCTTAATGAAGAAATGAGTGTTTACTTTGAAAGCTGACATCTTGAGTCCAGGAAATGAAGACTTAGGAAGAAATCAGCAGATAGAAGTGTAAAATTAAAACCAAAGTAATGACAGAGAACATGTCATGAGAAGACAGACCTATGGAAGATTGCTTAATGTCATCTTCCAATTTATGTATTTGTGGTAAAAATATGTATACTAGGAGCTCATTGTGTATACAGTTCTATGCTAGACAGTAGAATGAAGTTAAACCACAGAGAGAAGGAACCTGTTCTCATAGAGTAATGAGCTGGTGGGGAAGCCAGACAATAAAGAGTAAATAATTACATTGATGATCAAATGTCCTTAGGAAAACAAGAACCCATTGCCAGGAGAATACAGAACCCTGTGCATTTCTCACAAAAGCCTCCTGGGCAAGGGGATATTTACACTGAGGTCAAAACCTTCAGCCAGGAGTTTCAGATGTATTCATTGAATTTATTAAAAGGAAAATACTGGGAATTCCCTGGCAGTCCAGTGACTAAGACTCCGCATATCTACTGCATGGGGCATGGGTTCGAGCCCTGGTCAGGGAATTAAGATCTCCCTTGTGTCCAGCCCCCCAAAAAAATATATTTTTCATTCTAGATTGAGGGAAAGTCACTGTTAAATTCCCTTGGTACTAATATGTTGGCAGTATGTGTCAATCAGATCTAATTCATACTAGACTCTTAACAGGTGAACAGGGAGTTGCTCTTGGCAGCCAAGCTACCCTGCGGTTTCTACCTCTGAGCCCCAAGCCTCCCCTTTTTTTTTGAGAAGATAGCCTTGCTTATTAGATTGTCATGTTGAGGTTGGTCCAGCTGTTAAAATGCAGATATTCTGAGAAAGAGTCAATAAGAGGAAACAAACATGCACATGACTTTTCTTATTTTAGGTGGGTAATCCCAGACCTGAGAGAGGAAGGCTTCTTGCTAATTGTTTTCCCTCCTTCAAAACTAGATTTCAGTTAACCACAGTGGTTTGGTTTGGTTTTGAGTCATGTTTTTAGCTTAAAGGCATTTACTCATAGTTTTGAAAAACAAAGCATTCAATGCTATGAGACTTGTGCATCTGGAAATGATTAATGATATAATTCTCAGTTCTTTATAAAGTGTCTGAACACTGAAGAGATTTATACAGTGTGGAACGGCAGTGGTGCTTCAGCGTGAGAATGGGTAATCGATACCTGCAAGCTTGGAAAAAGTGTTCTATTTCCTCCACTAATGACATAAGGGGTTTTTGCAAAGCAAGGGTGTCTGGAGCATGAAGCACTCCAAAGAAGAATTAATTTAAAATCTGAAGTGGAAGATCAGTTTCAATTAAAATTGCACTTGAGCATATATTGGGTAGAAGTGTGAAAGCAAGCATGGTAGTTGGCTTAAATCTTCAGATTGTTACCAGTGAATAAATGAATCTCACTGATATGAACCCTGATTATATTTTTATAGAGTGCTAACTTACATTTCACCCATGTCTGGCAGGTTATGAGAAATAATGTGAATGGCAAGTATCTATCAGAGATTACAGAGTATTTTTTTTTTTTTAGTAGTAGGATAACTACCAGGTGTCTAGGTGTTTTTACAAATGATGGCTTGTGTTCTTAGTTCTTTGGAGTCACGTGTGTTAGAATTGATTTTTACCGTGCATTTTTTTTTCCATTGAGTGTAATTTTATTGTAGTAGTGAGTTTCTGAAAGACATTATATACATACATACACGCACACAATATTCTAACACTTCAGTTTCCATATTTCCAACATACAGGCCCAGTTGTAGCTTAGCCAGAATTAACATGGTGCTCAGCTATCAAATACATCAATGGCATTTTATTCAATTTTTTAAGGAACCTTTTTGGTATGTGGAAGAAAATCTAGAGCAAATAGGATAATTGGAGCCATTCCCGTCCACTTTCCCCTCCTTTTTTTCTTCAAGTATATTGATGCAAGGTGAAACAAGCGCAAATGCACATTCTGTTCCTTTGTGACTCATCTCACACAGTCTTAGGGAATTTGACCAAGAGGTGACATGACATGAGGAAACAGCCCTTGACAATTCCTGATGTAGCTGGATTCGTACAGTAAAGCAAGTGGCGACGCTAACTTTTTGCAGAAAGTCTTCTGGCACTTACGAGTAATTTTGAAACGTGACCTAAGGTCGCTGAATCTCTGCCCATCAGTGAATGTGTTCTTTCTGATAGTCTTTTAGTCTTTGGGATGTGGATTAGGGAAAAGGACCAAGGCATAGAATGAGGCTGAGCTCTTTGCCGGACAGCAAGCATTTGAATCGTTTTGGGGGCAGCTTTGTCAGTTACTCTTGCAGCCGTGAAGCTTCCATTACTGTGACTGAAAAGGTTTTTTGTGGTCACCCCTTTATTCATGGTACCCCTATTTGTATCTGCTGTGAGCTGATTCAGACTTAGGGGAATGGGGAAATCCATGGTCAGTGAGTGTGTGGCGGGCGTTGGGCACAGGTGTGGACTCTTGGTAGACCTAAGATGTCCTCCTGTCTTCCATCATGCAAGGCTAAGTATGGAATGAGGCAAAAAGGAATGGGTTCATGGATGAGTTGATCACCTAAAGTCACTTTGGCCATTCATCCTCTTTTACTTGGTTTGTGAAGAAATTTAAAACTAAAAAAAACCTGCTAGGAATACAAGTATGTGTATATGTTTATTTATACACATACTAAACTGTATTGAGAAGCCTAAGTTCTGCCTTCTAATTATTATGCAGTTATTATATGCTGCTATATATAAAATAGATAATTAAGAAGGACCTATGGTATAGCACTGGGAACTACTCAATAATCTGTAATGACCTCTGTGCAAAAAGAGTTTGAGAAAAAAATATGTATATATGTAATTCAATCAATTTGCAGTATACCTGAAACTAACACAACATTATAAATCAACTGTACTCCAATATAATATGAAAAATTGAAAAAATTATACCTTTTAGACCTGTTCTATATCTGGTTTTCAAACAAAAAATGTATCTTAATCTCTCTAGTAAATGATTTTTTTTCTAGTTGACTACTTCTGCTTTGTCATGTCACAAAGGTTATAAAATTTTCTCTCCCTATATCTGCTTGACACTGAGCAGGGTTATGCATGATAGCTGCATTCTCTTTGTCTATTTCTGTGGCATATGTCCCTCCAAAATCTTTATTTATATGAATGCTGAGTCCAGTCTTAAGGTAGCTTTGTGTCTCCATCTCCTATGAAAGAGAGGAGCTGAGAAAGAGAAGTGGGTGCCTTAATGCATATGTGTTCAAACTGGCTACACTGAAAAACCTCACAATTAGCCAAAGGAAAACCATATCCTATTGATTGCATTGTTTGTAGTGACTCTCACCCAGTGTTGTGTTGCTTTTAATTTTTTTTCCAGTTCAGAAATTCCTAGAAACATGACAAAAAGTTGTGTTTCATATAATGGTCACAATCGCAGAACATGTTAAATTAATGAAGGTGTTTTCTTGTGAATAAATGCTCTGTTTATTTTAGGAAAATTATTTTTAAAACAATTTTTTTTAATGTGAATAACTCTGACAACCCTTCTGCTCAATTTTCTTAATTGGGTAACAGAAAAAAATAAGCAAAAATTTGGTTACAAATCAAGGAGCAAAACTGTCTCAAGTAACATTTTTTATTTACATTTTCTTGCCCTACCCAGCAAGTGGCTTGGGATGATAGCTTTCCGGGGCACTAACATTGTTAGGGTGGGGATACATAGGAAAATGTATCTTGGGAGATGAGGTGCTTGACTTTTGTGTGTCTTACTCATTTCATCCGTGTGCTTTGAGCCAGAAGAGTTGAAATCTTGTTTTCTCTTAACAGGTGCCTACGGTCCTGAGTACTGGGTCACGTCCAGCGTCAGCTGTGGGGGCCATCAGCAGTCGCCTATAGACATTTCAGACCAGCATGCACGTGTCAGTGAAGAGTACCAGGACTTGCAACTTGATGGCTTTGACAATGAGTCTTCTAACAAAACCTGGATGAAAAACACAGGGAAAACAGGTACAGCATCTTCTTTACCTGTCTGTAGGCCAGCATGAAATGTTTCTGGTGTCTCTGGTCTGTACCTTAACCGTGACTTGCTCCTTTCGCTGTGCACGTTCCTATAGAGAATGTATAGCTGAGTGAGAGCTCTGGAATTGATCCTCGGTTTAAGAACTGCTGCTTGCTTTACTAGCTGTGTGATTTTGGGCAAACTGCCTAACCACTTTGTGCTTACAGATTTTTTTTTCAATGTGATAGGGTAAAAATATAAAGATAAAAACGTATATGGATAATGAAATTGTATCAATCTCATAGAAATGTAAAGATTTGAGTGGGTCAGTTCATGTAAATTATATAGAATGAACTTTGAGACCTCTGTTTTAGTATGGTGACCACTAGCCATATGTTAGCTATATTTAAATTTAAATTAATTAAAGCTGAGTAAGATTAAAATTTATTCCATGTATAGTTTTGTTTTTGTTTCCTGCCTTCTTAGGGTATCTGTCTGCAGTGTTGGAAAGCAGAGGGGAGACACGTTCAGATCTTTGTATTTCGGGGGTAGAGATAGGGGGTCACCTTTATTTTTTTCAGCTTTGTTAAGATACAGGGCTTCCCAGGTGGCGCTAGTGGTAAAGAATCCACCTGCCAGTGCAGGAAATGCAAGAGACGTGTATTAGATCACTGGGTCAGGAAGGTCCCTGGAGTCAGAAATAGCAACCCACTGCAGTATTCTTGCCTGGAAAATTCCCTGGACAGGGAAGCCTGGCAGGATAAAATTCATGGGGCTGCAAAGAGTCAGACACAACTGAATGCCTGAGCACACATTAAGATATAATTGGCATGTAACATTTTGCCATATCATTTTATTGGTCATTTCTTTTGCAGTGCAGAGCTTTTTATTTTGGTGAATCTCGTTTGTTTGGTTTTGCTTTTGCCGCTTGTTCTCTTAGCGTCATATCCAAATTATCATTGACATGACCAATGTCAAGGAGCTTTCTCCCTATGTTTTCTTGTGGAATTTTTATAGTTTCAGGTCTTACATTTACGTCTTTAATCCATTTCAAGTTACTTTTCATGAGGGATGTAAGGTAGTGGTCCAGCTTCATTCTTATATGTGAATGTCTCATTTTTCCAACACCATTTATTGACGAGGCTATACTTTTCCCATTGAGTATTCTAGGCTCTTTTGTCAATTATGAGCAAATATTCCTATGCCTGGGTTTATTTCTTAGAATCTAGATTTTATTTCATTGGTTGATGTGTTTATTTTTATTCCAGTTCCATACCGTTTTGATTATCATAGCTTTGGAGTATCATTCAAAATCAAGAAGTATAATGCCTCCAGCCTTGTTCTTCTTTTTAAGGATTCCTTTTCTTATTCAGGGTCTTTGGTGGGTTCATAGGAATTCTAGGATGGTTTTAACTTTTTCTGTGAAAAACACCATTGGAATTTTGATAGGAATTTCAAAGAACCTGTAGACCTCTTTGGGCAGTATTGTGCTAGCCACGTTTCATATGTTCAGTAGCCACATATAGCTAGTGGCTACCATAACAGGCCACATGGTCAGAGAACATTCTATCATTACAGAAATTTCTACTAGACATCACTGTGCCAAATGCACAGATGGAAATGCATTTCTTATCTCCCTTGAGAATATGATTTGTTAATATTTGTTTTGTATTATAATACAGATGAACTGTGTTATCCCTTTGTGTATCAGACCAGCCGTTTGATCCTCCGGCTTCCTTTTAGCTACCTCACCTTTCACTTGGGGTCCATGAATATGAAATACCACATTTTCAGAATTGCTAATGCAAAATGCTTCCCTCTTAATCACTACCATGCAAATAACAATTACAGATTGTTGATGGAAGTAGCAGAGATTGCCTTGCTGTGCTGCACTGTTTGATTTGAAAATAAATGCCTGGGTGTTATATTACATTTGTGCCTAGTGTTAACTGGGATTCTGTGGTGCTAAAGGTATTTTTTCTTATCTTATTTTTCTACTCTTATAACCCAACCCATTAAAACTGACTCACTTTCTCTCTCTCTTTGAAACGATCCCTTTGTAACCAAGGATGTCAGTACAGAGCACTCTTAGCAATCCCTCCAGGAGCCTTGGCTGCCTGAAGCCCTCATGCGAAGCTAAAATGACTTCATTATCTGTCTTTTGGTCCCATTCATGTTGTGGGTCACTGAGTTGCCTTTAAAAAAAAAAAAAAAACTTCTAAGTGGCTGCACGTACAACTTTAGGGCTCTATTTTCTTTCTCTGAACCAGCATTTGTCAGAAATTATTTTGTGGCTGATTGCTTTGGGTTGGTCTTACTTGATCTTAGAATTGTTTTCCACTCAACACAGTGGTTCCTGGCTTCGAGCTCTTTTTCATAATGTCCCCATAAACAGGTCTTCGAGCATTATAGCAGGCTACCTTCTCCTGTACCTCGATTCATCCATTTGAGCATCTACTCAGGACAAACGTGTATACTGGTGATATTATTTGTACACACCTTTTCACCTGTACCTTTCTACTCCCCGAGTTTAGATGGTGTGTTTATAGTTACAATTCAGATTTTCTCTAACAGTAGCTCTGCTTTGTATTTCAAATGTGAGTATCCTTTGGCGATCCGTGATGGGAATATTACTCTACAGACAGTCTGAATGTGGTGGACGAGAGCTTTGCTATGCTAGGGTAATCAGATCTGGAGGTTGAGTGCCACCTTGGTGCCACATTCCGGAAGCCTGCCAAAGGCAATTTGCTGGGCTCTGTGATACGGTTTTCTACTTGACTTGCAACGCTTGACAGCCTTCTGCAAAGATAACATGTTTCAGTGACAGCTTTCAGCTTGGTATCTCCAATGACAGGTTTTAGACAAGTGTAGGGTTCACTCAATGCAAGTTGATTCATGACCTTGGTCTTCCAGAAGCTGATTATCAATCTCTGTCACTCTCCTGGCCTCCAGAGTGATCCACAAGTTGTTGCCTGTCTGTGGGCGCATGCGCCTGACTTTAGAGCACAGCCATCCAAATATGAATGCATCTGTCTCTGAAATTCAGAAGCACGGCTTTCTGAGAAGCAGAAATAAATCTTTGTTACTTCTCAAACTGTGCTTATGACTTCAAAATTTATGACATCATGCTAGGCAGGCTAATCGCCCATAGATAATCAATCTAACATGATTCCACAGAAGTGATTTTTTTTTTAAGTACCAACCATTAAAAAATAATAATTTATTTGTTTTAATTGGAAGCTAATTACTTTACAGTACTGTGGTGATTTTTGCAATACATTGACATGAATCAGCCACGGGTATACATGTGACCCCCATCCTGAACCCCCCTCCTACCTCCCTCCCCTTCCCATCCCTCTGGGTTGTCCCAGTTCACCCGGTTTGAGTGCCCCGTTTCATACATCAAACTTGAACTGGTCATCTATTTCACATATGGTAATATACACGTTTCAGCGCTCTTCTCTCAAATCATCCCACCCTCATCTTCTCCCACCAAGTCCAAAAGTCTGTTCTTTTTATCTGTGTCTCATTTGCTTTCTTGCATATAAGGTCGTCGTTACCATCTTTCTAAATTCCATATATATGTGCTAATATACTGTATTGGTGTTTTTCTTTCTGACTTACTTCACTCTGTATATTAGGCTCCAGTTTCATCCACCTCATTAGAACTGATTCAAATGTGTTCTTTTTAATAGCTGAGTAATATTCTATTGTGACATGTTCCACAACTTTCTTATCCATTTGCCTGCGGATGGACATCTAGGTTGCTTCCACGTCCTAGCTATTGTAAACAGTGCTGTGATGAACATTGAGGTATATAGTGTTAAATGCAAATATCAAATTGTATCTTCAGTTCTCTTAAAAGAGTTTCATTGTATGTTTCTCTAGAAACTTGGGTGCTGGAAAACCTGTCGTGTTCTTCTTTTTTTTTTTTTTTTTAAATATTCATGAACCTAGGAACAGCTTTATTCTCCTGTTCTTAAAATGCCAGATAAGTTCATAAATATTCCAGCATTTTTAGAGACATGAGGATCCATTTGCTTTGTCTATGTCTGTATCATATAAACTGAGTTGAACACAGTACAAATACAGGGCAGGATGCTGTGTATCTGAATTAACTGTGGGAGGTGATAATACCGGCAGTGAATAGTGTTGATAGGCAAGCTGATAATATTAGTTTAAAAAAGTACATATCATTGTACTTTAGTTTTAAAAGATTTGACCATTTGGGGAAACTGAATAAAGGGGACACAGGACCTCTATATTATTTCTTAGAACTACGTGTGGATCTACAGTTATCAGGAAGATTAAAAGTTTAATTTAAAAAAAAGTATATTATAAGCCACATTGTCTTTGTTATCATCATTCATTTTGGATCTAACTTTCTTTCCTAGATGCCAAAAAAACCTCATTTTTCTTCAGTCATTAATTTTTGAGCCCCAAAAGTCTTTTCTTGAAACTTGCACTTCTACAAAATAAATTCAGGAAGAGATACTTAATTTTTCTGTTGGAAATTTACAGGTCACTTATCTGTAAAATAGACTGTCTTTTGGATATTAAAATATGAATACAGAAAGTTAATATTTAAAGCGGCCTGTTACATACAGACAGTAACTTTCCCATAAAACAGTTTTAATGTTCATATCTGTCTTAACCTATGGAGAGGATCATATATCCAATCCAGCATAATCAATAGAGCAATGTGGTTGTCCGTAGTCCACTTCTCGAAAGTTGTCTAAAATATCTTTAGAAGACAGATAGCATCTCTGTTTCTTTCTGAACAGCCATAACTCTCAGTTGTGTCAGTTCTCATTTGATTTCATCTAAAGTTATTTCCCTTTCTTTCATTTTTGTAGAATGAAAAGATAATGCATTCAACAAGAATGTTTCAAGAAAATCTTACTGTTCCTAGCATTAGCTTCTAGCTAAATGATTGGAATTTAAGATGTAGATAGTGGTTCTGGTGTATGTTAATAAGCCATGGTCTCCTGTGAGTTTTAACTATTTGGAGGGTGTTTATTTTTCCACCTCTTTTTCTTTTACCTTACACTAAGGACAAACAGTAAATACATTTGCCAAAATGCACGTTACTACTGTTTTCACACTTCATATTGGTTTGCTCTATTTTTTCTTTGCCTACATTCTTTCTTACTTGTCTACGTATACCTGACATAGATGGATTTAAAAAGTAGTTGTTAAATTAATAAAAGTAGATCAACAATTGGGAAAGTCTGCATAGATAAATTGTGGAGGAACCATGTCCTAATATGCTGTTGAGCCCATATAATTCAGACAAAGATTAGGAGACTGTTGCATCTACTTTATTTCACCTAGTCCTTGGAGCTTTTATGATAAAGCAGTTCCGTAAGAACCCACAGACTTAAA
This sequence comes from Cephalophus harveyi, assembly GCA_006410635.1. NCBI lineage: Eukaryota > Metazoa > Chordata > Mammalia > Artiodactyla > Bovidae > Cephalophus > Cephalophus harveyi. Next base: position 678,386 of record SJYT01006217.1, on the reverse strand, counting down.
CTAAGTCTCAGTGAACAGTCTCACTGCAGCCTGGCAGAAAGAGAAAAATACAATCTTAAAAACAACCTCAGTCATTTCCACATGTTTGGAGCTTTTATGATAAAGCAGTTCCGTAAGAACCCACAGACTTAAACTAAGTCTCAGTGAACAGTCTCACTGCAGCCTGGCAGAAAGAGAAAAATACAATCTTAAAAACAACCTCAGTCATTTCCACATGCTAGTTCCGTGGCTGAGCATGTCACCCCAGCTCAGTGCAAGAGGAGCATTTGACTCTGCTTCTCTTTTTGCTCACATGGTAAGCCCCACTCCACCCCCAGCCACGCGAGCGTTTGACCAGAAAGGACACTCTATGTTCATTGCAGTTGCTGCTTGACCAACTGCTGCCTCCATGGTGCCCTGAAGAATCCGTGTTTTGAGCAAGGTTGGTGGAGAAACTGACGCGAGCCTTACTGAGAGCCATCATGGGCTCCTTACAGGGTTTCCAGTGGTGATTTTCATGATGCTTGATTTCTGTTCAAATTCACAGACTTCTGTGCTCAGCCTTCACTCAGGAGGGAGTTCCATAGTTTCAGCATGATTGTCCAGGTGTCACACGTATAGAAAAGCCTTTAACAACTCTGAGATTGGTGGAAGGTGAAGGTGAAGTCACTCAGTCGTGTCCGACTCTCTGCAACCCCGTGGACTGTAACCTACTAGGCTTCTCCGTCCATGGGATTCTCCAGGCAAGAATACTGGAGTGGATTGCCATTTCCTTCTCCAGGGGATCTTCCCGACCCAGGGATCGAACCTGGGTCTCCCGCGTTGGAGGCAGATGCTTTAACCTCTGAGCCATTCTAGGAATTCTCTGTGCTTGTCTTCTTGACTCTCACTGTTTGCGCTTCCTCTTCTTTTACTGTTTTGTACTTTTTACTAATCTATTTCTGTAGGTTCATGAGTATATCTCCACATGCTTTTGTTTTTTGTGGTTTCGCTCTCTCCCATCTTTTCTCTCACATCTCCTTGAATTTCCCCTCTCCTGTAACAAGACTGGCTCTTGCCTGTTGGTCTGTCTTTACTCCCAGCTCCTAACTTTGTCCCCTTTCTCTCCCTTCTTCCTTTTGTCCTTATAGCTAGTCGCAGATGAGAACCACGGTTTGAAGAGGGGTTTTGCTTACTCTGTGTACGGAGTAGAGTGTCCAGCATTGATGGTGAAAATCTAAGTATGTCCTCATTTCAATAAAACCTCTATTCCTGGCATATTGATGTAGGACAGGTTTTTGGAACAAGTGAAAATACACAGTGATCTCCCAAGTCCATGTTCTTAGGGTTTCCAGTTTGGCTTGATAAGAAACTGTTACTTATTTTTATTCTATCATCCACCACCCTATTGCAGTGATATTGCACTCACCTTATCTTAGGGATCCTTGATAGGTACTGAAGAGGGACTGGCATTGGATCTTTTCCCCTGGATCACATTTTCTTCTTTAATCTGTGAGTTTTATTTATGCCATTAATGAATTGGTCATTTTGCTCACGAAGAGTCTGCCAAGCTTTCTGATTAGAAGCAGAGCATCAGCCAAGTAGACAGATGTGTGAAAGCATCTGGGTGTTCAGCAGCATTGACACTGGGCCTGCCCAACCCTGTCTTTGTAATACCCTGCAGCACCTCTGGTTAGCTCAAGGTTGCCCAAAAAAGAAAATTTAAGTGTAATTAAGAAAAATTCCGTTCTTCTTTGGGAGGTGCTAAATGTGTTTTGGCTCTTCATTGTTAAAATTTTCCTATTTGAAATATCTGGATCCCTTATTATTTAGCCATTAAAAAGAGTGAGATAATGCCATTTGCAGCAACGTGGATGGACCTAGAGATTGTCATACTGAGTGAAGTAAGTCAGAGAGAGAAGGGGAATTATCATATGACATCCTTTATATGTGGAATTTAAAAAGAAATTATACAAAGGAACTTACTTACAAAACAGAAGCAGACTCACAGACTTGGAGAACGAACTTATGGTTGCAGGGGAGAGGGACAGTTAGGGAATTGGGGATGAACATGTACACATTGCTATATTTTAAATGGATAACCAGCAAGGACCTACTGTATAACACAGAGAAATCTGCTCAGTGTTATACGGCAGCCTGGATGGAAGGGGAATTTGGGGGAGAACAGATACATGTATACCTATGACTTGAGTGCCTCTGCTGTTCATCTGAAATTATCACAACATTGTTAATTGGCTATACCCCAATACAACATAAAAAGTTTTTAAAAAATCAAATATCCAGATTCTTGGATTCTTGTCAGCCTGTTAGCATTCATTCTTGCCTGAACCCTGAAATTCCAGTTGGAGCTATTTCCCCAGGTCTCTCTCTTCACAAGACACACTGCAAGCTCTGTTTCCTGCCTGCCAGGCTCCACATCCTTTCTGTTATTCCCACAGCCCTAACCCTGAGCTCAGGTAGTAGCAGCTATCTTCTGGGTAAACTGAAGCTTAATTTACCAATTACAGAATGGGCAAACGAGCGCTTTGTTATATAACTAGACTCATGTAGATTTTGAACTTGGAGGATAATTTTTAAAGCCCACTTTTCTGTTTTAGGGCGCAGAACCTTCTACTGGGTTGTCATCCAACATATTTTAGGATTAAAGGGTCAACTATTCTGCCTTGTCCATCTTGCTTAGTTTCAGTTCAGTCACTCAGTTGTGTCCAACTCTGCAACCCCATGGACTGCAGCACCCCAGGGCTCTCTGTCCATCTCCATCTCCCAGAGTTTACTCAAACTCATGTCCATTGAGTCGGTGATGCCATCCAACCATCTCATCCTCTCTTGTCCCCTTCTCCTCCCGCCTTCAATGTTTCCCAGCATCAGGGGCTTTTCCAGTGAGTCATTTCTTCACATCAGGTGCTGGGACCTGTTTTCCCCACCAACTATACACTCTGTGAGGGTGGGAGATAATACCTCATTTAAAATCTTTCCTTTTCTTCCCAGTAGGTACAGGTAGATATTAGATAAAGTAAATGCTGGTGCCTATAGAGAAGTCGGAGAAGGCAATGGCACCCCACTCCAGTGCTCTTGCCTGGAAAGTCCCATGGACGGAGGAGCCTGGTGGGCTGCAGTCCATGGGGTCGCTAAGAGTCGGACACGACTGAGCAACTTCACTTTCACTTTTCACTTTCATGCATTGGAGAAGGAAATGGCAACCCACTTCAGTGTTCTTGCCTGGGGAATCCCAGGGACGGGGGAGCCTAGTGGGCTGCTGTCCATGGGGTCGCACAGAATTGGACATGACTGAAGCGACTTAGCAGCAGCAGCATAGGGAAGTCAGTAGAAGGTTACCACTTGAACTTGTGTGTGTTGACTTCCAGACCAGGAAGTTTCTCTTTTGACCAGGAGACCCAAAGCATTCTTTGATGCACCCTGGAATTGTGGGTGGTTGGGGGTCTCAGCACTAATGATCCAATAATGGTAGTCTTTCCCCATCTTGTAGTGTTGAAAGCTGGTTGACAAGTGGTGGAGGTAAGATACTGAGGGGCTTATTTTCCTTTTCACATCAATTTTTAAAAAGCTTTTGGCATCTGTTGCTATTTAGTCAGATTTTAGTGGGAATACTTGCTTTAGCCCAGCATTATTTAGACACATTGAGTATAATTTATTAACCATTAATAGATGTCCTGCAAAGAATGCAGCAAATGCCTGGTCCTCAGTCACCCCGTCAAATTCAGAAAGTAATTACTTATCCATGGTGTGACTCGTATGTCTCCCCTGCCCCTATGCAGAGCATTTTTGCATTATGAGGAGCCCTGGACACAGGGGGAATCTATGAAAGCTGTGGATCCTCTTCCTGGAAGAATTGTTCTAAACAGTAGTTATACAATGCCATCTATTTTTTAAATATAATCTTGAGGTATACAGTATTATAATCTGACATCTGTATACACTACAAGCTGATCAGCACCCCAAGACTCATTACCATCAGTCACCGTACAATTGATTCCCTCCACACATTTCACCCAGCCCTGGTAACTGCTCCTCTGATCTCTGTATCAATGAGTTTATTTTCATTTTGGTTTGCTCATTTTTTTTCTTTTAGTTTCCAGACATAACTGAAATAATGCACATCTGTCTTTCTCCTTCTGGCTTATTTCACTTAGAGCAATATCTTCAAAGTCCATTCATGTTGTTGCAAATGGCAAAATGTCTTTCTTTTTCATGACTGAATAGTATTCCACTGTGTACACATACACCACGTCGTCTTTATCTGTTCATCTCTGTGAGGCCTTAGGTTGTTTCTATATCATGGCTGTTTTAAACATAGAGGTTCACATGCCTTTTCAAATTAGTTTTCATGTGCTTTGGATAAATGCCCCAGTGGAATAGGTAGGTCAAAAGACAGTTCTGTTCGTACTTATTCTTACTGTTTTCTATAGTGAAAAAATCCCCACCAGCAGTACCCAAAGTTTCTCTTTTCTCCACACCAGTGCCAACACTTAACTTCTTGTCTTTTTGACGCTAGCCATTGTAACAGGTGTGAGGTGATTTGCACTGTGAATTTGTTTTGCATCTTCCGATTAATTAGTCTTGTTGGACATCTTTTCACGTGCCTGTTGGCCATCTGTATGTCTTCTCTGGAAAAATGTCTACTTAGATCCTGTACCTAATTTTCAATCGGATAGTTTGTCTTGTGGTCATTGAATTCTGAGAGTTCTTTGTATTCACCCCTTAGTGGGTATACACATGGCAAGCACCTTCTCCCCTTTAATAGGTTGCCTTTTCCTTTCTTTTAAATCGTGTTTCCTTTTTTAAAAGATGTGTATTTATTTGTTGTACAGCTGCACTGTGTCTTCGTTGCTGTGCGAGCACCCTTGTGGAGTTGCAGCTAGTGGGAGCTGCCCCCTCGTTGCGGTGTGTGGGCTTCTCTTGTTGCAGAGCACAGGCTCTAGGCGCAGTAGGACACAGTTTCAGTGGTTGTGGGATACTGGGTTAGTTTCTGCGGCATGTGGGATCTTCCCAAAATGGGGATTGAACCTGTTCCCCCTGCATTGGCAGGCGGATTCCTAACCAGTGAGCCAACCAGGGAAGCCCCTGCTTTTTCATTTTGATGGTGGTTTCTTTCTCTGTGCAGAAGCTTTTCACTTTGATATTCCCATTTGTTTATTTTTGCTTTTATTTTTCTTGTCTTTATAGTCAGACCCAGAAAAGAAGGAGTAAGACCCATGTCAAAGAGTTGACCAGTTACATTTTCTTCTAGGAAGTTTATGGTTTCAGTCCTATATTCAAGTCTTTAATTCATTTTGAGTTAATTTTGGCATATGATATGAGATGGTAGTGTTCATTCTTTTGTATGTGACTGCCCAGTTTTCCCAACACCATGTGTTGAAAAGTCTATCCTCTCTCCATCATTTGTTCTTTCCTCCTTGTAAATTAATTGCCCATATATGTATGGATTTGTTTCTGGGTGCTTACAATGTCATCTTCACGCCGTAATGTGGTGAATGAATTACTCTTCTGGCCATTCACCCTATGTCAACTATTGTGATCCCACAACAAACTTGTGAAGTTGCTGTTGTATAAGCACCCAGAATTGGAGTAACTTTGTCAAAACTGGATAGTGGCAGATCTAGGTCTGAAATCCAGACCCAAATGGCTCCAGAGTCCAGCTCCATTTATGTCCCCATGCTCAGAATTTTACTTCCTATTTCAGGAGGCCCTAGATGCCCAAATCTGTGAGCAGCTGTTACTATGGACTTTGGACTCCAGGTTAAGGATTCTGAATTTGAAACCTGTAGCTTCTTCCACTTCCTCCACCATTCTGCTTTGACTTCATCAAAATCCATGTTAGCAGTTGAACAGCCCGAGGGACTCATTCTATAAAGTCCACTCCTAGGTAACTGACCTGCCTCCTCATCCTCTTCTAGCCCATCTTTCTCCAGTCTTTAGCTGTTGCTTGCTACCTTCTTTGTTGCTTTCTACCTTCTTAAAAATGGAAGGAATGATGCTAAAGCTGAAACTCCAGTACTTTGGCCACCTCATGCGAAGAGTTGACTCATTGGAAAAGACTCTGATGCTGGGAGGGATTGGGGGCAGGAGGAGAAGGGGACGACCGAGGATGAGATGGCTGGATGGCATCACGGACTCGATGGACGTGAGTCTGAGTGAACTCTGGGAGTTGGTGATGGACAGGGAGGCCTGGCGTGCTGCAATTCATGGGGTCGCAAAGAGTCGGACACGACTGAGCGACTGAACTGAACTTTCTTAAATGTCGCCTTACCCAGATTCACTGTTTTGTGCTATTGTTTTAAAATTTAAATTAAAATGTACTTGTTTATTATTATCATAGTTTCATTTACCTGTCATACTATATTACTGTTTTTCAGTTGACTCCCTTCATTTTAATTAAAATGAATTGATTTTAAAACATTTTATCAACAGCTTAATGCAAAAACCCATGCTATTTGACATGTGATAGACATATGTAAAAAATTATGTCTATAAGCTGTGAAAGTAAATCAAAGGTACCAGTGTTATTATGTTCTAGCTTAAATACTTCTGGTAAAAGGGGGAAATGAATGAGTATCATTTGAAGTGTGGACTGCATATTACACATCAAATTGAGATTATCTTTTCCATTGATAAGCCCAAAAGGATAAAAATAATGGAAATATGTTTTTTACTCGATGTTATAGTAAATTCAAAGCAGCTACTCAACACTTAGCATCTCAAGTATTTGGGCCACATCTACCTTTGCTGTTTGTTGTTTCTGCTCAAGGACACAGTTTTGTTTTGTGGGAAAAACAATATTGCTTTAGAGTGAAACTCTGTCTGAAAGTGAAAGTACAGGTGTGGTCACCCATCTGCGCTGTGCATAGTTATTTGACAATAACCCACATTGACCGTGCACTTGCTGAATTGCTGGTGCTGTGTTCAGCGCTTGCTGTGTGTGATTTCCTTCAAACATCAAAACAGTCTTACCAGGTAGGCATTGTTAATGCCATTTGAGTAATGATGGAAACTGAGACACAGGGAAATCAGATAACTTGCCCAAGGTCGCCCAGCTTTTAAGTGGCAGAACTAAGATTCTCACCCAGGTCTGTCTGTCCTGTGAGCTAGAGGCTCTTACCACGTTCTGTGCTCCGCAGTAACTACCTTTGGTACATTTTGTTGTGAAGCAGAGCTGTGTTATCTGTGGTCGGCAGAAACTTGTTGCATGGTAGCTGGGCAAGTTCTCTCTTCCCAGTGTTCCATGAAGACAAAAATGTCAGCCGTCAGCTGCTTTTGGAAGGTAGGGGCAGTACGTACTTGTAGCATGCTGTGTTCTCTAGTGAGAGATACTGTAAAATGAAAAATGAGATTAGTGTTTCAGGTTGTATGGTTGCCTAATTATGCTTTTAATTATTCATGTAAAACAAGTAAAATGACCCCTGACAGAGACATAAATGATTTAGGTAAAATCAAATATTTATAAGATGCTGCTGAGTCCCTGGATGTATTCTAACAGATGCACTCCAAATGCTTTGCCTGCGTCCTTTGGATGCAAAATGGTATGTATAGAATCTGTAACCGGCTGAGAGTCATCAACAGTGTTTAGGACACTACTGAGCTAATTCATAGGTATTTTGGCTTTGGTACGCAGGTTCAAAATAATAGTTTGTCTTCTAAAATATATTATATCCTAGAGATCACTCACTCACTCCTGTGTTCTTGCCTGGAGAATCCCAGGGACAGGGGAGCCTGGTGGACTGCCGTCTATGGGGTCGCATAGAGTTGGATGCAACTGAAGCGACTTAGCAGCAGCAGCAGCAACAGAGATCACCAAATGACAACCCCCTCCTGCTTGTTCTTACGTTTTTTTAATGGTTGAGAAAATTAAAAAAAGAAAAAAGGAGAAGAATATTCCATAACCTGTGAAAATTATATCCAAATTATAGTATGGATAAGTTTTTATTGGAACAAAGCCTCACCTGAGCATTTACTTACTGTGTTTCGCTGCTTCTGTGTTATGAACACTGTTAACTAGTTGAAACAGGAGCCATGGGCCCCACCAATCCTTCAGTATGTCTTATCTTAACCTTTTACAGAAGTTCACCAGCCCTTCTTCTAAACCATGATAACAGAAATAAAGGTGGAACAATGCTGTAGCATATTCAATCAGCCTAAGAAACACTTTAATTTCATCTTATCCTTTAATCTCCATTCTACTAATTGAATATTTTTCAGAAGTTGGAGGCAAACTGCCTTTTGAATGCACTAAAAAGGGATTTACACAAACAGGTTTCCTTCACTTGCTTTTAGTGCTCCCTTAATAAAGAGAAGTGCAGAAACTAATTATACTTGTTTTAGAAATGGGTCATTAGTTTTGTCCCTATCTTTTATGGAGACCTAATTTTCATGCAGGATTTCTCTCTAAGATTCGAACTGGGATCTCTTTAGGAAGAGCAGATGATGAGGATATGAAAGGTTTTCCCTGCCTTAAAAAAGCTTAGCTTTTGATCACAAACCACTTAATATATTGGTTGGAACTTAATGTGTATTTAGCAGCCAATAAGTGTTTGAATGAATGAATTCAGTTCCAACAGCAAGGAGGGGGAAATATGTGACTTACAAAATAAAATCTTTTTTATCCACTTGGGTATTACATTCCTTTTAGAAAAATATCTTTTCTGCTACTATTAGTCCATGTTTTTTTGTTCTTGATTTTTCTTTTCCAGGTTTTAAGGAAGAGAGATGTGGTTTTGAAATTTATTATTTGAATTGATTGACCTTTTTTCAGATGGGCGAAGCAAAAGTTTCTTAGACTTAAAAGAAACAGTAAAGTAAATCTACTAAACTGCAGTTATTTGAGTGACTTAATGAGAATTTTGACTGCACTTTCCTGTACACCATATCACATATGAACACATTCCCCAACCCTGGCTATCTTTCCTTATTGTTGCCTTAATATTGGCTTCTTGTATTCGCTAAGTCGTGTCCAACTCTTTATAACGCAGTAGACTGTAGTCCGCCAGGCTCCTCTGTCCATGGGACTTCCCAGACAAGGATGCTGGAGTGGGTTGCCATTTCTTCATCCAGAGGATCTTCCTGACCCAGGGATTGACCCTGGATCTCCTGCATTGGCAGACGGATTTTTTACCACTGAAAAGCTCACCTTAGTATTTGTAGGCCCTGCAAGTTTTATTACCTGATACGTTGCCTAAGTTTTCTGATTGAAGAAACATGTCTTTTGCATCCGGCTTATGTGTATTTCCCGTCTCATTCCAGAGTGAATCTTGGGGTGGCACCAGGTGAAAAAAGTGAAAGTGTGAGTCACTCAGTTGTGTCTGACTCTGCCATCCATGGTCTGTTTCCTCCCAGGCTCCTCTGTCCATGGAATTCTCCTGGCAAGAATACTACAGTGGTTTGCCATTTCCTTCTCTAGGGGATCTTTCCAACCCAGGGATCAAATCCTGCACTGCAGGCAGATTCCTTACCATCTGAGCCACTAGGGAAGCCCTAGGAATCAGTGTTTAAGAAAGAGAAATAATTTTGATCATCAAGCAGATTTAGGAGACCTGATTCAAAGTAACTTACTCTGTCATTGTCTGTGGTTTGTGTTTTGTTTTTTTTTTTTCTTTTCCAACTATGAAATGGATAAATTCTGAGACCATTCCCTAGGAATTTCAGAAGCTCGAGTCAGCTGACTCTTGAGAGCGGAATGTGCTAATGTATGCAAACTGATGTTTTTGGTTTGCGTTTTACCAGGTACATGAGGAAATAATTCACATCATATAACCATGAGGTTTTTTTTAATGCAACAGAAGATATCTTTTAAGTTTGGTTTGGAAACTCATTGTTTACCTCCGCACCCTATTTTTCACAGTTGCCATCCTGCTGAAAGACGACTATTTTGTCAGCGGCGCTGGCCTGCCTGGCAGATTTAAAGCTGAGAAGGTGGAGTTTCACTGGGGCCACAGCAATGGCTCTGCCGGCTCTGAACACAGTGTCAACGGCAGGCGGTTTCCCGTGGAGGTGAGTGCAACCTGAGATTTCAGGGAGAGCTGTGTCTTGGGCCTTGGCGTTAGCACTGTGCTTTGTTTTTACCCCCCAGACATTTTGCGAGTGAAACTAGTACCATTCTTTCCTTTGTGTCTGGAAATCCTAATATACAGCATGACAGAGGAATAGCTGTTCTCCAGTTTCTCATCTTTGTTTAATGGGGGCAGCATATAGAAGTCACAACATTGTGGTCTAAGTCAACTTAAACCCTTGGTGGATGATTTCAAACCCTTGGTTTCATTTGACACGATTTCTTCTCCCTGTCCATTTCTGAAACCCTGCTTTCTAAAAGTGAAATTCTGTCTTCGTTTTGACATTTTACAAAAGCGAAGAGGTAGTTGATATGTGAATGGGAGTCTCAGAAACATCTCTCAACGGTGAGGATGCTTGAAAGGTTTGTGTGCTGCTGAAGAAGATGGTGTGACTACTGGTCACATCACTCACTCTTACCTTTTTGGGATCAAAGGTGTCATTTTGCCTCCTCTGTGTCTGTTTTCTCAGAGATCCATGCAGACGAAAGGGTGGGTGCTGCAGGTCATGTGTATCCTTTGGGTGAGAGAGGGAAGGAGCAGTTCTCCAAGCTCTTGTTTTAATGTTGGTGAGGACAACGCATCATCTCCATTGCTAGCCTCATTTTTTTATATCTTTAATCACAGTCAGGATGTAAATATTCTTTCCTTGGGACAGCATATTTGTTGATTATTTGGATGCCCACATGGTAAGCTTTACAAATTTGTGAAAGAAGTAGGTAGGCTAGTACCCAAACCTATGACTGAACTCAAAATATGGAATGACAACTCTCTTAATGTTTTATGACTTCAGTAAGTCATGACCTACTTGGGTCATCTGATGAATACTTTCAGTCCTTCTCTATAGAGAAAAAATATAAATGTGTACACACATATTTGCGCGTAATCTGTAGGGTTTTGTTACTCACCCTCCCTCCTCAAGCCCATTCATGGGCCTTTTAGGTAACTTTGAAGCTTAGGTGAAAAATCCCTACAAGAGGTAGAAGTGAATAGTATTTCTTTGCTGATACATGTTTATGTTCACATACTGATTTGTCTCTTATCCATGCTTGCTGGAGAAACCAGAGATCACCATTCTGAGAAAGTGCTGCATATTTTTTTGTTGTTGCTGTTGTTGAGCTGATGAATTCACAGTATTAAAAATTCTTTCTGCATTAGCATTCCTCTATCATGGGACTTCCTGTCCTAGTCACATTAATGTTATGCCTTATGAGTAGAGTTTCTACTTAATGGGCTCTTTTTCTCCTTTTATGTTGAATGAATCATTTCTTAGAAATCTTAGCTTGATTTGTACTTGAAATCAAATCAAAGTTTTCCCAAGTTTTTTGGGAAAACTTGATTCCTAGAAGCCAAGTTGCATCCGGTTTTGAAGTTTGGGGTTTCTCTTTTGTTCCTGTTCTCCAGTTTGCATTGGCAGTGTAGCTGAAAGGAAAGTTTTTGTCCAGCTAGGTTCGCTCTAAAGCTTCTTTATCTTAGAATCAGGCTGCCATTTGTCTAGTTCATGTTGATCTGGACAAAAGACCTGTACTTGAAAGTTTGGGAAACTTAATTTGGCAGCTGCCTTGGAAAAGACAAACTCTGAAAGAAAAAAACTGGAAACGCCTGCCTCATGCTGAAATCACATTTCCTAGTGCCTGTCTCCTCCTCCTGTTTGATTCTGGAAAGATGAATAGACTAGATACATATTCTTTTGAAAACTTATTGCTTTAAATGAATTTTTTTTAACTCAAAAAAAAATTTAGAAACTAATTAGAAATGGCAGCTACAATGCCCAGACTTACTGTTTGACCAAGCTCTTTGAATTTATTTCTTCTCAGTAATGTCAGATGGTAAGCTGCCTATAGTAATTGGGTGCTTCATTGAAACCCATCTGGTTCCTAACTTGTTTTTCTTTTTAATGTGATAAATATGTTAAATTACTTAGTGGTTGTAGTTAGAGGAACTTGAATTTCAGAGATCAAAGGTAACGGGATCAAATTTAGTTGTAAAATATGCACAGAAATGTTGCTCATTTTTGCACAAGAGTTAAATTGCTTTGAGCTCTTGATTAACAGCAGCTCTTCCTGAGATTTTTACACTGTTTGAACATGTCAGACTTGTTTTATATCTTCCCACATAACTACACTGCTTTTCAATAGGTTAAAATGAAAGAGAGAAAATCATAATGTACCACATGGTAATTTATCAGCATTGGGGATATTATTGGTCTTTTATAGAGAGCCAGAGAAGGAAAAGCCATTGTGGACGATTGGGCTGGGATTGGTCAAATACACCATTGATTCTTCACTGGAGATAGCATCCTCCCCTTCAGAGGACATTAGGCATTTTCCGGGGACACTTGTGGTTGTCACTGTTGTGGGCAGTGGTGTGCTACCAGCATCTAGTGGGCAGAGGCCAGGGATGATGCTAAACATCCCAATTCATAGGACAGCCCACTGTCACTATTGGGAGACTCTCGGGAAGAGAAAGCTGTGTGTGTAGTGGAATCCAGCCTTCCTTTACTTGTGTGGCATCATTTTAAGTAGATTTGACTAAAGAAGCCTCATGGCAGAGTTGTTCCATCCTCCTGCAGTTTTTAGAGAGGAAATTGCCTCGCTTGCCTCCTGGGTCAGAGTCTTGCCAGTCCTGGTTCCTTTAGATTCCATTTGGGATAAAGTCATGACCTTGAGTGTTTCCTGTTTCCTCAGTTGCCTCGGTCCCAGCGCTGCAGGTTGGATTTTAAGTTTATGCCCCATGAGATTCTGGATCTGCTCCCTGAGGGTAAACTGCTACAAACCCAACCTTGGATGTTTTGCTGCTTCCCAGGAATTCTTTGAGGTCATCTGCAACAACTTTGTACGCATTCAGAAATTAGACCTCTCCGTGTTTTCCTGGCTGAAATCCTGGCCTCAGCCTTGTCATTCCTGCGCTTAAAAACATCCAGCCTAACAGAAGAAATAAATGTCCTTGTTAAAACAAAACAAAAGCCTTTCAATAGTGGCATTCTTTACAGCTCTGTTAAAATTAGAAAAGAAAGTCGAAATCAGATGTCGAAGCTAGGAGACTAGACCCGCTTTGGGTCCTCAGATGCACTCACCTCCTAGTATTCAGCTTTATCTCTTGTCTAGAAGCAGATTTGTCTGGAGTGCCTTCTGTCATGTGGATGCTGGGTTACAACAATGAGGCAAAGAGCCCTTTCATCGAGATAATTATACTTGAGTCACGACACAGATATTGACCACTCACATATACGAGTTTGTGATATTGGTTGTGAAACAGTCTCTGAAAGAGAAGGGCAGGAAGACATCGGTGGAGACAGGTATTTATTAAGAGGGAAGAGATTAATTGGAGCCTGCCCAAAGAACAGAGGTGTGCAAAGTCCCTGAGACAGTGATACTTAATTGCTTACAGGTACCTTTAAGCAATTAAGAGAGATCAGTTGGGGTTTTTATAGGATAATACCCTCCCCCAAACAATGTTCACTCACTAATTTCCGAAACCTGTGAACTTGTTTGTTACTTTGTCCAGCAAAAGGGACTTTGCAGATGTGATTAAATATCCTTAAAGTCAGAAGGTTTAAAATATTCTTATGATTAGAACAGGGGTTCTGTTTGAGTTTTTCCATGGTACTCCACTTTATCTGTCCAATCAGTTATCTGTGATGGCTCTGTCCTGAATATTCTCCCTACTCTACTCATTCCCTGTTTTAAATAAAGGTTCATGTAGCACTAATAGAAATTGGATCATGCCGTGTTTTCGCTAATAACTGAAGTTGGAGTTAATGCAAAGAGAAACCTCCAGATGAAACCCTCTGAGAGCTCCATTAAGGTGGAGGTTCATTGCATGCTTATTTTCTGAGGTAATTAAAATCGTGTTTATTACAATAAGAGATCGTGGGAATTGTTGATTCAGACTTATCGGTGCTTTATGAGTTGAAGTCTTCAATAAGCTTAAATGATCCAAATTGATTGTGTGTGCCCTTTCCAGTGAAACTCACAGCTGGTTCACTTCAGTTCAGTTTAGAGCATCTTAGCAAGTGAGTAGAAGCAAAGACATTTTTCCTAATCCATACCGTGCACACGCTACCATATGGCGCAGGTCTGCAGTGCCTTAGCTGAAACCCTTGAGGCCAGATGTTTTAGAATTCAGTATCTGTTTTAGAAAGGCATGATGGTGCATATGCCATTTATATTTACAGAAGACACATAGTGGGGTCTAGGACTATACCCCTTGAATGCATTTATATTTCTGCAGCATACAGATGAATATTCACACAAGTAGGAAATATCAATATTCTAAATAGCTTCACATCTCTCCACCTCTGATTTTACTACTGAATTCGTTTTGTACCAAAATTATAAATATCGATAGTAACAACAACTTTGATCTCCGAAGCTTTTGAGGTTTCATAGTCACTGATAAAGGATTTATGGACCCACATTTAAAAAATTGATCCACAGTGTGGCACTGGTTTATGTTCTAAAGAGTGTAGGTTATTTGCTCCAATGACACAAGCACACACTCAATTCTTTGTCTCCCTGATGGGCTGTGTATGTCTGGGTACCCCTCTCATCCTGCTCCCTGCTCTGCTCCGCCATGATACCATACAGCATTCTTAGTCAAAGTTAGGTTTTGTCCAGGGAGCAAGAAGTTGCCAGTGTTAGCCTGACCTTAGTGTGTGAGTCAGTCCTGTCTTAACGTTCTGTTTGAGCCTGCATTCTCCTCCAGTATCCACGTCTGTGCATGTGTTACCGGGACCTACTCTGTATTCACTCTTGTCTGCCCAACACCTACCTTTGTGCCTAGAGTCAGCCTGATGATTTTCCTTTCATTTTGTGAAATGAATCTTGTTCTTCCAGTGCTTATGTCCTATCCTGGTTGGATAGTTGACTTGCCTTAACCCCCTGGGTTATGTCCAGGTAACTCATATCTGCCTTCCTTCTCCCAGGTAACATGCTAAAAACAGCCTAAAGTGATGACAAGAAAAACAGTGACATAATGTACAAGTAAAATGAATCCTAGTTAAGGTTTTGGAGACATTGGAACCCAGATTCTCGAGTCCTAACACTACACTTCAGCGGGGGCACTTAGCATCCCAGAAGGTCAGCTGTGCCATCTGTAAGATGGGTGTGATAAGAGTGCACTCGTGCTCTTGTGACACACACAGAGGCCTCACACTCAGTCAGTCACCGTTTCTCCACTCATACAAGCATGACAGCTACTGCATAACTCAGATGTGGACCAGTCCAGCGGGGATTCGAACTGCCACGTGGAGTCCTAGCTACTGGCGTGACATTCTAGAAGAGGACTAAGTGGGCTGAAGGCAATCTGCCCATTACTCTTGTATGAATCTCTTTTTTTCTGCTGGAAATAAAGGTTGACATGTGAAATGCCTTCTTGAAGACTCACTGTATACAATGGCATTGCAAAGGCTATTGGAAGTCCTCCGTTGAGGAAATGTGTTTGAAAAGTGAAAGTGAAGTCGCTCAGTCATGTCCAACTCTTTTCGACCCCATGGACTGTAGCCTACCCAGCTCCTCTGTCCATGGAGTTTTCTAGGCAAGAGTACTGGCGTCGATTGCCATTTCCTTCTCCAGGAGATCTTCCTGACCCAGGGATCAAACACGGGTCTCCCACATTGCAGGCAGACATTTTACTGCTTAAGCTACCAGGGAAGTGGAAATGTGTTTACCTTTGTTTAAATTGGTATTTTTCTGAACTTACATAACTACCATCTCCCTCCTTTGTCAGTGCAAGTTAGGCATATCACTCTTTCGGAAATGAGGTTCATAACTTTCTCCTCTCCTCCTTCAGTCCATATTCCTTGTAAGAAGTTGAGTCCTCTTCAAATAAATATTTTCAGAGGACAGACAGGATGATTTGGATTTCTGTCATGTTGAAAACTATAAAACCAGCAAGGCTTGTTCACAGAACAGTTGTTTAGTGTCTTTATAAACTTGATGCTATCTTGCTTTGTCATTACATAAAACTATCATTAAAGGGAGATTGAGACATTTTCTGCTAAAAATAATTTTTGCAGTATCACCCTTTTTCTTTGGCCTTGCCTTGTTCTTGACGTAAATTCCTGCAGTTGTTACAGGTTCTTGGAAAAGTTGCTTTGTATGCAGAGATTCCTCAGTGGGTGGAGCTCAGGACAGCCTGGTTTCCTCGTCTTGCCCCATCCTGGAACAAAGAAAGTGCTCGAGAAATTGTTACCTGCTTGTCTAGTGTTGGCTCTTTGGGGATGTGTCCAGTCCTGTTTTTCTTTAGTGGCTTCCATCACATGGCAAGGGAATTGGTTGGACTTTAAGTAATGACTTTGTTGAAATAAGGATTCCATGAAATATTTAATTTCCATCTGGCTGTTTTTTTTTTTTTTTTTTGTAATGCTTATGTCCCATGTTAATTGGGTTTCTTTCCCTGGTGCTCTGCAGTAAAGAATCTGCCTGTCAATGCAGGAGATACAGGTTTGATCCCTTGGTTGGGAAGATCTCCTGGAGAAAGAAATGGCAACTCGGTATTCTTGTGTGGGAAATTCCATGGACAGAGGAGCCTGGCAGGCTAGTCCATGGTGTCGCAGAAGAGTCAGACATGACTGAGTGTCTGTGCACACATGCACACCTGTGTTCATGAAGAAGATCATTTGAGAAGGCCCCAGGACTTAATGCTTATCTCCAAGGACAGAGGAGCCTGGCCGGCTACAGTCCACCAGGTCGCGAAGAGTCGGACACGACTGAGCGATTGAGCACACACAGTACCTAAAGTGCGCTCAGTGGAGACGCTCCAGCGTGGCTGTACAGAGCCGGAGAGTGGATTTTGTGAGATGGAAGCAGTCTCGGTCCCCTATGTGAAGATGTCCATGGTGCCCAACAGTCCTCACCACGCACTGTCATCCTGAGATCTGAACGTGACTCAGGGCAGCCTGATGCTGGGTTGCTGCCATGTGGGGTTTGGCAACTGGTTGCCCTGCACTGAAAAGCTCAGACAAGCAGAGGACACTCTCTAAAAACAGCTTGGTTAAATTGAAAACATTCTCAATATAGAAATGTGAAGACTTCGTGATGGGGTTCGGGGAGGGTGGCGTGGACAACCGAAAAAAAAAAAAAAAGACAGGGAGGCCATGATGGTATCAGCGAGGGGGCTGCTGATACCGACTCGGGTCCTTGGACTCGTGATTCAGTAGAAGGTGATAAGGCCACGGGTGGAATTCAAGCATCGCTTCCCTGGAAATAGTGCTGAGCGAACCCGAGGAGGTTGGGCTGGTTCCGTGAAAGGGGCGAGGGTAAGGGCAGATTGGTGGGTCAGGCTGGAGGGTTGGCTTCGGTGGTCTGCCTCGCCCTGGGAGCTGCTGCGCACAGGGACCACCCCTTGCTTTTGCTCTTGCCTCTCAGCAATGGCAGTTTGGTTTTTGGCCCTTTGGTATCTTACTGTTAATAATTGTTACAACTGGGACTGCTGCATTCATGCAGTTCTTTTTATTTAGTTATTTTTAGTTTTTTATTTCTGGCTGCACTGGATCTTCATTGCTGCATGTGGGCTTTCCCTAATTGTGGTGAGCAGGCTCTCGTCTGCTGCGGTGCACGGGCTTCTCATTGCTGTGACTTGGCTTATTGCAGAGCTTGGGCTCTAGACCTTGTGGGCTCAGTAGTCGCTGCACACAGGGTTGGTTGCTTTGTAGCATGTGGGGTTGTCCCAGACCAGGGATCAGATCCCTATCTCCTGCAATGACAGGTGGATTCGTAACCACTGGAAGTCCCTGAGTGTTTTTAGACCGTTATAGTTTCTCTGGATTTTGTTGTTTGAGGAGACATTTGTCCAGGTGTAAGCACTGCAGCTAAAGGGTCCCAGGTTCCAACCTGTCTCACTGGTAGTTACGACTGTGTAACAGCGATACTACAGACACCATTTAATAAGCGTTACTTGTGTCTAGAATGTTTCAGGTGTTTAATTTTCTTATGTGCCTCATGAAGGCGGTGCTCTCATAATAACCATCTTACACATGGCACAACTGACCTTCTGGGACGCTAAATGGCTTAGCTGAGGTTTACTGTTAGTACTCCAGAATCTTGGTTCCAATAATGACCATTCATTTTTCTTGATAAGTTATTTCACTGTTTTTCTTATCATCACTTTAGGTTGTTTTTAGTATCACCAGTAGAAATAGTTTTCTTGACATCATAACCGCTGTTTATTGTATAACAGGAGAAAAAAAATCAAATAACTTAAAATGTCCAAAGATGATTGAATCAACAGTAGAACATAGAGTTAAAAAAAAAAAGGAGAGAAGTGAACAGAAAATGCCATCAGCTCCTTGCCTAGAGATATCTGAGCCAGCACTACATGTTTTCTCTGGCTTTACCACTTTAGTCTATTCTTTATCATGTAGAGAGCAACACTGTCTGATAGAAAGTATAATATCACCATACGTTGTAATTTAAAATTTGGGGGAGCCACTTTAAGAAAGGTAAAAAGAAGTGTTTTACTTTTATTTTAATAATTCATTTTATTTTCTATAATTTATATAATAAATTACAATTTTAATTATCTATTATTTTCACCAAATTATTTAAAAATTTTGGGCTTCCCAGGCAACACTAGCAGTCAAGAATCCACTTGCCAATGCAGGAGATGCAGGTTCAATCCCTGGGTCAGGAAGATCCCCTGGAAAAGGGACAGGACTACCTGCTCCAGTATTCTTGCCTGAAGAATTCCACTCAAGGAGCCTGGTGGGCTACAGTCCATGGGGCTGCAAGGAGTAAAATTTTACTATTTCAACATGTCGTTGTTTTTCAGTTGCTCAATAGTGTCCGATTCTTTGCGACCCTATGGACTGTAGCACACCAGGCTTCTCCTTCACCATCTCCCGGAGCTTGCTCAAACTCATGTCCATTGAGTTGGTGATACCATCCAACCATCTCATCCTCTGTTGTCCCCTTCTCCCCCTGCCTTCAGTCTTTCCCAGCATCAGGGTCTTTTTCAGTAAGTTGGCTCTTTTCATCAGGTGGCCAAAGTATTGGAGCTTTAGCATCAGTTCTTCGAATGAATATTCAGGGTTGATCTCCTTTAGGATTGACTGGTTTGATCTCATTGCCCTCAAAGGGACTGTCAAGAGTCTTGTCCAACACCACAGTTAGAAAGCATCAATTCTTTGGCACTCAGCCTTCTTTATGGTCCAACTCTCACAGCAGAACATTACTACTGGAAAAACCATAGCTTTGACTATACAGACCTTTGTCGGCCAAATGATGTCTCTGCTTTTTCATACGCAGTCTAGATTTGTCATAGCTTTTTCTTTCAAGGAGCAAGCATATTTTAATTTCATGGCTGTAGTCACCGTCTGCAGTGATTTTGGAGCCCGAGGAAATAAAGTCTGTCACTATTTCCAGTGTTTCCCCACCTCTTTGCCATAAAGTGATGGGACCAGATGCCGTGATCTTCATTTTTGACTGTTGAGTTTTAAGCCAGCTTTTTCACTTTCCTCTTTCACTTTCATCAAGAGGGTCTTTAGTTCTTCTTTGCTTTCTGCCATAAGGGTTGACAGAGAAGCCTGGTGGGCTATAATCCATGGGGTCTGAGAGTCGGACAGGAATGAAACAACTTAAAACAGCACACACAGTTAATAAACTAGCGAAAAGAGTAGCAGGGATTCTTTAAGAGGAATCTTTGCGCTGAATTTCCGGTAATTTTTGCACTTCTGCTCTCCCAACAATAAAACAGACTCTGTAGTTCACTTTTGTGTTGGGATCTGAATTGGCTGTTGAGAAGCCTTCCTCCTGGATGTGATATAGGATTTCTTTTGTTCCTTTATAGACTTTCAGGTCTTTTCCCATTGTTTAATTTTACAACATTCATTCCTGGGGCTGTGAGCACTATTCTTCTCAGAATCCATTTCCAGGCTGAGGAGGGCCAATAAAGCTTGCTGGGGAGACCTTTGTGCCCTGGGGGCAGGGATGGACCTCAGGCAGCCAGATTGGTTGCATTGTAAGTTCAGGTCAAGTGGGATTTATGGACATTGGACTCAGAAACACATACCATCACAGAGAGACACCACCATCACTTTTTTTTTTTTTTCATCCTGTCAAAATGTGAGCAGGAAGGTTTCAAGTCATCTTAAATCTAAAGCCTTTAGCTAGTTCTTTAGTGCCAGCATCACTCACAAAGGACAGTCAGAAACATTTATAAGGAATAGAAAGAAGTCAGGATTGAAAGAAAGTCTGTTTCCTCTCTCCCCTTAAAATCCCTGGCATAGAATTTCATTGCATCCCTCTTGAATGAGATGGGAGCAGATCCCTACAGCTTCCCGCTCCAATTGCATGGCCTGGCACCCTGTCTGTGCAGCAGAGATACCAGTCTGGGTACATTTCCTGTGATGTACTAAGGCCAGCTGGGCAAAGTCACCAAAACCCCATTTTAGTTAAAAATGCAAAATTTTATCTCCTGAATGTTTGAGGATGTCTTAGAAGACTGGGCTGTAAAACTCAGGTTAATACATGAAAGATACTTGGGTTAATAGTAAAATACCATCTAAATCCCAGCCCTTTCTATTCAGACTGAGCCTCGGTTTTTTAATTTCCCTATTAAGACCTTTACTGCTTCGGTTAATAAAGTTCAACATTCATGGAATCTTCTTAATTTATGCCTCAGTGTTGGCCATTCTCTGATCAAGAAAAGCCCAGGATGAGGAAAAAAAAAACTCACCCTGTGATGTTCTGACATTGCTCATGCTGCCTCTGACTTTAATTTTGCCTGTCTCTATCTCCCTGTCTCTTTCTTTTTTCTTTTCTTGCTTTTCATTCTTTATTTATGTTTATTTTTCTGGCCAATATGGACTGAAATATCATAACTATAATAGGCAGTGCCCTTGGGAAAATATGCCGTTGGTCTATTTTCTAGATTCTTTCATCACTAAGTTGTGTCTGACTCTCTGCGACCCCATGGACTGCAGCACGCCAGGCTTCCCTGTCCTTCACCATTTCCCGGAGTTTTCTCAAACTCATGTGCATTGAGTTGGTGATGCCATCCAACCACTTCATCCTCTGTCACCCGCTTCCTTCTTGTTAGTGGGTCTAAATGTGTAAAAAGTGATCTGTAGTCAGACAGATGTAGGAAATCCTGCTTGATATATCTTCCTCTTATATTAATAGCTTGAGGGTAAGCTAATATGGTAATACTTGAGGAATATTTCAGTAGAGTAGCCTGCTTAATTTTCATCTGACTTGAACTTTCCTAGGCTCAAGTGACCACAGAACTCCTCTTATTTATGCCTTCTGATAAACTAATGAGGAGGAGAATAAATACTTGGAGACATGCAATGTCACATAGTTCCAAGGACAGCTCCTTCTGACGTCTAGCTGCTAGCTATATAAATGTTTAAATAACTTCCTTTATGTTTCTAAGTTATCACGAGTATTTGCTTGTTAAGTTAGTGGATAGAGCCTTCTCTACATGGACTGGAAAATGCCCTGGCCTCAATGAACCTTTATTTTAGCAGATGCTATGGCCCTGAGACAGAAGCTTGCCTCTCCTGCTTGAGCAAGCAAGGGGCAGAGTGATAGGAACAAAGTCAGCAAAATAGTCAAGGTCTTGATGATACGACCTCTCGTGGACTGTGTGAAGCTCCATGGCTTTATCTCTAGGTGACTAACCAGAGGAGCAACATTCAGTTCAGTTCAGTCACTCAGTCATGTCCGACTCTTTGCGACCCCATGAATCACAGCATGCCAGACCTCCCTGTCCATCACCAAGTGCTGGAGTTTAACCAAACTCATGTCTGTTGAGTCGGTGATGGCATCCAGCCATCTCATCCTCTGTCATCTCCTTCTCTTCCTGCCTTCAATCTTTCCCAGCATCAGTGTCTTTTCAAATGAGTCAGCTCTTCACATCAGGTGGCCAAAGTATGGGAGTTTCAGCTTTAGCATCAGTCCTTCCAATGAATATTCAGAACTGATCTTTAGGATTGACTGATTTGATCTCCTTGCAGTCCAGGGGACTCTTCAGTGTCTTCTCCAACACCACAGTTCAAAAGCATCAATTTTTTGGCACTCAGCTTTCCTTATAGTTCAACTCTCACATCCATATATGACTACTGGAAAAACTATAACTTTGACTAGATGGACCTTTGTTGGCAAAGTAATGTCCCTGCTTTTTAAAATGCTTTCTAGGTTGATTATAACTTTTCTCCCTTTAATTTCATGGCTGCAGTCACCATCTGCAGTGATTTTGGAGCCCCCCAAAATAGTTTCTCACTGTTTCCACCGTTATCCCATCTATTTGCCATGAAGTGATGGGACCGGATGCCATGATCTTCGTTTTCTGGATGTTGAGTTTTAAGCCAACTTTTTCACTCTCCTCTTTTCACTTTCATCAAGAGGCTTTTTAGTTCCTCTTCCCTTTCTTCCATAAGGATGGTGTCACCTGCATATCTGAGGTTATTGATATTTTCCCCGGCAATCTTGATTCCAGCTTGTGATTCATCCAGTCCAGCATTTCTCATGATGTACTCTGCATATATGTTAAATAAGCAGGGTGACAATATACAGCTTTGACATACTCCTTTCCCTATTTGGAACCAATCTGGTTTTCCATGTCCAGTTCTAACTTGTTTCCTGACCTGCATATAGATTTCTCAAGAGGCAGGTCAGGTGGTCTGGTATTCCCATCTCGTGAAGAATTTTCCACAGTTGGTTGTGATCCACAGTCAAAGGCTTTGACATAGTCAATAAAGCAGAAGTAGGTGTTTTTCTGGAACTCTCTTGCCTTTTTGATGATCCAGCAGATGTTGGCAATTTGATCTCTGGTTCCTCTGTGTTTTCTAAATCCAGCTTGAACATCTGAAAGTTCACAGTTCACGTACTGTTGAAGCCTGGCTTGGAAAATTTTGAGCATTACTTCACTAGCGTTTGAGATGAGTGCCATTATGTGGTAGTCTGAACATTCTTTGGCATTGCCTTTCTTTGGTATTGGAATGAAAACTGTTCTTTTCTAATCCTGTGGCCACTACTGAGTTTTCCAAATTTGCTGGCGTATTGAGTGTAGCACTTTCACAGCATCATCATCCAGGATTTGAAATAGCTCAACTGGAATTCCATCACCTCCACTAGCTTTGTTTGTAGTGATGCTTCGTAAGTATATTCCTAAGTATATGCTATTCAGTTATACAGTTCAGTTCAGTCGCTCAGTCATGTCCGACTCTTTGCGACCCCACGAATTGCAGCACGCCAGGCCTCCCTGTCCATCACTAACTCCTGGAGTTCACTCAAACTCACGTCCATTGAGTCAGTGATGCCATCCAACCATCTCATCCTCTGTCATCCCCTTCTCCTCCTGCCCCCAATCCTTCCCAGCATCAGAGTCTTGTCCAATGTCTTTGCATGAGGTGACCAAAGTACTGGAATTTCAGCTTTATCATCATTCCTTCCAAAGAACACTCTTTTAGAGTGTTCTGATCTCCTTTAGAATCGACTGGTTGGATCTCCTTGCAGTCCAAGGGACTCTCAAGAATCTTTTCCAACACCACAGTTCAAAAGCATCCATTCTTCGGTGCTCAGCTTTCTTCACAGTCTTAACTCTCACATCCATACATGACCACTGGAAAAACCATAGCCTTGACTAGATGGACCTTTGTTGGCAAAGTACTGTCTCTGCTTTTGAATATGCTGTCTAGGTTTACTATTAGGTATACACTAAGGAAGAACACAGCATAGAGAAATGATTAAAGATGACAAGGATGAAACAAACCCCATCCTGGAAGGCTTCCTTTGAATTAGTAGATGGGGAGTGCTGCAGCAGAACTGGAACATTCTAAGAGTATGTTCGATATTCCCCATTCCCCTTATTATGTACAAATCCGCTCCTTCTATGTGGCAGCAGATCCTTAATCCATCTGTTTATTGTCTTTGCCACTATTTCCACCCAGGTTTCAGCCATCCCCATCTCTGACTTTGACCACTGCTATAATTTCTTCTAAGGTCTGTCTTGCCCATCCACCCCTCTCCATAACAATCCACTCCTTATTCAGTATCAACAGTTTTACATCCTTGAATTGCATTACATTTTTTCTTTAAAATCTTCCAGTGGTTTCTGATCCCACGTTGAACAATTCCCCAAATCCTGCCTCACCTTACAGACTCCCACTTCATCTGGCTCCTACCCTCCTGACCCCTCTGCTTTCACTGGCTGCTTCCTCAGTGGAGAATATTCCCTCCCTGATTATCCCTTTTCCTTGCTCATTCCTTCCCTAATCCTACCCACTACAACTACCATTGCATGCTTATTCCCCTCCCAACTCAGCCACTTTCTTTCCCATTTACCCAGTTTCATTTTCTTCATAACGCCTATCACTTTTTGAAATTGGTTATTGATTTGTTTACTTGTTTATTAGCTTACCACCTCCCCCACCCCTGTATGCGGCATGTAAGCTGCTAGAGGAGAGAGGAGTTTGTCTTAGTCACTGCTTCATCTTCACACCCATGGATACAATGCCATAAAAGGTTGAGCAGAGTACATATTAAGCAACCAGCGTTCTCATATTGAATCTTCAGGGTGAGGAACTCTAATCCCTGAGAATCAAAAGTTACAATTCATTCCTATAAAGGACACATAAAGAAACAAATCCTACCCTCCCGTCAGACTACCTCTTGTATTAAGGATGTGAAAAACCCAAATGAATTAGTTACTGCCCAATAAACACGTTCATTCCATTGCCTCATGCTGCTAGGCTGAGGGCTAGTCATACAGCTTGGAAAAATGATCTTTTTAAGGTCTGTTCTGCCAGAGTGCGGCTCTTATATTAACAACCATTACATCTACATATTAAGACAGATTGTTCCAATTAGTCAGTGAGGTCCAGGTTTTTGAGAGCTGTTAATATGTACATGAGCAATTACTGTAGCAGAGTTAAAAAGGTGTGCCTTTGGGAATTGTAGATTGAGATTATCAGTTTCATTCATGAACTAAAGCAGGACCCCTGAGAATTAAGTGTAGCATTTCTCCACCAGCTTATTTGCTAGAAGATTCTCCTGTATCCACACACAAGGATTATGAGGTTGCCAGTTCCCCTCCTCTGCCTCACTCTCACCTGCTTCCCAGACCAGTGCCTTCCTCTGTATTTGTCTAGAACTAGACACTGTGTTGAGCATTAGGAGATTTCGTAGTGAACAAGATAAACAAACCCCTTAACTTCAGGCCACCTGAGAGACGAGCAGAGAGAATCTCAACTGGTATTTACATCAAAATCAAGGCGGCATGTTTTAATTTTCCTAAACCAAGTTCAAGTGGTTTCCACTCATTCCTAATTAATGGTAAGCGAAGGAAAAAAATTAAACAAAAATGCTTCATTGATCGGTATTGACATTGCAGTAAAATGCCGTGTATTCCTCCTGTGGGCCCCATGCCTCTCCCCTGTGCTCAGATGCTCATGTACTCTGTCTCCTTTGTAGAGTTTACTAGAATCCTGTGATGAAAGCCAGCACTGGATTTGGAGTTTAAACAACAAAAAGGAAATGATTTGTAGATCCTGGCCAGTCTCTTTGAATGATTGTGGATCACCAAGTTTATCTTTAGGTTTGATGTCTCAAATTCTTCTGAGTTCAAGTATTGCTGCCTCTTCAAAGCTAATATAAGGGAAGAGCAATATATATATGACAGTTTTATCTCTTGAACACAGGAAAAGAACTGAACAGATCCTGCTTCAGAGGTAGCTCAAAAAGAATAAGATGCAAAAGAGGGCCTTCCCTGGTGGTCCAGTCGTTAAGACTCCTTGCTTCCAATGCAGGGGATGTGGGTTTGATTACTGGTCAGGAGACTAAGATCCCACATGCTGCACTGTGCTCCCAAAATAAAAGATGCAAAGGAGGTCAACTCTTGAGTGAACAAAGGTGGACAAGGCTGGATACAATGGTCCCTGTGGGAGAAGGAAAGTCTGGATATATGAATGGGGGTGTGGATTGGAGAGAAAATGAAAGTTGCTCAGTCGTGTCCAACTCTTTGCAATCTGATGGACTTCTCCAGGCCAGAATACTGGAGTGCGTAGCCTTTCCCTTTTCCAGGGGATCTTCCCAACCCAGGGATCAAATCCAGATCTCCAGCATTACAGGCAGATTCTTTACCAGGTGCGCCACCAGGGAAGCTGATCTTCCTGACCCAGGAATTGAACTAGGGCCTCCTGCATTACGGAGAAGGCAATGGCACCCCACTCCAGTACTCTTGCCTGGAAAATCCCATGGATGGAGGAGCCTGGTAGGCTGTGGTCCATGGGGTCGCGAAGAGTCGGACATGACTGAGCTACTTCCCTTTCACTTTTCACTTTCATGCATTGGAGAAGGAAATGGCAACCCACTCCAGCGTTCTTGCCTGGAGAATCCCAGGGACGGGGGAGCCTGGTGGGCTGCCGTCTATGGGGTCACACAGAGTCGGACACGACTGAAGCGACTTAGCAGCAGTAGCAGCAACAGCACTGCAGGCAGATTCTTTCCCAACTGAGCTACCAGGGAAGGATTGGAGAGAGGAGGCCTTCAGTCCAGTAGTGATTAGACCTGGCCGTCAGTGAGCCAGCCGCACCTGGAGAGCAGATGATCTGACTGAACAGTGGGGTGTGCAGTGTGTAAGAGTGAGTCTCGATATTTGTGGACGGAGTCTCACTGAGTCTCATTGGGAGCCCAGAATGGAACCAAGACCAGTAGAAGCTGAGCCTACTAAAGAAACTGGTTACAGCTCGGGCACAGCACGCAAGCCAGGAGCAGGTCCCTATCATGGCTGCTTCTGTATCAAATAATTCAGGGGGGATTTTTCAACATCTAATTTTCTCAGTCCCTCCAGGGAACTTCTGAGTCAGATGTTGAGAAGTAAAAGCTACCCTCCCAATTTCTGCCATCAAAAACCGCACCTGGGATGATAAAGGTGGTTAACTTTGCAAAAAGTACTTCCTGTGTATACTTACAGTGTTCTTCACATATTATGTCATTCAGTCATCACTTATTAAAAACATCCTTCCATGAAAACAGCAGTTAATAACAAGTATCTCTATTTTTCTGGTAAGAAAAATGAGGTTAGAGAGATCCTGAGACACATCTCAGTAGATCCTGAAGTTGTCTTGGTAGAAATAATCTACGAAGGCTAATAGTCTGAGTTTAAATGCCATTTTCTACTGATCACAGAATGATCCCTGTTAACATTTTGATCTGTTTCCTTCCAATATTTGGCAGGAGGGTGAGAAAAGATAGAACTATGGTCAGTATGAAAGTGAATACAATTATCACCTGCTTTATTACTTCACATGCTATGAACATTTTCCAAGTTTTGAAATATTTTTCACTCCTTCAAAAATTTTAATTTTCTTACTTCTCATTGCTGCTGTCTATCAATTTTTCATAATTAATACATTTTACTTTAAGATACTTGGTTTAGTGTCGCACATTAGCATGATAGATAAATGTCTGCCTGTCCGTAGTGTGAATGTGACGTTAATTAGTTTAGCAATGCTTTGTTGATGGAACTTTTGGCTCTTTCCAGTTTTCCCTGTTAGAACCATCACAACTATTTAAAAGCATGTGTTTGAGATTAACTCAGGTTCTCTAGGGACCAGCTATGTGACATGAACGTGAAAGACTGGAATTGTCCTAAATACTATTTGGCTGTTGACATTTGAGAATATAAAGCAGCATGAGTCAGAACTTTTGGCTTTTTCAAAAGAAGCTGAAAATCTCTGGTTGAAAAGGCCCAAATCTCTGCATTTTTGTGGATGCTACGCTGTTTATGTAAAATGTACTCTCTTGGTCTTCACAACTTACTGGTGGGCTAGAATTGATCGGTTGAATTCATATGCAGGATGTTTAATCTCAAAGATCAAGTTCCTTGTGTTATAGCTCACTCTGCCTTTACCTTCATGAAGTAAGAATATTCAGGATGCTATAGGAAAAGTTGATTTGTTATTATATCATGTGGCTTTATATATAGCTTCTAAAACTGTCTATAATAATAATTAGTTTCTCTCACCAGAATGCAGTATATGAGTTCCTAATATGGGGCTGAAAATAAACTTCCTGAAATTCCATGTGAAATTTTGTGCATTTATGTGTCTTTTTTTAAGGGACTGCTTCCTTCAGTCCCTATCTAGTATTGCCTTCTGATTCTCTTTCTGACCCTCATCCCTGAAGAAGTGAAGAATTTGGAAAGAAAGCAAGATTTTTTATAGGACATTTGTTTTTTGTTTTCTTACATTTAGAATATATAAAACTTGCATAGTTTTATTCACAACCTCATTAGTAGTCTCATGAATTTTCTAAAGTTTTGAATACTCACAGTGAAGGCAGACATGAGTGGCTCTTCTGCCACCATCCAATGGACAAGGACCATCATTTTCTCATTAATTTCTATACGCTCAGCACCAAGCACAGAACACTGGACATCATTGGTGACCTATGTAAATTTTTTGTAAAGTTAAAGAATGGATCCATTGCTCTTTATCTGAGTTAATACATACAAGGAGTCTTCCAGCTCAGGCTCACAAGAACTCCTCACAAAACCTGTCTTTTAGTCAAAGCTAGTTCTTGGTGCACCAGCATCAGTGCCGATCGGGATGGTGTTTTGACATAGTGAGTGGCAGGCACAATGCTTGTCACCTTCTCTTTGGCTCAACGAGGATGGAAAGTTGAGCAGGTCATACTCAACTGGCTTTGTTCAATATAAGTAGATTATAGAGTGAACGATGGAGGAGAAGAGGACGGGCAAAGAGCTGGAATTTGAATAGGAGGTTTTGACATGTCTAATGTTCTTATGAATGGGGATGGAACCTTGGTTTTTGGTGCTAAGTAGAAAGATTGGCTATAGACTTGATAGTGTCTTGGATGGATTCGTAAGTTGATTTGCTAAGAAATAGAATGATATACCTTTTTGGTCTGAAATTCACCTTGCAACAGCTTAAGTTAACAAACCTAGTGTCACTGGTACTTCAGAGGCATTTCCTACATAAGCTATAAGTGGCTTTTCTGTAGAACTATTATTTCTACAGAAATAAAAGCTAGTATTTTCCTTATAAAAATGGGTAATCGATTTCTTGGTGACATATTGCTTATCTGAAGCACTTTATTTTTCCTAGCTGTTCTTTTTTGAAAATATGTTCTTTAACCTTCTCGTTGCATATTTATTAAAATTATATGATAAATTCAAATTAAAAGGAACTCATTACTTAGTTAAATACTTCACTAATTAATTAAATTTAACCTGCAAAGGCTGCAGTTAAATTTTACTGATACATATGTTTTGGTTAAATTACTTGTTCTAAATAGTTTAATAAAATAGGAAAAAGCAATAGTACCTATTATCTGTGCAGTGAATTAAGTCTTTTTGTTATATTTACCTGAATGTAAATATGTAACCCTGAATCAGCCTCAGTAATAAATATATTAATAAGCAGATACTGAGGTTTTTATCTTTATGATCCTATTGAAATTATCAAGAAATCAGAATTTTCCTTAGCTAGAGATGGAGAAGGAAATGGCAACCCACCCCAGTGTTCTTGCCTGGAGAATCCCAGGCACGGGGGAGCCTGGTGGGCTGCCGTCTATGGGGTCGCACAGAGTCGGACACAACTGAAGCGACTTAGCAGCAGCAGCAGCAGAGATGGGATTGATAAAAAATAGATTTACGATGACATTTACATCAACTGTCCATTAGCATTTCAGTTCAGTTCAGTTGCTCAGTCATGTCCGACTCTTTGCGACCCCATGAATCGCAGCACGCCAGGCCATATGTATTTCCTCAGTGTGTAGCTTTTCAGAAATTTCACCCAAAGACCTCCCTCTGTCTTTTCCAGTTCTCTTTACATCTTCTTGATAGGATTTCAATAACCATTTTTATTTTAAAGTTATTAGTATGTGGTCCATGTGGTTCAGGATATTTCTTATTGCTATGCATTTATCCAAGTATTATTTTAAAATAGGTATTACTTTTCTCTCTTCATCCTTGTTTCTTCATCATCCTTGTTTACTTCTGTATATGAATATATTTTAAAGAAAATCATTTCCAGCCTAGGTTACCTAATATAGCTTAATTTTTTGAATTATAGAAGTATCCAAAATCTGCCCTTTTTTCTTTTTGTTTCTTCCTTTTTTTCTTTTACTAATATGGAAACCCAGAGAGGCAGAGTGTTTTGAGATTCCAGGAACAACTTTGGCAGTGCCGAGACTTGAATATGAAGAGGTTAAAACATAGGGTCCTAGTTTATGGTAAATTTAAAGAAGGTGCTAATTTCCATAGTGTTTTAGAATATAGTAAATGCTGAAAAAATAATTGTTTTATAAAATACTAAATTGTGTTGTGAATCATATTCCTAATGGGAAATATTTAAATCTTCATTGAAAAGCAGATTTATCTGAGGTCATATCGTAATTCCCTTCACAGATATGAAGAGGTTCAAGGAAGTCTAGCTTTGGTCATTACTGGAAAGATGAATGAAATGAGGTTATTTAGAGAGTGTCTGTGTAGTGTTACCAACGCTTTCTAGACACTCACTGTTATCTTTTTCCATGTCTTTTTGGTCTTAATTTAGTACACTTGGTTTAGCTCAACCTGGTGGTGGTAATGAATTGAGCTTTTTTTAATATCAAGTCACTGCTACTGATTCCCATCTCACTTTTCCATAATGTGATTAATTTTGGTAATAGTTATAATAGAAGTTCGCTTGATTATCTTTTGGGTGTTTTAGTACTAGAAAAATGCCAGCTAACATCTAAAAACCATTTGACTCTGTTACTATCATTACCTGTTTTGTTTTTCCATTCCATCAAACTTAGGAAAACAATACTAAAGTCTGAATGAAGCACGAGATTTAAAAAAAAGAGAAAAAGACACCTCAATCTACTTTTAAGCAGAAATGGAATGAAAAGTAGACCAAATGAGAGTTGGTCAGAGTTTTATCAGCTGTTTCTGTGTTTTCTAGCTGTTTACTTCGCTGTGGAATCTTTTGACCATTTCATTGCTTGTTACCCTTTATATCAAGTGAATATTTGAAGAAAGTGAAAAGTTTTGGGTTCAAGTCTTTGCTTTCTAACCCCTAACATGTTCTCTGATAGTTGAAGGTTGATCAGTTAATGAATGGATTTAAACTTCATAGACCTGATAAATGCTTTAGATTTGAATTCATGTTATTGGGTTTAGCATCATAAACAGGGCTTTATTTTGTGTAATTCATTGTGAGATTTTCTTATTTCTCAGTGTCAGATAATGGGAAGTTATTTTCCATATTTTCAGTAATAATCTGTTTTTAAAAACAGAGTGCTACCTTTGTCATTTAGACCTCACTAGAGCAATATCCTTCTGTGCATTGTTGTTGTTCAGTCGCTAAGTCCTGTCCAAGTCATTGCGACCCATGGACTGCAGCATGCCAGGCTTCCCTATCCTTCATTATCTCCCAGGGTTTGCTCATACTCATGTCCATTGTGTTGGTGATGCTGTCTAACTATCAGATCCTCTGTTGTCCCCTTCTCCTTCCCACAGTCTTGCAGCATCACGGTCTTTTCTAGTAAGTCAGCTGTTTGCATCAGGTGGCCAAAGTATTGGAGCTTCAGCTTCAGCATCAGTCCTTCCAATGAATATTCAATTCAAGGTTGATTTTCTTTAGAATTGACTGGTTTGACTTATAGTCCAAAGGACTCTCAAGACTCTTCTCTGGCACTACAACTCAAAATCATCTATTCTTCAGTGCTCAGCCTTCTCTGTGGTCAAGCTCTCACATCTGTCCATGACTGCTGGAAAAACCATAGCTTTGACTGTACAGACGTTTGTCAGCAAAATGATATCTCTGCTTTTTAATATGGTGAGTTAGTCATAGCTTTCCCCCCCCAAGGAGCAAGTGCCTTAATTTCATGGCTGCAATCACCATCTGCAGTGATTTTGGAGCTGAAGAAAAGAAAATCTGTCACTGCTTCCATTGTTTCTCCTTCTATTTGCCATGAAGTGATGGGACTGGATGCCATGATCTTAGTTTTTTGAATGTTGAGTTTCAAGTCAGCTCTTACACTCTTCTTTTCACACTCATCAAGAGGCTCTTTAGTTTCTCTTTTTTTTCCTGCCATTAGAGTGTTATCATCTGCATATCTGAGGTTGATATTTCTTCCGACAATCTTGATTCCAGCTTGTGAGTCATTAAGCCCAGAATTTTACATGATGTATTCTTGCATATAAGATAAAATAGCAAGGTGACAGTATACAGCCTTGACATACTCCTTTCCCAATTTTGAACCAGTCTATTATTCCATGTCTGATTCTAACTGTTGCTTCTTTTTTTTTTTTTTTTAATTTTACTTTACAATACTGTATTGGTTTTGCCATACATCAACATGAATCCACCATGGGTGTACATGAGTTCCCAATCCTGAACCCCCCCCCCTCCCACCTCCCTCCCCACACCATCTCTCTGGGTCATCCCAGTGCACCAGCCCCAAGCATCCTGTATCCTGCATCGAACCTAGACTGGAGATTCATTTCTTACATGATATTATACATGTTTCAATACCATTCTCCCAAATCATCCCACCTTCTCACTCTCCCACAGAGTCCAAAAGTCTGTTCTATACATCTGTCTCTTTTGCTGTCTCGCATACAGGGTTATCGTTACCATCTTTCTAAATTCCATATATATGTGTTAGTATACTGTATTGGTGTTTTTCTTTCTGGCTTACTTCACTCTGTATAATCAGCTCCAGTTTCATCCACCTCATTAGAACTGATTCAAATGTATTCTTTTTAATGGCTGAGTTGCTCTTGACCTGCATTCAGGTTTCTCAGGAGACAGGTAAGCTGGTCTGATATACCCATCTCTTTAAGAATTTGTTGTGATCAGCATACTCAAAGACTTTAGCGTAGTCAATGAAGGAGAAGTAAATGTTTTTCTGAAATTCCCTTGCTTTCTCTGTCATCCAGCAGATGTTGGCAATGTGGTCTCTGATTCCTCTGCCTTTTCTAGACCCAGTTCTGGAAGTTCTGGGTTCACTTAGTGCTGAAACCTAGCTTGAAGAATTTTGAGTATAACTTTGCTAGCATGTGAAATGAACACAATTGTACAGTAGTTTGAACATTCTTTGGCATTGGAATGAAAACTGACCTTTTCCAGTCCTGTGACCTTTGCTGAGTTTTCCAAATTTGCTGACATTAAGTATAACACTTTCACAGCATCATCTTTTAGGATTTTAAGTGGCCCTGCTGAAATTACATCACCTCCACTATTTTTTAATAGTAATGCTTCCTCTAAGGCCCACCTGACTTCACACTCCAGGATGTCTGGGTCTAGATGAGTGACCATTCCATCATGATTATCCGAGTCATTAAGATCTATTTTTTATAGTTCTTCTGTGTAGTCTTGCCACCTCTTCTTCTTCTCTTCTACTCTGCTAGGTCCTTACCATATGAGAGTTATCATTGGGAAGTATAAAAGCCATGCTTGTGACCCCAGTTAGAAGGGAGATATTTATGTAATAGGTTGGGAGGTAGACCAGAAGGCTTTCATATGTGGGCAGTGAAGTCAGTTAAACACTATAAAGGGGAGCAGGATGAAGCACTAGAAATTTTTAATATGTGGTGTCTTAGCTGTCACTCTCCACCTCTGCTTAAGAGAAGAACTTACTATAAAAAAATTACAGGTCTGAATGTGTATATATAGCAACAAACATTGTTGATGCAGATGTACTGTTATTATGGGGAACCTTGCTTTACGTTTTGCTTTGGTGTTTGAAAATTCAGCTTTGCAACCTTGGCG
The DNA here is from genome assembly GCA_006410635.1 of Cephalophus harveyi. Lineage (NCBI taxonomy): Eukaryota > Metazoa > Chordata > Mammalia > Artiodactyla > Bovidae > Cephalophus > Cephalophus harveyi. The sequence goes on along the minus strand of SJYT01006217.1, from coordinate 644,621 downwards.
GAAAGACTGGGACTCGGGCATGTTTGGTGTTTGTGTTTTTCTACCTATAACTATTTTTTAGGAATTCTCAATTCAGTACAGTGGGAAATCATTTTTTAGTTCTTTTCATGACTGCTTTTCCTTTGTTTTAGTAACCAAATTTTCATCTGTACTTTTGAGTTGATATGACCTGATTTTAAGACTTCAAAAGGGATCCAAGGTTTTGTTCTGTTGACAAACATGAAATGTAGCTGTTCTCAAGCAATTTTTTTGCCTTTGAATTCTTTCTAGTTGACGTCAGTTATCCTACTGGGTTTTTTCTTGAGTATCTACCTATCCTTAAAGATCACCCAGTTTCAAAACAGCTCTCTTTTGAACTAATGGAAAAAGTATAAATGTTTTAGCATAAAGACACAATAAAAACTAATCTGATTTGAAAAAATTGTTGGATAGGCCATGTGTAGACTTCAATGATAACCTGACTAAATCTGATCAGAGTTGTAAGAGAAAACCTTAAGCAGTGTCCTCATCAATATTGGTGTTTAAAAGGCAAAATCGTTTTTATATTCTTTTTTATATTTTACTGGTACATTTCTAATCACAAGTTTTCCAAAAAGTTAATAAAAATTGCAGTGCTTTATTGCTGATGCTTAAATGATTTCTTTTTCAATAAAGTGTATGTTATTAAAGAGAAAAATGATTTTGTAACCCATGCATTAAGAGAGGCATTGCCATCTGTCTTAAGGCTTGGTAATCAATGATGTAAGTGAGGCTAGTTTATTTTTCATAGATTTACTGGTGTCACTGCATAAATAGCCGTAATAGAACTGATCTCTTAGGGCGAAGCAGCGTTTATCACATACAAGGGTTTGATGATAACTGTATTAAACATTGGCCTTTGATTATTAGGCTTCCCTGGTGGCTCAGATGGTAAAGCATCTGTCTGCAGTGTGGGACACCTGGGCTCAATCCCTGGGTTTGAAGATCCCCAGGAAGAGGTAATGGTATGCATTCCAGTGTTCTTGCCTGGGAAATCCCATGGACACAGGAGCCTGGCGGGCTACAGTCCATGGGTTTGCAAAGAATCAGACATGACTTGGCGACTAACACTTTGATTATTCTTAGTCTTTCTTGGATACAAAGGTTCCAGAACTTTATGGCTATAGATTGAAAATGCACAATTTTTACATTAACTACTAGTCTTTAATACTGCTTCCTAGACATGTCCTTGTGGGCTTCCCTGGTGGCTCAGAGGTTAAAGCGTCTGCCTCCAGTGCGGGAAACCTGGGTTCGATCCCTGGATCAGGGAAGATCCCCTGGAGAAGGAAATGGCAACCCACTCCAGTATTCTTGCCTGGAGAATCCCATGGACAGAGGAGCTTGGTAGGCTCCAGTCCACGGGGTCACAAAGAGTCGGACACGACTGAGTGACTTCACTTTCACTTTCTTTCACTTTCAGACATGTCCTTATGTTGCATGTCTCTGGACTTTTCTGTACCTTAGTGAAGTGCTGTGATTACCCTTCCATGGCCATCTCCATTGTGTTCATTTCAGAGGCATAAAGAATGGGGTGGTGAGCAAGTGTATATTATTTGAACTCAGACATGTGTGCCTGGGTTTCAGGAGTGCCTTCATTCCTACTTGTATGGCCTGAGCAAGTGACTTGATTTCTGCAAGCTTCTGGTTTCTCATTTTAAAAATGGATATGGGAATTTACCTGGTGGTCTGGCAGCTAGGTCTCAGCACTTTCACTCACAGGACTGGGTTCAATTATAAGCTGGGGAACTCTGATCTTGCACGCCATGTTGTGCTGTCAATTAAAAAAAAAAAAAAAGATGAAAATCCTACTTTTAAGATTGTTATACAAAACAAAGCAAATATGTGTTGATCATGCTTGGCAGAGTGCCTAACATAGGGGCAAAGTGAAAAGTGCTCAGTCGTGTCCAGCTCTTTTCGACCCCATTACAATACATGGAATTCTCCAAGCCAGGATACTGGAGTGGGTAGTCATTCCCTTCTCCAGGGGATCTTCTCAACCCAGGGATCTAACTCAGGTCTCCCACATTGCAGGTGGATTCTTTACCAGCTGAGCTACCAGGGAAGCCCCAGAACATAGGGACAAATAAATGGTAAAAATTATTAATATTGTTATTACTACTACTACTATTATTATTATCTGCTCTTATTATTACTACTACTGAGTCAAAACAAGACTTATCACAGTAATCATTTAGAGGCCACATATGTGTTTTATTCTCCCGAGAAAAAGAAAAAAAAAAAAAAGAATTCTATTTTATTCCATTTTCCTGTGGTGTAGTGTTTTTTTTTTTTTTTTTACCATATGTGGCTATTTAATAGGGTAAATTGGGGATGGCTCTCATTGTGTTCATCCAAAATTGTTTCTCTGCAAGAGATTAAAAAAAAAAAAAAATCACCAGTGAATAAAGCAGAAAAGGCCTCCCTTCTGCGCAGATCTAGGTGGAGAACACCGTGAGGGCAAGGGAATCTGTGTTCCATCCACTGCTCCCAGAGCAGTCCTGCCTAAACTGGCCTCCACAGTCTATACTTCTTCATTCTGCTCTTGGAAGGTGACTGACTGTCAGCTTCACTCCTGTTTGCTGGCCCCAGTGTGCCTCCTGCCATCCCTGCCCGCTTTGCTGGAAAATGCAATTCCTGCCCAGCGAGGTTGTATCTGAAGGCACTATCTCCTCAGACCCCCAGTCAGCAGTCAGACTGAACATTGAAGATGTTCAGGATCCTGGCTGAAAGCAAGTATCTGCTTGAAAATAATCTGTCCCTCACCTGAAAAAGCCTCTATTCCATGCTAAACCTAATTTCTCCAAATATTTTCGAGTGCTGACTCCTATTTTAAGCCAGGCAGCTGACAAAAATTTGCCTGTAGGCTAGCCTCATCAGACTGTGACCTAGTCTGAGGCCCAGCCAAAGAAAGAAACTTCTTTCACAAGGAGAGATTTTCAAATCTGTCAAAATTTATTTTTTTTAAGGGATTTGCTAAATAATAACCCAGGAAATGTGTGCGTGCGTTTATAGGACAAGACCATTGGTTAGAAGAGAGGCACGTTTTTGTATTTCAGTAAGTAATTTTCCTTGTTATAATAAAAAATCACATCCCTTGTTGGAAATCTGGTTGGTACCCAAATGCTCCAGGCAAGTGTTTTCAGCTCGTGATTATTTATTCCCCGGATCTGTTTAGATGGCCTATGTGTGAATCAGCCCAGCCTGCATTTAAGGTTTGAAAAATGTTCTTTAGGATTCCTTGGTATCAAAGCATCCATTAATTACTGAAAGGATAAGCTAGTGGTTTATGGGAAGTCAAAATCTGCGTGGCTTTTTGTTTTGAAGGGGAGAAATGGAGTCTTCCAGAGAAAGGAAAACCACTTTTAAAATTATCCTTTTAATATCCTGTTGAAAGAGACATATTTTTTCGTTATAAAGAATTTTTTCAAAATGATCTTTCTGTAGTGACATCCATGTTATACTGGAAAATCTTCCTGCGTTTCTGGCAATGATACACCAATTACTGCCTTTACATTTTTAATGGCATAATTTGTCATATTCTAGGAGGGAAGTGACTCTGACTCCAAACAGGTGAAATGCATGACCAAACACGTTACACAATATGTCGTTCCATCAAATCCTGTTTTTAATTCAGTGAAAAGAAAATTGTTCAGTTCATCAGAGGAACAGGAGTGCCAAGGTAGTATGATTGCATTTCCAAATAATGCACATACCTTACTATTCATTGTCACATTTTGTCATGATAATCTAATATACTGCTTGGGAGCTTCAGAAAAAGGAAGACCTGTCACAATTTGAAAGGAAAACATTGTCATAGATGGTACTGTTAGTACTCATGGGTTGCGTAGAACAGAAACCTACTGAAGTCAAGTTAAACATAAAAGGATAGTTTATTATAAATACATAGGAGTGTCTCATGGAATTCAAGGGCACAGATGTGACTAGAAAGCAGCTGGAATTTCTGCTTTGTGTCTCCATGGTTTCTTCTTTGTATCTTCTGCTATGAGCAGGTTCTCTGTCTCTGTGACCCATTCTGGTTCTTGATACTTCCTGAGTTTGTGGATGATGAGTTGATACTCACTCATAATCCTTTGGGCCTAATACCAGAGACCCAGAAATGACAACGTGATTGGTCCAGTTGGGTCAGGAGGTCCATACCTTTTCTAAATCTCAAGGGTAGTGGTCTTGCAGTAACTGTGCCTCATCTGAACTCGGTCTCGCGAGCGTGACTGACCTGGGTCTGCGTTAGAGTCAACCAGGAAACACTGCTTATTATTTCATTCTCACAAATCCATCTCCCATCTTCAGAAGCTTCAAGCTAGCCTCCTTAGAACAGAAGAGAAAGATATCTATTATTTAAAGATGAACTCATTACCGAAAGGTTACCAGGGATGTCCTAGCTGCAATTCACATCCCTAGCACGCCCTTAAGAACTGCTAAAACATTAGGTATTATTTATGGACGAGTCAGAATAGCAGCATGTCCTCTGAAGGGATGCCTAGGTTATTTATTTATTAATTTATCTGTCTCCGTCTGAAAACTTACCATCTGGATGTTGTCCACATTGAAGAAACACATAAATTAAAATCTAAGGCAAATTGACTACAACATGGGTGACCTTGAAACCCCTCTCATGCCAGCCAGCCATTTCCTGTTCTGATTGCACTGAAAGGAAGGAGAAAAGAGGAGAAATACATATATACAGATTTGTCTGCTCCTGTTTATTTGGTGGGATCAGATCTTCCTTCTTAAGACCTTGCGTTTACTTTAAACTTTGTGTTATAGATGATGATAAAATGTGAAGTATGAATACCATGCTAAGGTAACACTCTGGCAACAACACAATGCCTTTTCTTTTGCCTGGCCCCCCTTCCCCCTTCACAAGGCATTGTCCAATCTGATTTTCCATCCTGCATTTCTGGCTCTGCTTGAATGACTGCATAAATTGCTTTTATGATTATCCTTAAGGTCTGTGAAAGGATACAAGTTTGATGAGTAAATACATTGTTTACAATGCTTCTATCATTTGTGTATTCTGAGTTGCTCTCTTTTAAATTGCATGAGGTTTTTAGGGAAATCATGTGTATCCAAACACAGGTTTAACTTTTTGCATTTATGTGTGGTACGTAGAGAAACAGTTCTTAAATGATGGAAGGGGATGTACTGCCAGTCCAGTGGTTAAGACTTTGCCTTCCAAAGCAGAGGATGAGGGTTCAGTCCCTGCTGGGGAAGCTAAGAACCCACATACCTCATGGCCAAAAAATCGAAACAAAAGCAGTATAGCAACAAATTCATTAAAGGCTTAAAGCATGGTCCACATAAAAAAATAAGAATAAAATAAAGTGATGAAAGAATTTTCCTTCTGTTTTTAACCTTACGTTACTTTCTTCATTTCTTATATGAAAGTCCATTTAGACATATAACCCCCCCAAAAAAAAGCTTAGTTTATTAAAAAATGTTTTTGTTGTTACTGATATTTGTATGAGAACTTAATTTCACCCTCAGTGTCAAAATTCTCATCAATTAATTAACTGTAAGAACAGTCTAATTGAAATATTTCTTTAGGGAAATGTTAGGGGTAGGTAAGAGGACAAAATATACATAAAACTAATTAACATTTTTCAATAGATGGTACATTTCTATAAATCAGAACTTTCACCTTAGGGATTTATTGTGGAATTATGGTTAAATGAGGATTAGTCAGCTTGAGCATGTTTCATAATGACGAGTAGAAGGAATTGGGTTTTTACTAGAAATGCCATCATTGATCAATCAGTTGACTTTCAAATTAGTCTTGAGGAGGCATAGGTCTTTGAGTGGTGGTGGGGAGTCAAACATCATAAAATCCAGTTTGGGATACAAGACACTGTCCTGAACAGTTAATGCATAGCAAACGGGGTGAAATAAAGAATTTTGTCTGCATTGCAGATAAACCCAAGGAGATGATGTGAGTGTCTGTGGGGGAGTAATTGTGCAAAAATCTGAACAGGACAAGGAACTGTCATTGACTTCTTTTCAGATGAAGGCTCCTTGACCTGTGGAATGGGGCAGTAGTTTACACTGAATCCCACTGCCTTGGTGATACTCAGCGAAGGGGCACGGAGCACTGACTGAACACCAGTCTGCTGGGTGAGCAGGGCAGGGCTAGTACTAGTTGTTTAGTTGCTTGGTCATGTCCAGATTTTTTGTGACCCCCATGGACTGTAGTCTGCCATGCGCCTCTGTCCATGGGATTTCCCAGGCAAGAATACTGGAGTGGATTCCTATCTCCTTCTCCAGGGGATCTTCCAGCCCAGTGACCGAACCAGTGTCTCCTGCATTGGCAGCCAGTTCTTTACCACTGAACCACCAGGGAAGCCCCGGCAGAAGTCAGAAGTGGAGTGAGAGAAAGCTGCTCATTTCGTGTCCAACTCTTGGCAATCCCATGGACTGTACAGTTCTTGGAATTCTCCAGGCCAGAATACTGGAGTGGGTAGCCTTTCCCTTCACCAGGGGAGCTTCCCAACTCAGGGATCGAACCCAGGTCTCCTGCATTGAGGGTGGATTCTTTACCAGCTGAGCCACAAGGGAGGCCCAAGAATACTGGAGTGGGCAGCCTATCCCTTCTCCAGCGGATCTTCCCAACCCAGAAATGGAACTGGGGTCTCCTGCATTGCAGGCAGATTCTTTACCAACCGAGCTATTAGGGAAGCCCTGGAAGATGTAGTCCTCATTAATAATTGTACTTACAAAACAACAGGTGACCTATGGTGGAAGAAAATGACCCGAGTCATCATCTAGCCTAGAAGCTCAGAGACTCTTTCCTGAGAGGACTTACATATTTCCTGCAACCTGAAGAATGTAGAATAATGGGTGAGGGGAACCTGGGGAAAGGGATGTTGTAGGCAAAGGGAAGAACAAGTGAAGGCTGAGGGTTTAGGGAGAGAATGACATACATGAGGGGAAAGGTCTAGGGCAGCTAGGTGAGTGGACAGAGTGACAACGTGTTGAGAAAGAAGCCTAGAGATGCCAACACAAGGATTTGACATTAATGAATTTGGATTATATCCTAAGGAAAATGGAAATCCTTTAAAGTGCTCTGAAGGAGGAGAGTGGTGTGATCCCAGTTATCTCTTAGGTAGTGACTAGGACTGTGGCGTGAACGCTGCACTGCAGAGTGAGGTCCCCGGGGAGGCTCCTGAGTGGAAGAGGCACATGATGGTGGATCTGACTGGAGGCAGAGGCCTGGAAGGAAGTGGGTTGATTGGAGCGTTGTTTGGGAAATGCAGTTGACAAGTCTTGGTGTTGGATGTGGAGAGAAAATAGATGATGTCAGTGTTTAGGTTTGCACGTGTCAGTCCAAGACACTGCTCTATTGAAACCGTGGGCGCTATGGAAGGGGCGGGATGTGTTCTGGTCTAGAGGTGCAAGGTGTATTCGACTGGCTGTGTCTAAGAAACGAGTTGGTTAGATGGATCTGCCACTCAAGGTACAAATCTGAACCAGAAATAAAGATTCGAGAGGCATTTGCACACATGTGGAAGTGAATGGCTTGATGCTGATAAGTGTGACAAAGAGGCCATTAGGTTGAATGAGAAGCAGTCTTCCCAAGCCACCAGCCTTTAGGACACAACTAAGGGAAGAGGTACCTTCAGAGGAGACAGAGATGTCTTGGACCAAGAAGTCAGCAGAAAACCTGAGCATACACATATAGCTAGGGACAGACACATTTGTTTTGAGAAATACAGGAGCAGTCCATGGTGTCAGGTGGGAGAAAGAACTGGGATGGAATCCAGTTACAGGAACACTTAGTGGTGACCCCCACCCTGCCCCCAAACAGTTGCTTTAGATTTAATCAATCTGGATTTCAGCAGAAATACTCAGTGTATCATGTGCTGAACCAACCTGAATAGTGAATACACCATGACAGGAAAGGCTCAAGGTCCCAGTGGCTACAGTGGCGATACCGATGGACCCTTTGTGGCCAAGGCGGGAATGCAGCAACGGGGCTTTTTTGGCGAGTGTTCCAATTTCAGAAAAGTATTGAAGGATGGAGGGAAGCAACAAATCTGATTTAGTGAAGACATTTTCCTTGACAGCAGGATTTACTCCTGGGTTATAAATTTGCCATGATCGAGACTAAAATGCAGTGAAAGTTAAATTTCACCTATATCTCATTCAATGCCTAACGTGATTTAAATGACAAGATTTCAGAAGTGACATGCAGCCTTGGATCTAAATATATTTTTTATGGCTGGAAATCTTAATTTCAGATCAGTGAAAAATCATGACGCCTCTTCATGTGTAAGAGACTTAAAGAGTGGAGCATTAGGCCAGTGCAGATGGTTTTGTCAGGCAGAACTATTAATGCTAAGGGGAGTCAGATGGCAGAATTTGCACAGGCTTATCTATAAATTCGCTTCTGCAAGATAATATTGAAATGGTTGAATGACCGACCTAGTTCTAAGATAGAGACACGATGAGTTCATCTTGTTTTAATCTCACATTGGATGTTCAATTTGCCCATGACATGCTGGTGCAGATATCCTATAAAAAAGTATTACGTGTGTGTGACCCCCGTTCCTGCCTCCCAGCCCAGCTGCATCTGGAAATAGTTTTTCTCTTATTATTTCCGCTCCAGTTTCAATAGCCTTTTTCCTTCCAAGGGGTTCGCTTCTTTCTGCCTCAGGACCTTTGGACTTTCTTCTCTCCTGCCTCCCCCTTTAAAAATCTCCATTCACCTTGTCATTCTTGGTGGAAGCCTTTTTTCTCACTTCCTTCCTGAGTTCTATGGTCCCTATTATTTATTAATTTTTATTATTATTATTTTTAACCATGCCACATTGTGTGTGGAATCTTAGTTCCCCAACCAGGGAGGGATTGACCCTGCTTGCCATACATTGGTAGCACAGAGCCTTAAACACTGGACCGCCAGGGAGATCCAGGTCCCTGTTATTTACTCTCATTGTCCCCCGAGCTTTTGTGAGTGGTGGCACATTAGGGAGAGAGGGAACAAGGGAGAAAATTTGGTAACAGCCAATCCTGACTTCTCTTGACGTTTTCATGACCCTTCTTATTAACTAATGATTTTCATAGAGAAGATGATATTATGAGTCGATGTTTATTGGGTGCTCATTGAGTGCTGAGCATAGGGATTATCTGAATTTTCAAAGGAACCCTTCGGTGTTGGTACTTTTCCTGCATGCTATATGGGGAAACTGAGGCACAAAGAGGGTACGTCTCCCAGCTAGTAAATGTACTGAGTGACATTTCAGACCTTGGCGTGGCTTCCTCAATGAGGTCTGATGGTGGAGTTTTTCTTTTTAAGGGCAGCTACTCTCAGCCGTGTGCTGAGCCACTCAGTAGAATGTCTTTTAAGCCCCTCTCTCTTCTGGTGTTTCGAGCCCTTCAGAGTTACACTTACTTAGCAGTCGATGTCCCTTACAATTCTCTGTCCATTGGACTGCTCTGTTGTGATGGTGACTAACCCAGTCAAGTGACTGAGACAGAGAAATTCCAGCAATCAGTGCCCCCTCCCCTGAAAGAAAGTTTAAAACTATCCGTCCAAACAGAAGAAAATGAATGATTTTAAAATAAATAAGATCAACGCCATGTCTTTGCTGGGTTTTCCAGATGATTGTCTGCGGTGGACTTGTCACTGGAGATGCTGGTTCGATAAATGTAATGGGAGCAATCTCACTCTATTACTTTTAAATTAACTTACTCCATGTGGTTGTCCTTGTCCGTGGCTCACTCTTGGGGAGCGGGGCGGTACCATATTGATTCAACTGATGGATGAGAATATTAAGCGTTTGCAGGCAGTATGAGGGACTGACATCGCGGCCTCCACCGTGTGCAGAGCCCTCGCTTCTGAGTAAGTCAGTGCTGCTGGATAACAGAACAACCCCGGCGGTAGACTTTAAGTTGAAAGCTTAACATCAACGCTTTGCTTGCACCTTGAAAATGACAATTTTGAGACTTTGCATTTGGGGGCTGTTTTCTGTTTAAGTACAAGTCGAAGCTAGAACAAAGTGACGTGAATTCCTGGTCATCAGGCAAGACTGATATTTCATGATCTTCCCAGCACCTGAAAACAAGAAGATAGCTCCTCCAAACATAAAAGCCAATCAAGACAGTTGGGCTTTCATGCCCAGAGAAATGGCCAGGGCCGGGTGGGTGAGATGGTGCAAAGATTCTTCCAAGACGTTGCAGAGTAATTGTAACAATAACACTAAATTAAAGTGTCAGGAGGGGAGCTGATTAATTGAATTTGCCTTCATTTTTCTCATCTATTTGCTTTTGGTCCTGTCTTCACTGTCCTCTATTTAAAAAAAATAATCCAAATGGTCCTGCTTTTCCCAGTCCCCAGCATTCTCTCTGAAGTCTTTTATTATTGCAAAGTGACATATGTGAAACCTTGCCACTGACATTCATAGACTTATAATCCTGCTCCTTCAATTGCTTTATTAATGCCTTGGCTTTTAGCATAGAAGCCAGCACATTGAAAACCACAGAAAATTTCTGATGATGACAGTGACATTTGTCATTCTCTAATGGAGGAGTGGTAGCTTCCAGGTGGAAAGCTGGGGAGTGCATTCAATGCAAAATTCCTCCTTTTAAATGCATTCCTTACTGAGAGTAGCTGTTCTCTCCCACTGGAGTATTCTTAAGCCTCACACAGTTGTAGGTGCATGTCTGACCAATTGGTGAGAGCGCTGTTAATAACTTTTAACTATTGATTTTATGGGTGAAGAATTGATGCTGTGTTAACACATTATTGACTGGCGTATTTGTGCAGAAACCAATGCCTATGGCTAGGGATTTGTTACGTAAGTGAATATTGAAACACTGTAGTCAGTAATGTTCAGGGGACAAAAGACATATTACCATGTGTCTGGTCAGTAAGTTGTTAGTTCAGTGATGTATTTAACATATTATAAGTGCTTTCTATGTGTCAGATACCATTATATACACTTAGGATATGTCAGTAAATAAATAAAAATTCTTTTGTCCTACATTCTAGCAAAGGGTAGGCAGACCAAAAAGAAACAAACGAAGAAACACGAATTATCATATGTTAGAAGGTGTTAAGTATTAAATTTGGGGAGACAATAGAGTAAGTAATGCAAGTTCATTGAGCCAGGGATCTGTTCCTGCTTGGGGGTTACAGCTTAAGAGGCCTCATTGAGAATTTGACATTTAGGCAGAGGCCCTGAGGGAAGTGAATCTGATAAGTATCTCAGAACTCTCACAAGGAATTCTAGATTATATAGGCAAAAAAAAATCCACATTGGAAAGTAATAAATCCTGGGTCACTGGAACCTGAAAATGTTTTCCCTTTTTTCCTTTTCAACTTGAGTTCTCTTTTCTTCTGTCCAAGCCCTGGCATTATTTGGGGACAGTGGCCCACCCTCTGCCCCCTGCCCCACTGACAGGAATAGGTTGAAATCCTGAGAATTCAGAATGTGACCTTGGTGTGTGACATTCACAGATTGTCAGGAAATCCATTCAAGAGTTAAACAGATGGGAAGGGGTGTTGGCTTCAGGCATGCTTTTGCCTCACTTTTATTGGCGTTCACTGTGATTCACTGACCTGATTCAGTTCTAATGGTTCATTTATACATGCAGCTTATTGGGAAGGAAAAAGATAAAAATGTCCCCAGAGCAGTTTTACTGAGATTTTGGTCCAAAAAAAGAAACAGTGTAAATAAACAGCAAGAAAAGCCTTGTGCTCTGGAACAAGCCGAGAGACAAATGCAGGGTAATTTGTACCATCCTCTGATTAAATGGCCATGAGCAAATCCTGGAGCCTCGAGGGCATCTCTTTTCCTCTTGGCTGGGCAGTGAAAGGGCTTCCCAGGTGGCGCTCACGGTAAAGAATCCGGCTGCCAATGCAGGAGAGTCAGGAGATACAAGATCTCTGGCTTGAGAAGATCCCCTGGAGGAGGAAATGGCAACCCACTCCAGTATTCTTGCCTGGAAAAGTCCATGGACAGGGGAGCCTAGCAGGCCACAGTCCATGGGATCGCAGAGTCAGAAATGACTGAGAGACTGCTCATACGTGGGCACAGCTCAGCACTGAGATAACTCGGGCTCAGTTGCTACTACTCCCCAGCACCCTTAGTACCACACACATAATGTTCCCTGATGTACCCAAGCCAGTTACTATCCTTACCTTATAATCTGAGTGCATTATCTAATCTCTCAGTAATCTCATTAAAGCAGTGCTTTATTCCCCCCCCCTTTTTTTAATAGTTCTTATTTTATTTTGGTCACAGCTTTATTGAAATATAAACATACCATAACATACCATACAATTCACATACCATAACATACCATACAATTCACATACCATAACAATTCACAAATTTAGAGTGTATAAACTCAATGATACTTAGTATACTCAGAGTTGTGCAACCAGTTAAGTATTCAGGCAAAAATGGGTATGATGTATGGATACATACTCTAACATCAATGAACCAGATACTAAGAGAAAGAAGTCAATTGCAAAATACCATGTATTTTGAGATTCTGTTCAGATAAATTGTTGAGAATAGGCAAATCTACAGAGGAATGCATTTTTTAAATCCTCAGTTTACAGATGGAGTTGGTGTAGAAATGTGGACAGCCAGGCACCGTAGGTCAGGCAAGAATACATTCAGTTATATCCAGTTAAATCCTTTTTATTGACATGATGCTAGACAGTAGTGTTCATGGAATTGGTCTCTTGATGTTCTGCTTCTTGATTGGCTGATTTAACATCTCAAGCCCTCCTCTTCTCTTACCTTTCATCTATCTCTCCTTGCTGGTGTGTCCTTTTTACACAAATGTCCCTCTCCTTCCTCTAAAAGTCTGATGAGTTTAGCGCTCTTTTTTGGCACCCGGGGTGGGGAGGGCGGGGGAGGGGAGGCTGCCATGCAGCTTACAGGATCTTATTTCCCCAGCCAGGGAATGAACTCAAGCCTCTGGCACTGAAAGCACCGAATCCTAACCACTGGGCAACCAAGGAATTCCCATATAACTCTTTATAATGTTGGTCACTTTTGCCCACTGTAATTTTCTCATAGTGCTTCTGGAAAATCTTAATTCCTTTTGCTGACTATGAATGTACATGGAGAAAGACCAGTACATGCAATTTTTTTTTTTTTTTTTTGTAGCTACTGGCAGTGCCTGGCAGAACTCAATATGTAAATATGTACTTGTTGAATGTACCCAGATCCTCATTCAGAGGTGTTTGTCCAGGGTCTGTTATGTGTCACGTAGTGCTCAGGAGCAAGGGCTCTCAGTGCAACACCACTGACGTTGGGCATGGTGATTCTCTCCTGTGAGGGGCCATCCTGTGATCCGAAGGAAGTTAGGTAACGTCCCTGGCCTTAACTCAGTAGGTAGCAGTAGCACCTCTTGCATATTTTGACACTTAAGTGTCCCCAGCTTTGCCATAAGGGCAGAGTCACTCCCTAGTTGAGGGACCTGTGGTCTGGATGCTCAGTTTACACAGACTTGCTCTCATGTGCCAAAATTCAACTTTTCATCTCCAGTCCAACTTTTCATTTATCTGGAAACTGTTCCAGGTGGAACAGTTGTGGCTGAATGTCTTAGTTTGGGTGGCGTAGACAACAGACATTTATTTTTCACAATTCAGAAGGCTGGGACATCCAAGGGCAAGGTAAGGTTTGTTCTGCAACGTCTTCTCTTGGTTTCTAGGCAGAAGCCATTCCAGTCAGTGCTCATAGGGCCTCTTCTTTATGCACTCGGGGATAGAGAGAACAAGCTGTCTGGTGTCATCTTACAAGGGCACTAATCTTACCATGAGAGCCCCATCGTCATGTCAGCATTTAACGCTCATTACCTCCCAAAGGCCCGTCTCCAGATGCCATCATATTAGGAGTTAGGGCATGTGAATCTGGGGGAGACAGACCATCAGTCCACAACCCTGAGCCTCGGTATGTTGAAAGGATAAAGAAAGAGCATGAAGTCAAATAGATAAAAGTTCATTCATGTTCCAGCTTATTTAGACATGTTATTTAACTTTTCTTAGCCTATTTCCTGACCTGCTATTAATAAATGGGGATAAAATGATTTGCTTCATGGGTTTGTTTTGGAGATTAAATGAAACAATCTAAAGGGTCTCATTTTTACTAGGAAAGAGCTATTTGGTCTATTCGCTCCTAAAGTCTCCTCATACATGCCCTGGATGGGTGATGAAGGCCTACTTTCAAATTTCAAAATACATACTAGCGTTTCCCTTGTAGTTTGTAGCATTTGGTGTAACGTTTGCATAGCATTTGATTCAGTTCAGTTCAATCGCTCAGTCATGTCTGGACTCTTTGCGACTCCATGCAAAGTGTATTATAATGTATGCAGTGAAAAATTATGCTTTATTTCTTGGTCACCATAATTGTTACACAAATAAATGGGGCAGAGAGAGAGTGATAAAGAAGGAATGCTTAAATGTATTACTTAAGTTAAAAAAATATATATATACATATGCAAAAAAGAAACTTCTGTAAAGTTTCTTACCATATATGTAAGAAACAGTGTTTTCATGCATTAGAGGAAAAATCCATTTTCCTCTAATAAAGCTGTGGAAATAAGATGAGTAATAGCAACGTGACAACATAGGGTGTTTTCCAAATACTCCGGTGTTTGTCCCACATTTTCTTTCACTTCAGGCAGATCATGGCCCTGTACACAAATATGAACTTCAGAGCCATTTTTAGTAGATATGAAGAGAGTCTGTGTACAGAACTATTGTTTGCCATCTTGAGGAATTAATTTCGTAGACAATGGCTAAACACATGTGGCTGTATGTCGGTCTCAGAATACATTTCGGGCGATCCGCTATGCGGGGACTCCTACAGCTGTTGAGCCTTTAAATGTGCTTCATAACCGTCTCTGTCTGCTGCCAGCACAGCTGTAAACACTTGGCTCCTTTGCTCTATAATAGTTAACAGCACTTGCCTTTTTTTACCCAGCATTAGAACAGGGCTAATCATTAAGTATGTTTAATAAAAAATATCTTCCCAGCCTCCAAGTGACTCTACGTGTTAAATATTTTAAAAAGTTACTGCACTCAGTGAGACACTCTTGACATAAAATAGATTTAATAAGAAATTGTTGGTTTCTGATGGTTTTCAGTCTTAAGTATTTTTTATAGGTAGTTACTTTTCCAGCTGACAGCCAGCTCCAAGTCTTCAATGTTTAAAAAGTTGCTTTTATAGCTGCTTTGGTGCATCTGTGTAGAAAACATAACATGAGCATTGCCTCTAAATTTTGAAAGACTCCTCTTAATGAACATAAGAAGAAAGCATTTTCATTTTCTAAGTATGTTTATATTTCATACACCAAAGGAGATTCCAAGTTGCACAAATTGGAGACAGTTTCCCCCCAAATATCAGTTTTCGTGTCTTGTAAGATGCCGCACAAAGCGGCACACTTGAAGAAATGTATTTATCTAGCGTTGAGTACCTATGGGGAATGTGCTGTGGGTGATGATTAAGGCATATAATTTTGTTTCCCATGGAAGCTCTGAGACATCGCAGATAAGTTAATCTGTCTTCACAGAGTTTATTCCAACTTGCACATGCTTCTCATGAGTAGATATTTAAGGTGGAACACAGGGCAGTCAAGTACAGGAATTCAGATCTTACTCAATGATCGCAGAGAAAGCTGGGCCCACCCCTTGGATTCTGTTTTGTGAGCTTCATCCTAGGCCTTTACAGTGTTCAACCCAAAGTTAGGATGAACTCTTTACAGAGCGTTGTTGTTAAGTCGCTAAGCCATGTCTGACTCTTTGTGACCCCATGGATTGTAGCCTGCCAGGCTCTTCTGTCCATGGGGTTCTCAGGCAAGAATACCGGAGTGGGTTGCCATTTCTTTCTCCAGGGGATCTTCTTGGATCAGGGATCAAACCTGTGTCTCCTGCATTGTCAGGGAGATTCTTTACCACCGAGCCACCTGGGAAGCCCCATGTTTATAGTAGTTGTCAATAATTTTGTCAGCTTTGATGCGTTAGCTGACTTCGGCTAAACCCTGGGGTTGATCTGTTGCAGGAGGCAAGTGTAGAGAGTAGACATAGGATGGTGATGGATAGAGCGAGCTTTGAGACCTGACTGTCCACTGAGTGTGTCTGGGTCAAGGCGCTTAACCCCTCAGTATGTCGGCCTATTGCTTTGTAATGTGTGAATAATGGTATCTGATTCTTGTGGGTTTTGTGAGAATTAAATTAGCTGATGCATACTGAGATTTTCTATTCAGCACCTACACTATGTTGTGTTTGTTATTTACTGTTTTATATTGTGTTTTTGCCATTGAATTGCAGAGTTCATTCTTTGAAGCCATGCTTCACAGAAAGACTGACTTGCAGACTTAGGAGCCTCTTCAGTGCCAAATTTGATTGCTCCAGTACACACAACTTTGTCACTTCCCTTACAGGACTTGATGAACATCAGTATATTTTCCCACATGTGAGCAGATTGGTCTCAGAAGTTTGGGATGATACCATGCGTGAATTCTAGGGATATAGGATGCTCAACCTGAAATTAACAAAGGTCTGAGGATGTCTGTGGACATCTTCCCCATTATGAAAGTTGCTCATTCGTGTCCGACTCTTTGCGACCCCATGGGCTTTACAATCCATAAAATTCTCCAGGCCAGAATACTGTGGTGGGTAGCCTTTTCCTTCTCCAGGGGCTCTTCCCAACCCAGGAATCAAACCCAGGTCTCCCACATTAAGGGCCGATTCTTTACCAGCTGAGCCACAAGGGAAGCCTTCCCCTTTGTAACACAAGGAAATTCTCTAAAATCTCTTCCCTCCGATAAAACATGTGACCCCTTTTTCTTCATGTTCATATTTCTCCCACTTGGCCTTTTTGTCATTTTCCCCAACATCTGACCCTCTAGGATGTTCTCCTGGATTAATGTGGTGAGCTAAAAAGATCTCCTCATATCTGCCTCCAAAATCTTTCACTGGACCTTTGTGCTCAGATGTGATGTGGTGAATATGGAGATGGTACCTCCCTCGTGTTGACAGTTATCATGTGATTGGTACGATGCCAAGTACCTGAGCTCATAGTCTCTTTCATTCTGTATCATCACCATCCCTCCTGAATGGGCAGGCTTTAGTTTACCCAGGGCTTTAACCCAGGAAGTGGTGAGCTCATATTAGAACCCAGACCCTACTGCAGCTCCTGTTGGGGGCGAGGGTGGCGGCGGTCACTGAAAATCCTTCTGGAGCTCCTAGGATTAGGGGTAAGCTCAAATTTGGGCAAAGTTGACCTGGAACTTCCCTGCCAGCTGTGGAGGTGGAGTCATGAACAAGGTTTCCAGCACTCCCGTGGCCTCTCCTAAAGCTGTGTCCAGGGGCCGGCATGGAATAAACCTGGGCTTTGGAGGTGGGATCCCAGAGACCATTTGCCTTCAGAACAAGTCCACGGTGGCTCACCGTTCATATTTTAAAGACCAGTGATTTCTACAGTCTGTCCTTATGGTGAAAACCATGCTGTGTTCAGCCTTTGAGATCATTTAACAGTGATTCCAGGTCTTGAGCTCCCTTTCTATATAAATGATCTGTAAACATGATGTTCCTTTACCCCTGCCCCAAACTTCCTTCCTCCTACTCCCGCACCTCACAGAGCCAGTCTTAGCTATTGCTTTTCCTCTGGGTCTGGCCTTCATTGCTTCTTCTTTACACCTTTTACCTTCGGCTTCCTATCTGGTACCTCTCCTCCTTGGTGTTCTTCTCCTCTCGTGGCCTCCTTCACATTTTGCTGGAAGTGCTCATTTCCTCCTTTTCTTTCTCAGAGATCATGAGCTTCCTGGTGATGCTGTCTTGTGGCATCTGTTCATCCCTGTGTGCTCAGCATTTAGCACCTGCCTTGGCTTCGTCAATATCACTTGCCTGTTTGAATGAATTCATGTCACATTTGCACCTGAGAACCACTTCAAGGAACGTGGAATTAAGGAACTGACATTGTGACTTTTTATATTTTGACCTGCATCTTAAAAGGGTCAAATTCTGCAGTTACATACAAGCCATCATTGTGTAGTAAAAATACATTTCTTGTTGGAAGATGCCCTTCAAGGGTACACTTTGTTTCTAAGGAATGTGTCAAGGAAGTTATTGGACTAGATGTCGATAATAAGTTCATCAGTTTGAAATGTTCATTTTTAAAAGACAGAAGGCATAAGGAAAGGCAAAACTCGTTTTCCTCTTCTATTTAATTTCATCACATAAAAATTATCTCAACAAATACAAGGAAGCCCAATATGTTTTTCCATTAGGCTTCTCTGTTTATTTTGTAGAATCAACTCTATGGATGTACCTCCAGTGTTTTGTCATCTAGCATGCAATATTGTTTATTTTCATATCCTATTTTCTCTCTCCAGCAGCACATCAAGACTTTTTAAATCAACATTTAATTATCACCAAATGACTTTTCTGCCTGTTTTGGAATGATTTTAATGTGGCAGTGTTTATTTTATTAAAGAGTTTTTATATCTGCCTTGGGATAATGCAATTAAAATTTTTCCTTTTACGCAATCTCTACAGAACCCTTTGCATGAGAAAATAAAGACAATAGAGAAGGAAAATGGTTTTGGTTTATTTTAAAAGGGCAGTTAAGATGTCCTCTGTTTTTAAAAGTCTTTTTTTGGCCCTCTGTTTAAAACAGCCTATCAGGGGATTATATCATGCACTTAAGATTTAAAGCATCTTGATGTAGGTATCCAAAAACAAGCTTTAGTCATGGCTCAAGTTCTTAAGTTCTGCCAGCTTTATTATTGGGATCGTGATAGCCTCCTGTGGGTTTCAAAAAAAGTAAAAGATCCAACCCTTGTCCAAGGGGTAGTATAATTTCATTAGAAAGAAACTACATGAAGGAGATAAAATAGTCTTAGAAAAGAAGTTTTGAAATCTCCATCAGAAGCTATTAGAAAACAAGACAGCCTTTAGAAAATCTTCGTGGGCCAGTGCAGATGGATAACACCCAACAAAGAACTAGAAGCAACCAGAATAGTTACGATGGGCATTGCCAGTTTTCTGGGATAAAGGCACTGGAGGCTCATTTGCTCCCAGTAAGAGTGGAGCCGGGGAATCCCCTGGTGGTCCTGTGGTTAGGACTCCACACTTCCACCGCAGGGGCATGGGTTCCATCCCTGGTGGGGGAACTAAGATCTCGCATAATACAGTCCAAATAAATCAGTAAATATATAATCAGTTCATTAAAAATGATCCTGGAGCCAGCACCCTCTGCTCTGGCACGAGCCCCTCCCATTGTCTTCTCTTCTCTCTCTGGAGCCTTTTTCCCAGAATCTGATTATGAATGCACGTCCTCAGCTCTGCTCCTTACCGCTGGGCACTACCGAGCAAGTCATATAGCTTCTCTGTGCTCAGTTTCCCTGTTTTTAACATCAAGGGAAATAGTGACGCTTGAGATCACTGTAGGATCAAATGAACTGTCACATTTAAATCAATTAGTTCAGCATTGGCCACACGGTAAATACTCCCAAAATCTTAGCCATGGCTATTAATAAAAAATAAAAATAATCAATGACATATATTATGCAGCCATATTGTCATTGTTGTTAATATCTCTCTAATCTCATATATGTCATTGCTCAGCCCAAATGCCAGCTCATCCATTAAGCTTTCCCTCTTTATCCACTGGATTAATTATCCTTCTATATTTTATACTTTTTATGTATGTTTATTGTAGTCCTTAATACTTGATGGATTTTGTTAGGAATGTCCTAGAAACTTGGGACCATTTCTTATGCATCCTTTTAATCAAGCCTAACCATAGTAATTATTTTAAATTAAACAGCATTGTGGTAGGGTGAAGGATAAAAGATCGTGACCTGCATGAGTGCTTTAGATGGCTTTCATTGCAAGACTAGGGAAGGGATAGTATTGTGAGATGAAGGCAGCTATTTCCTGAAACTCAGAAGAGTTGCTCTGGAGCCTAGCTCCCTTCACTGAGCTGTGTTTGGATATTTGCTTAGATTTCAGCTGTTGCTTTTCAAATGATGCAAACTCTGTCCTAGGTCGAATATTCGTTATGCAATTCAGGAAGAAGTTTCCCCCAGATGTAAAGCCTTGAATTATTGATGCAGTGTTTATCTCTGAGTTTACTTCCCATCACAACCAATTAAGGCTATTTGGTTTCATTAAAAATAGCATTTTCTCATTTGGGGAAACATTTTATCTGAAAGACATTTAAATTTACCCAGTTGGAAGCCTCAAAGCTAGTGTCAAGTTAGCCGAACAGCCTTTAGCCAAGAAACAAAAAAAGGAAACATGCAGTTTTCTCTTCACTAGACTTTTTTTTTTTTTCCTTCCCTAATTCTTTAAGATTTGAATTACATAAATCCAATCTCATTTCATCCAGTTTTTAGATTTAAATCTCTACAAATCAGAAAAATACAAATGGCACAGGTAAGTGTATTGCATTCACCCTGAAAACTGCTGTTTTCTGTACCATGTCAGGTGCTCTTAATATGAGTTATGATAGTTTAATACATGGAGAATGGTATCAGTCACTCAGCACTTACCATTCTCCAGCCATTACCTTGAGTAAAATGTGTTTGGTCTTCTTTTCGTAGGTCATGATCTGTTTAACTTGTGAATCTGAGCTCCTCCCTCTCCCAAGTTCTAGCAGTATTCCATGAAAAGCCATATTGAAGCTTTAACTTCTATAATTCAGATTTTGCATTCATTCATAGACGCTATATTTGAAATGAGGCTGAGTTACACTTTGGAAGGGCTGAGAGGAACACAGCAGTAAGGCCCAAAACTTTATTGGCTTTTGACCAGGTCGTCTCCAGGACACTGCTCCAGCTGGGCCACCAAAGGCTCAGATTTTTCATCAGGAGGCAGTTGATTCCCTTGACATCCTCTGCTCCCTTGCCCTCTGCACATGCAGTGGTTACATGAAGCAGCATCTGACCCTCGTGTTGTCACTGAAGGCCCTGTCAGCTGTGGGATGTTCCAGTTAGCTCTCCAGGGTACTCTCTTTGCACTCAACCTTCTGCAGAAGGCCAGTTATTTTAGGTAAGAATGGAAGTAGAGTAAAGCTCAAGTTGGATGATGTTGGTGATTAATATCAGGCTGTCCCCCACAAAGATTATGTAGTGGTGCACACCCATCCACCCTGCCCTGTCCTTGAAGGTACACGTGGGGATGAACCCTACAGGATTTCTTCAGTTAACCTCGCTTGCATGTGACTACCCATTTTCTCTTTCTTTAGGGAGGGTAACAGTGGTATATAAAATGGAGGAATAACAGATACCTTCTTTGTATACCTCTTAAGCCCATGCTAGTCCTCACTAACTGATCCTAGAATTCTTTGCCCTGAGTCTGATAGGATTTCCTAATCTTTATCCAAGATCAGAGCTGAACCACCACCACCACCGCCATTGGCATGCTAGACTAAAACCATTTGCTGCCTTCAACTAATTCAAGTCTTTCTTCCCTATGTTCAGCTTGGGGGAACTTTCTGTCTATTATGTGCTGATTTATTTTGAAATTAGGCTTTCAGAATTCATGTATCACCTCCAATCTGGAATAGTCACATTTTCCCATGCAAAATCATTTTATGATTTCATTCATAGGAAGAATACTCAAAAAAAAAAGAAAAAAACACCAAAAACCCACCTTTTGGGAGCATTATCCTTCCGTTTGCTGGTAGATATTTGCTATTTATCTGGTTGTTTTGACTCTTCCTTAAAGGATGTCATATGCATTGGAAAATATGTTAGTAATAACCACTTCCCTTTAGTGGTACTGAGTACAAGATTGTGTGCTGAGCTAATTACAAACATTATGTCATTTAATTCTCACAAATGAGTGCTAAGTAGGCAGTATTACCACCCCATTATTACAGATGATATAAATGGGATTTGGACAGGGTAATTTGCCCGTGCATATAAGTACCAGAGCTACAAGTAGTGCACAGAATTAGAACCCATATCTGCTGGATTTGCAAGTTTCATCTCAAAGTTAAATCAGTCTTTCTGTTTGATATGTTCGGTGTGACACAACCCCGTTTACTTCTATGTAGTTGCCCTTTTCTGAATTTGAAAGTAGCTTCTAGAGTGCAGGAGTGATTGTCATTTCTTGGTTCACAATCTTCCTGTTGTTTACACAGTATCCCCGGATGTCTTGCCCACGGTTCCAGACTTGCATGAAGTTCAAGCTTTATGTAAGACTTTTGTACTCTATTCAGCTGTCACCTTACGTAACATGCATTTGCCCTTGTCTTTAATGCTGGTGTCAGTGCTGCGTTCTTCAGAGATAGTACATGCCTCAGGATGGTAGGACCCCTTCGTCCCAGATGGAAATCATTCCAGCAGAGGCCTGTGAGTTCATAAGTGCAATAAGCTTTTTCTCTTTTCCTACCTTTCCTGCTCCCTCCCCTGCCTTCTTAAAACAGATTTCAGGTTTAGATTTACAGAAATACAAAAAGCCAGCGTGGTTGTTTAGCACCAGTCTGCAGTTAAAACAGTGGGATGCATAGCTAACTTCACTCATATTTTTTTTAGTGTGCGTTAGTAACCTGACACTCCATTAATTACTATATTTCATGTTGGGAAGCTCAACTTACTTTTCATAGAAGCCTGCTGAAAGTAAGACAATTACCTCTGCAAGCCATCTAACAGTGTTTCATATTTAATATAGCATGTTAACAAAATCTGCTCCATGGAGAAAGGAGGGTGAGTTATATACTGATAATAAAACCCTGGTTTAAAAAGTAAATTAAAAAAGGAAAGAACGTGGAAATGGATGTTGCTCTGTCCCAGGAGGCAGGGTCTACACAAGTCAGAGGAAAACTAGTCTGGTTCAGGTAGGTTGTTGTAACCTGCCTCTTTGGAGATGTGTGGCTTTTCTTCTACTTGGCATTAACTCAAATGGGGTGAGGGTGGCCGGTACCAAAACAGTCTAGAGCACATCCTTATTTCTCCCGAGATACAGACTTTGTGACCTCTCAGCATAGATGAGATAGGAAAAAAGGAAATCCTTTGTCTGTCAGTGGAAAACTGCAGAAGCTATTAATCACCTCTTGTAAAGTCCAGATGCAGGAAAACACCGTGATGTTATCATCAGAAAGAGCAACCTTTTATATACATTTACATCTTATTTACCACCCAGTTTTTCTTAGTGCCAGCAAGTCCCTTGATCATATGTAGACTAAAAATGAATGAGACAATGTATTAAAACACTGTGACTGTCTTTAGAAGATGTTTGTGGTCCTTTATTCTTCATTTGGAATCATGCAAGGTACCTGCACCACATAACTGCTGTATCATCACATTTTTATTTGCTCTGTAAAGGCGAGCATGTTCTTTTTCCCCCTCCCGCAAGGAGCAAAGTCAGAGAATATGTATAATTCAAAAATTGGTCCAGTGAAGGCACATAATTTTCATTTAATTAAGGACTGTGAATAAAGGAAGTTTGAGATAAGGTTGAACAAGTGGCCAGCTGCCTGTTTCTCTCTCTGGCCCTTTCAAAAGGGACACAATGTATAACTGAGGATTTTTTGAATTGAATGAGAAAATATTAGAAAGGGAGAAATGACTTTGACACAAATTTGAAGATGATAACCTTGAGAAAGTGTGAGTAGGTAAAGATCCTGAAAAGTATTTTCTTAAAACCAGAATCTGGGAAAAGAAAGTGTTCTCATTGTTCTCCTTTTGTATCCTTCAACTAATGCATGACTCAAACTATTTCCTGTCCATTCGAGATCTAGGTAATACAAGCTGTGTATGCTCTTTTAAGGTTTTAACCCAGATTACGCAAGCCTCTCTTGCTTTTGAAAATGAGTTGTGGTGTATAGTTTTTCAATTTCCAGATAAATAATGGCAACCCACTCCAATGTTCTGGCCTGGAGAATCCCAGGGACAGGGGAGCCTGGTGGCCTGCCGTCTCTGGGGTCACACAGAGTCAGACACGACTGAAGCGACTTAGCAGCAGCAGCAGCAGGCTTTTGACATACTGAGTAGAGAAAATTTGTTCAGAAATTATTTTGAAAGTCCCAGTTTGGTAACAATATTTTCCATTGGGTGTATTTGCATGGCAGTACACATATAATGGAAGTTTACTCTGAAATGTGCTATTGCTTCCTGTAATCAAATGCGTTTTTACTTTTCGAGTGATGTGTAGGATTTTCATTGTTTTGTGCCCATTAAAATCATCAGCTGGAATGGAACAGCTCGATAAGTTGCAAAAGACGCTGAGAGGTAATTTTTGAACTTGCCTAAGTTTGGAATACCATAACATGTTGATGTGAAAGCTTTCAAGGAAAACGTACATGTAAAACATTTTGAGTTCTGCAAAACTCAGCCTATATGATAAGTCAAAGGGAATTCTAAGCAGGCAAGAAAAATATTTCTGAGCTGTAGAGATAAATTCGGAGGAAAATTAAAATTTGTTGGTTGAAGTAAAGTGGTGTTAAAAAGTAAAAATGACCTCTGGCTCTTATAGTTAAAATAAGATGCTTTAAAATATCTTTTAAGAGGGGTATGGGGAGGGAGGTGGGAGCAGGGTTCAGGATGGGGAACACAGGTACACCCGTGGCAGATTCATGTTGATGTATGGCAAAACCAATACAATATTGTAAAGTAATTAGCCTCCAATTAAATAAATTTATATTAAAAAAATAAATTATCTTTTAAACTCCTTAACAGTTCATATGTGACTATATTATGAAATCCTGCTCAAGTTTTTCTGGATCATGATAATCTAAAATACTTACAGGTAGATGCAAGTTTTTTTGTTCATGTGTGTACATTCATATATATATATGAACACAGAGTCAGGTTCTATATGTTATAAACAAAATGTTATTCATGCAGAGTTATGCTTTGATTATTAAATTTACTTGCCTTTATGATAAAAATAAAAAGTAATTTTCATGTGGCTCTCATACACACACACACACACACACACACACTCTCACATGCTTGTGTGCCCAGTTGTGTCCGTCTGAGCAGATACTGAGCGTGTCTGGCTCTGAGACTCCATGGACTGGAACTCACCAGGTTTCTCTTTCCATGGATTTTACAGGCAAGAATACTGGAGTGGGTTGCTGTGCCCTCCTCCAGGGGATCTTCCTGACCCAGGGATCCAACTCTCAGCTCCTTCCTTGGCAGGTGGATTCTTTACCATTTGAGCCACCTATCTATCTATCTATCTATATATATATAGAGAGAGAGAGCAAGCACCACACTGTGCAGCTTTAGTTCCCTGATCAGGAATCAAACGCACGTCCCCTGCAGTAGAAGCATGGAGTCCTAACCGTTCTGTCACCATGGAACTCCCTTATGTCACTTTGTATAGAATCTCTCTCACTTGTTTCTCCTAGACCTTGAAAAACATCCAAAAATGGTGTTAAACTGGGGAAATATTAGAAATAATTGAAGACATGACTAAATTGACAGCAAGAAGATTGTTAAAGATGCCTGTGGATTCGAGAGTTAAGCTTGTTGAGCGTTTTAGTGGACATCAGTAATATCAAAAAAGGATAATGACTAAATATAAAAAATGTTAAAGAAAGAGATTACTAGAGATTATGATGCTAAGTGAAGTGAGTGAGACAGAGGAAAACAAATACATGATATTGCTTATATGTGGCATCTAAAAAATGACTTAGATCAATTTATTCATAAAACAGGAATTAACTCACAGACATAGAAAACAAACTTATGGTTACCAAAGGGGAAGGTGGGGAGGGATAACTTAGGAGTTTGGCTCTAGGTTCATCCACATCATTAGGACCAACTCAAAGGCATTCCTTTTTATAGCTGAGTAATATTCCATTGTGTATCTGTACCACAACTTCTTTAACCGTTCATCTTTTGATGGACATCTAGGTTGCTTCCGTGTCCTAGGTGTTGTAAACAGTGCTGCAGTGAACATTGGGATACATGGGTCTTTTTCAGTTATGGTTTCCTCAGGGTATATGCCCAGTAATGTGATTGCTGAGACATATGGTAATTTTGTTGCTAGTTTTTTAAGGAACCTGGAGCCTGTTATACAAAGTGAAGTAAGTCAGAATGAGAAATACTGTATATTAACACATATATATGGATACACACACACACATATATATGTATACACATGCGTATATATGGAATCTATAAAGATGATTCTGATGAAGCTATCTATAGGGCAGCAGTGGAGATAGAGACATAGAGAACAGACTTGGGGGCGCAGTGCAGGGAGAGAGAAGGTGGGATGATTCGAGAAAGTAGCACTGAAACATATCCACTGCCATATGTACAGTAGGCAGCCAGTGGGAATTTGCTCTATGCCGCAGGGAACCCAAAGCTGGTGCTCTGTGACAAGCTAGAGGGGTGGGACGGGGAGGGAGGTGGGCGGGAAGGGGCATGTGTATGCCTGTGGCCGATTCATGCTGATGTATGGCAGAAACCATCACTAAATTGTGAAGTAGTTATCTTCTAATTAGAAATAAAAGACTATAGAAAAATTAGAAGTTTGGGATTTAAATTACACACTACTATATATAAAATAATCCACAAATACCTACTGTATAGCACAGGGAACTCTGCTGAGTATTCTGTAATACCTAGGTTATTACAGAATGGGAAAAGAGTTTGAAAAAGAATAGATATATGTATATGTATAACTGAATCACTTTGCGCTACACCTAACACAACGTTGTAAATCAACTATATTTCAATAATTTTTCTTAAATGGAAAAATGGCAAAACAAAGAAACCAAAAAATGGATTAAACTGTTCAGCTTCTAGCCACTCTGAGGCTTTGTGTACTAAATAAACATATATCCTCATCAGAAAAAAAAAAGTTCAACAGGTAAAGCACAATAGAGACATGTAGAAAATAATAGAAACACAGACATAGCAGGGGCTTGAGAGACAGCCCAGTGACCTTGTGTTTTTATGAAAATTGAGGGACATTCCTACTAAGTGGTTTTCACCATTGTGTTAGTATTGCTTTTGTTAGGAACTGCAGAATTCATTCCCATTTAGCTTAAGAAATTTATGGGGATTTAATGGCTCACTTCTCGATGGACATGAGTTTGAATGAACTCTGGGAGTTGGTGATGGACAGGGAGGCCTGGCGTGCTGCAATTCATGGGGTCGCAAAGAATCGGACACGACTGAGCGACTGAACTGAAATGAACTGAACGGCTCACTTAACTGAAAAATCCAGAGGTGGGGTTGATGTATCGCAGTGAAGACACATGGCCACCATGAAGGTGTTCTGTGGCCTAGCTCCTCCTTTCAGGCAGACTGACTCCTGAGGTTGCCTCCTTCAGCTCCAGCATACCCTCCTAGGTTCGCACTGAATGAGAAAACCTCTCTGAGTATTTCCTGGAAAGTTCCCACCCCGGCTCTGCCACTAATTTTTCCTGTGTCTGAGTGGATCACATTTCCATTCCTCTAGGCTGGGTGTGTTTCTTCTAAAGATAGGGAAGGGGTATCCAAAGAAAGTTGGAACTTGGTTACCAGAGGCAAGGGTCACACCTCCTAGCATCCTGAAGGTAGCACTTGGAGCTACCTCGGGGCAGAACTGAGGCTCTCCTCAGGCTCCTGATTGTATCAGACTGCCATTCTTTCCATTGGGACCATTAATCCAAAACATATTTGAGTGTCATACACAAGCAAGATATAGAAAGTAGCAAGAGTATCATTGCCAAATTGATTCCAGTTTGGATTGGAGAGCCACTAGGGCACTGATGTCCAAAGTTGTTCACCATGGGGCTTGTCTGGCACGGCTACCCTGGATCTAGTAAATCAGAATCTCTGGCATGGGAGCCCAGAAATGTGCTATTTCAGTGAGCCTCCTGATGACGCTGATAAGCAGCCAGTTTGGAGAACTATTGTGCTAGGAAGAAGTGCTCTAAATATGAATACGTGTCTCTCTAAGGGTCATTTGTGGATTATTTCTGTCATACCTGCAAACCAAGTTGGAGTTTCTCAAAGTGAGGAGGATGGAGTTCCTGATTTGGAGTTAGCATGTGAGACTGTTCAGTTTTCAAGGGCCCCTGCATGCGTGCTCAGCCACTCAGTCATGTCTGACTGCAACCCCATAGACTGTAGCCTGCCAGGCTCCTCTGTCAATGGGATTTCCAGGCAAGAATACTAGATTAGGTTGCCATTGCCTTGTCCAGTGGTTCTTCCCAACCCAAGGATCTAACCTGCATCTCCTGCATTGGCAGGTGGATTCTTGATCCCTGAGCCACCTGGCAAGGCCCGTCAAGGACTCCTGCTCTACACCTATTGGAATTTCTATTCTTGAGTTCAGAAATGTGTATTTTCTTTGAGCTTCCTGGTGGAATTTGAATACATGATAAAGCTATTCCCCCAAGTGGGTTGTGCAACACTGACCCACTGAGGCTGAGAAAGAGTGTGCGTTATTTTTATTTTTGTCAAATTAAAGAAAGCTTTACTAATATTTGATATATCCATGGCAGCTGGCACCCTCACGTGGTCTGTGTGCCAGGTGGTCACATGTCTTATATGGCAGGTATCCAATGGAAAGCATAGGAATGCCAAAATATGTGAGCATTCAATTGCTTTCACCATATTGCAATCAGTTGCATTTTATGTATGCCTGCATAAGTGAATCTGTGTGTTAATATTATGTTTGTAACTGAATCCCTACTCCCAAAATAGGCAAATGGCTTAATCAGCATGCTGTCAGCCTTCTTACAGATAAAAATTAAGATCTAATCAGATCTGACATGAAAGCTATAAATTATCAAGACAGTTTGATTTCTGCTTTTTTGTCCCTTATCATTAGCCATCAACCTCATGTGAAATATATTTTGTTAAGTATTACTAAATGGTGTGGTTGTATAATATTTTGAAATAGTGTTTGTTTCACCCTTACTGCATCCATTTAAAAAATTTCTACCTCTGTGTTTTAGAATGAGAGCGTTGTGTATAGTACAGTAATGTAAGTATATAAGTTATCAGTAAACAAAAGTATTGGGAAAGCCTGCACACACAAAATTTCTATCAGTGGGCTGGGTACATGACCTAAAAAATAGAAACCACTGCTTTGTAAAAAAAAAAAAATAGCTAATCTTTAGAGCTCTGGCTCCCGTATCATGGTACATTTGATCAGCCTTTCATTTCCTTATTGCTTGACTTTAAAATAAAACTGCCATTTAGTATTAGATTTAAACCATAAGGAAAATAACTCCTCTGTCTTCACATGTTCATAAATCGCCTTCACTCCATCAGATTTATTTACATATTTCTTTGCTCTATTGGTAGAACAGAGGGAGATGCCCGGAGTAGCCAGATCAGCTGATATAACACGTTAATTTTTAAAGTGTTCTTTAGATCAGAGTCTCTTAAATTCATTGGATTTTCCAGTTGCAGTACCATTTGACAAATGCTGTGTTCATTTGCGTTCCCTCTGGCTTTGAAATTTTTTTTCTAAGGGTACGTCAAACTCTTGACAGATACTTGAGTGTCATTTTTCTTGGTTTAATATAGATGGTATTCATATTTATAAATGTAATTGCTCTCCAAAGGAAATCAGTAATTTGTAGGCGATTATCTGTATTTCAAACTTCACTGCCTTGCTTTTACTACATGTGAAACTTCTGTAACTGGTGCTTAATATTCCGAAGGCACGATTTGTTTGCTGTCAGAAAGATAAGCGTGACTTGTGTTTCACACCTGTGGTGTGCTCAAAAGGATGCAGTGAGCTATATTCAGGGTTCTTCACTCGCTCTCCAGAGAATGGTGTCCATTCTGAGATTTCTTCTCATTTAAATGTAAACAAAAGTCTCAACATCCCTGATACTCTCCCTCAACTGCACACTTTTAAAGGGTCTGGAGGTTCAACCTGTCTGTCAGATAATTTGGCTTCCCAGCTCTGCCAAGAAAGCTGTTCATACGGTGCTGAATTTAAAATTTTTTCTATTGTGCTATAACATACCTGTAGTCAAGCTGTCATGTAATAAGTGTGCAGCTTGATGGATTTCACAAAGAGTCGGACACGACTGAGCGACTGAATGAATGAAATGAAATAACCACATAGGGTTTCCCTGGTGGCTCAGTGGTAAAGAACCTGCCTTCCAATGCAGGAGACGAGGGTTCAATGCCTGGATAGGGAAGATCCCCCCTGGAGGAGGAAGTAGCAACCCACGGAAATCCCATGGATAGAGGATCCTGGCAGGTTATACTCTGGCAGGGCTGTGAAAGAGTCCGATACAACTTAGCGACTAAACAACCACCACCACCACCACCACCAGGTAACTACCATCCACAACAAGATATTAAACTTTTCCATCACTCTTAACATCTGCTGAGTGTCTCTTCCTGGTCAGTAACCTGGTCCTCATCCATAAGGGCTCTTTCAGGAGGTTCCCTGGTGGTTCAGATGGTGAAAAATCTGCCTGCAATACAGGAGACCTGGGCTCGATCCCCGGGTCAGAAAGATTCTCTAGAGAAAGGGAATGGCTTCCTGCTCCAGTGATTTTACCTGGAAAATTCCATGGACAGAGGAGTCTGGTAGGCTGCAGTCTATGGAGTCGCAAAGAATCAGATATGACTGAATGACTAACAGTTTAGCTTTCTGCTGACTTTGGGCCCTTCTGTCCTCTTTGGCCTGTTCATGACCAAAGTTAATTGCTGCTGATACCCTCGTGCTTGTTGGGTTAGAATAGTATTATTGGTACACTAAACTTCTATAGTTTCTATAGTGCTGAACCAGGGAAAAGCCCTGTCTGCCTTCAGAATCTTCTCGTGGGCTTTCAGTAGTATGGATGGTGTTCATTATTAGTTAGCTAGTAATTTGAATTGTAATTTTATCTTCTCTCTCCAGTTGGTCCTCAGTGTACATGCCACCAGCTCAGAGTAGCTTGTTAAGATATTAGTGTCTTCAAATTCATTTGTACCAATCAGTCAATGTCCTGAGCTTGCGGATGGTAGTGGGGACCTCCAGGCAGAGAGATGTGGGCCAGATAATTTGATGAAGAGAAAAGAATCTGGAAAGTTGGCCATTCTTCTCTCTTGACTTCACCTGGTTACTCAGGAAGACTAAGAAGGAAGGGGCAAGGTTAAAAGCAGAGATCAAGACAGCTGCCTAGCCACGTATCTCTTTGGGACATTTGAATTCCTTCAGGTTTATGAAAATGGAAACAAAATGGGAATCCCTATTATATTTGTCCCAGGTGGCTCACTGGTAAAGAACCCTCCTGCAATGCAGGAGATACCAGTTCAATCCCTGAGTCAGGAAGATCCCCTGGAGGAGGAAATGGCAACCTACTGCCGTATTCAAGAGCCTGAGTGAGAAGTCCCGTGGACAGAGGAGCCTGGTGTGCTGCAGTCTAAGGGGTCGCGAAGAGTTGGACAATACTGGGCGCGAGCACACATGCACCCATTATGTTTGTACCTTTTAAAATATCACAGTTCACAGTCTTAACAGAACTGCATTATTTTTTTCATTTGTTGAACATGTGATGACACATGATAGGGGATTCAAAGATGAAAAAGACGCGGTTTCTTACTGTTTGGTTCTCAGACTGGAGAGTCATGTATTTTGCCAAATCAGTGTCTAGATGACCTTTCAAGTCTGAATTGGACACAGAAAGTCATCCCTGCCTCTGGAGGTCTGAAGGGGAGGCTGGCATATTTCTTAAGAAATCCTTTACATAGCAGGTAACACTTAATTTGAATCTTGAAAGATAATGAGTAGGAGTTTTCCAGGTAAAATTACATCTCAAACTTTCCTGATTCTGGTTGTTCTGAATTGATACCCTCACATCATAAATTGTTATTGTGGCTAATATTGTAATTAAGGCCCAATTATGTTTCAAGAATTAGCGGAATTGAGTCCATGCTTTCACTGCATTGCAGAATTTAAAGCAGTAATTAATATAGGACTATTATTATAGCATTACATTTGTTTTAAAGATGACATCACACTTCTTTACATTCTGGATTAGAATTGCAAAATGAGTTGGGAAAAAAAAGATGAAGGTGCCATAGAAGTGA
Organism: Cephalophus harveyi; assembly: GCA_006410635.1. Taxonomy (NCBI): domain Eukaryota; kingdom Metazoa; phylum Chordata; class Mammalia; order Artiodactyla; family Bovidae; genus Cephalophus; species Cephalophus harveyi. The sequence continues at coordinate 612,629 of SJYT01006217.1, read as the reverse complement.
AGCTTCACCGGTTCCAGTCACTGATGGTGGGCGTTCTAATGTGAGAAGAGTTCCTGCCTGTTGAGCATCTAACATGGGCTAGTCACTTGGCTTTGTTTGTCACATGTGCATTTCACAGCAGCCTCAAGAACTGGATACTATTAAGTTTAATGCCACTTAACAGATACTGAAAGCTGAGAAACATGCAAAGTTCCCTGTATTGGTTTTCTAGGGTTGCTTTAACAAAGTATGGGAAGTGGGTGAGCTTTAAAGAATAGAGATTTGCTATTTCACACTTCTGGAAGCTAAAAGTTTGAGATCAAGGTGTCAGCAGGGTTGGTTCCTTCTGAGCATTTTGAAAGAGATTCCAGTCTGTGGTTCCCTGTTGGCTTCTGCCGACTTGCTGGCCATCTGTGGTAATCTGTGACTTACAAATGCGTTACCCCCCTTCCCCTTCACAAAGCATTCTCCCTGTGTGTATCTTCATGTCCAGATTTTTTCCTTTTTATAAGGACACAATCATACTGGTTTGGAACCCATCCTCATGACTGCATCTTCCCTTGTTTGTGGGCAAATACCCCTTTTCCAAATAAGGTAACATTCACAGGTAGGATTTAGCATTGCAGCATCTTTTTTAAAAAAACTTTTATTTACTTGTTCAGTGGCTGCACTGGGTCATTGCAGCACACGGGCTTTCTCCAGTTGCGGCAAGCAGATGCTACTCTCTAGTTTTTTGCAGGCTTCTCATTGCAGTGGTGTCTCTTGTTGAGGCCTGTGTGTCAGTAGTTGTGGTGCATGGACTTAGTTGCTCTGCAGCATGTGGGATCATGAAACAGTTCCAACATGGAATCAGAATCGGCTCTTCCTTGCAACAATCTTCGTTCCCTGGCCAGGGATCAAACCATGTCCCCTGCGTTGGAAGGCAGATTCTTAACCACTGGCCCACTAGGGAAGTCCCCACAACATCTTTTCAGCCCATAGCTTTACATGAGTTCACCCAGGTAGAGTGCAGTAGGGACAGTAATCCACCTCAAGTTCACATCGGCTCTGCAGCCCAAGGCTCTGACTGCCTCGTCATCATGCATTAGCCCCAGTGTTTGTACCCAAGTTCACCATGTGCTTCTTAACTCAGCAGTCAGTAGGCAAACAGCATGATGTGAACATCTTGTCCAGACATGATTGATTTGGGAATAGGCAGGGGAAGAAATGTTAGTCCAGTCATCTTGAAATTGGAAATTTTTGATCCACCTTCTGTGCATGGGGAGCCTCTGAGTCATTGTCCACTGAGTCTGAATAGAACAGAGAAAGTCAACCTTATCAGAGAAACTTACCTGACATTGTGGGCTGGATAATCCTCTGTTGCCTCATGTGCCTTGTGAAGTGTTTACTAGCATTCTAAGCCTCTCCCTAGGCTTCCCAGGTCACGAGTGGTGAAGAATCCACCTGCAGTACAGGAGATTCAGGTTCAGTCCCTAGGTTGGGAAGATCTTTGGAGGAAGAAAGTGGAGTGATTTCACTCCAGTATTGTTGCCTAGGAAATCCCATGGACAGAGGAGGCTGGTGGGGCATCTTCCAAGGGATTGCAAAGAGTCGAACACAACTTAGTGCCTCAGCAACATCACAAGCCTGTACCTATGACAGGTCAGTAGCAACCGAGCCACAGTGCATCAGTCTGAAATATCTGCAGACATTGCCAAGAGTCCCCGGGAGAGCAGCATCACCCCTGTTTGAGAATCAGTGGTCTACAAAGGGGAGGAGTAGCATTATGGATAAATGATGCTGGCCTGGCACTTGCTGTGTTGTGCCTAGACTTCGTCTTTAGTTAAAGTGGTTGCTGGTCGAGAGCGTAGGGAAGACAGCGATTTTGCTGAATTTACTCAATGGTCTGTGCTGTCCATGGACGTGAGAAGGAAGACGACCGGCAGGATGGAGAGTGGAAGACCCAGTGCACGTTAAACATGATCTCTGAACAATATGATGATTTTTCAAGCAAGCAGGTCATTTTGGAATAAATTTAAGATTAAAAAGTAAGGGTCTTTCATCTGAACACAAGGGGTTATCCACATTTTTAGAAAAATGCAAATGGTTCTGATGGCAGACCTGAAGTTAATGTTTTTTCCTTACTATTTTGGGAGATATTTGCAATTAAGATCAGGGTTTTGATGGGCCTTCTGTCTTAGAGGAAGGGATAGTAAACCCTGGTCATACCTACAGGATAGTTTGTGAGTTCTTTTCTGGGTATTTATGGTAAGAAGGCACAGCTCTTCTCAGCTGAACACAGAAGTGTTCTTGGGAGATTCTGACTTAAGGTTCATCTCGTCCTTCACCCTCCCATTTCCTCTATTTTCTCCTGTTCAAGAAGATGGAGAGGTTTCTCGGGTGGCTCAGTGGTAAGGAGTCTGCCTACTAGTGCGGGAGGCATGGATTCGTTCTCTAATGTGGGAAGATCCCACATACCACGGAGCAAGAAAGCCCACGTGCCACAGCTATTGAGCCTGTGCTCTAGAGCCCAGAAGCCGCAACTGCTGAAGCCCACGTGCCCTAGAACACGTGCTCTTCAGCAAGAGAAGCCACTGCAATGAAGCCCGCAGACTGGAACGCGAGAGGAGCCCCTGCTCTCTGCAACGAGAGAAAATCCTGCACAGCAGCAAACACCCAGCAGAGCCAATAAATAAATAAAATTATTTTTTAAAAAAGAAGAAGAAGAAGATGGAGAACTATAGCTCTTCTTGTAGGAGAAATGCTTCTTTGTGGGTTGCTTTGCCAGGGTACCCAGAGAACCCTGTTTCCCAAGATGTGTTGGGATATCTACACCCCAGGGTGTTGCCAGGCCCCCACATCAGTCGGTGTGTTATCTCTTGTCCCCCAACTGTTAACATGGTTTTGTACACTGGTAACAGTTCACAAAACTGGAAAATGAGCTCAGAGCTTCACTGCCAGGAAAGCCAATTCACAAAGATAACTCTGCCAGAGCAGGGCCCAAAGAGGTTCACAGCGCCGAGAGCCCCCGGTGCTGATGGCCTGGAAGCCCAGTAGAATGGCTCTATAGAAGGCAGAAATCCATCTGCTATGCGGTTAATGTTCCAAAAAGGTAATGCCCAAGAGCTCCAGATGGGTGTTAACATGCTGTTTAAGACTCAGAAAATTCAGAGAGCTGTATGTTCTACAGCATCCTGTGCTCACAGACTGAGAACAAAAAACGGTATTTCCGTGCAGCACAAATAGGCAATCATGGGGAGGAATCCGTGGGCAGGAATCATTGAGCCAGCATGTTAAAAATACTTGAGGTGTAGGTGTTTGAAGAAATAACAGAGCCCGATATTCCAACTTTTAGACCAGGCTGCTACTGCTGCTAAGTCGCTTCAGTTGTGTCCGACTCTGTGTGACCCCATAGACGGCAGCCCACTAGGCTCCCCCGTCCCTGGGATTCTCCAGGCAAGAACACTGGAGTGGGTTGCCATTTCCTTCTCCAATGCATGAAAGTGAAAAGTGAAAGTGAAGTCGCTCAGTTGCGTCCAACTTTAAGACATGTGCTGTATTAAGGTGGAATACAGTGGGCTTCCCAAGTGACTCAGGGGTAAAGAATTCCCCTGACATTGTAGGTTTGATCCATGGGCTCAGAAGATCCCATGGAGAAGGAAATGGCAACCCACTCCAGTATTCTTGCCTGGAGAATCCTTTGGACAGAGGAGCCTGGTGGGCTGTAGTCCATAGGGGTCGCAAAAGTGTCAGACACGACTTACTGACTCAACAACAGTGCTGTGAATAAAAACATACCCGTCTACCAGTGACCACTTTAAATACAGCAATGCATGTGTGAATGTCTTTCCCTGAGCATGCAAATCCCTATGGACCCAGCCTTTAGAAACAGGATGGAAGATTCTGTTTACCTAGCCATGTTTACTTAGTTTTGTTTCTTTAATGTGGGGTGTCTGGTACAACTCCATCCCTAACCTCTACTTAGTAACTATGGAAGCAAGCTAAGTTACCTTTCAGTGAAGAGACCTTGACGACCGATGACATTTGGATGGATGTTCAGTTTATTTGGGTCTGTTCTTGAATTCTGAATCCTTCCCCTCTCCCTGACTTTGTTAGTGTCCAGAGTCCTCTGACCGCCGCTGGTTCTTGTTCTTGGCTTGTGTGTGTGGCCCTGGGTAGTTTCTGTAGCGAGTAGGTGAAGACTGGGCTTGTGCTGGGCTGCAGTACATGCCTAGCTGCTAATGGTTAGCATGACTCTACTAGGCAGTGAGGACCAGAGTCGATTCAGGGTGCTCACAACATCTCACAGATTGGACAGAACTTGAATTGGAAGCAAAGCAGTTGTTGGGACAAAGTACATCCATGCTCCCTGAAGAAAGAAAATCGAGCCCTAGTGATCAGAGCTGATTCAAGCTGAGCTCCTCCAGTGAGGCTTTTTACTGTTAGGTGTGCTCTGCACTGTGGCCATGAGTGGTCATCACACCAGGAAGAGTCAAGGGCTGCACAGTAGAACCGCCTTTGATGGGCTGAAGTGAATAGCCCTCCAGCATCTGATGGGCCCCATGGGGCACATCCCAGGTGTCTGATCTGTTGGGGAGCAGCAAGGCTGGTTTCCCGACTGCTCACCAGCTGTTCCTGGAAGCAGTTTCTACACTTTTCTGTGTCTCCCCTTTCCTTTCTCTAAAATGAGGACAGCAGCAGCACCTCCCTGTTAGAGTTGTCATGACAGAAAAAGATCCCCAATTTTTGTAAAGCACATGGCCCAGTGGCTGTTTCATAAGGGGAGCACACAAAAGTGTGGATGATGACTCTGAGACGTGGAGTGTCTCACATCCCTGTTTCTTAGGACCTCCTCCCCTCTACCTCCTAGCAATCATCTTGAAAATAACTCAAAAGCGTGCCTCTAAAGGCTCCAAACACTCTTACAAACCCCCATCATCCATTAAAAAAAAAGCCAGGGAACAAGAACTCACTGATCTTCCAGCTGTCACCCTTGCAAGAATGTGGACTGAAGCCTGGTGGCAAAGAGAGGACTTGCTTTAAAGCATCATAGAATCTCTTGTTTAAAATGAGCTGGAAAGCCATCTGGTTAGAAGAATGAATCTCTCTCTGCTAGTGGATGTCAGGAGATGGTTACTCTTGTTTGAGGATAGTGACCAGATGGAAACACATGGGGCTTCTTGGGTCCAGAAGTGTTGCATGAGTGCTCACTCTGAAACTTCACCAAGGTTACTTACAAGTGCATTTACTCTGGGCACTGTTCTGTATGACTGTCAATACTTCATAAAATTTGATGATGCATCTTGTCCTCTCTCTGTTGTTTGATTCCTGTTTAAGTCTTTGTTGTTGCTGTTTTTTGTTTATTATCTTAAATACTTACAAAGGAAAGTTTTCTCTTTGAAACAATCTTTAAGCAGTACTGAACATATGAAGTAAAAATGGAATCCATTGTGTCGTCCCCATCTCTGCGTTTTTAGTTCTCAGAGGTAACCATAGTTGTGCTTTTTATATTTTGTTTATTATCTTAAATACTTACAAAGGAAAGTTTTCTCTTTGAAACAATCTTTAAGCAGTACTGAACATATGAAGTAAAAATGGAATCCATTGTGTCGTCCCCATCTCTGCGTTTTTAGTTCTCAGAGGTAACCATAGTTGTACTTTTTATAGATTGTTCCAGTGTTTTCTTCTTCCTCACTGTTGGTATTTCTGTGTTTTTTCCCTTTACTTGAACAATCAGATGATTACATACATAGTGTTCTGTAACTTCAGTGTTTGACTTAATGGTATATCCATGGGCATCTTTGCGTGTCAGATATAGAATGAGCATCATTCTTTTTAAGAGCTGCATAATATTCCACAGTTTGCTCCCAGTTTATTGAGTCCTTTTCTCATGGATTGACAATGAATGTATCTACATTTTTTAATGGAAGTATAGTTGCTTCGCAGGGTTGTGTTTCTGCCATTCAGTGAAGGGAATCAGCTGTATGTACACATGCATCGCTCCCTTTTGGCCCTTCCTCCCACCCCACCCCTCCAGGGCATCGCCGGGCTGAGCTGCTTGTGCTGTAGAGCAGCTTCCCACTGCCTGCTGCTCACTCGATGGTGGCTGTATGTCAGTGCTGACCTCACAGCTCGTCTCCCCTTCCCTTCTCCCTCTGGGTCCAATGCCTGTTCTCTATTCCTGCCCTGCAGACATGCTCATCTGTACCATCTTGCTAAATTCCATCCATATGCATTAGTATACAGTATTTGTTTTTCCGTCTCTGACTTTCTTTACTCTGTATGACAGACTCTCAGTCCATCCACATCTCTCTGAATGACCCAATTTCATTTGTTTTTATATTGAGTAATATTCTCAGTTCAATTCAGTTGCTCATTTGTGTCCGACTCTTTGTGACCCCATGAATCGCAGCACGCCAGGCCTCCCTGTCCATCACTAACTCCTGGAGTTCACCCAAACTCATGTCCATCGAGTCGGTGATGCCATTCAGCCATCTCATCCTCGGTCGTCCCCTTCTCCTCCTGCCCCCAATCCCTCCCAGCATCAGAGTCTTTTCCAATGAGTCAACTCTTCGTAGGAGGTGGCCAAAGTATTAGAGTTTCAGCCTCAGCATCAGTCCTTCCAATGAACACCCAGGACTGATCTCCTTTAGGATGGATTGGTTGGATCTCCTTGCAGTCCAAGGGACTCTCAAGAGTCTTCCCCAACACCACAGTTCAAAAGCATCAATTCTTCGGCACTTAGCTTTCTTCACAGTCCAACTCTCACTCACATCCATACATGACCACAGGAAAAACCATAGCCTTGACTAGACGGACCTTTGTTGGCAATGTAATGTCTCTGCTTTTAAATATGCTGTCTAGGTTGGTCATAACTTTCCTTCTAAGAAGTAAGCATCTTTTAATTTCATGGCTGCAGCCACCATCTGCAGTGATTTTGGAGCCCCCCAAAATAAAGTCTGACACTGTTTCTACTGTTTCCCCATCTATTTCCCATGAAGTGATAGGGCCAGATGCCATGATCTTCAGTTTCTGAATGTTGAGCTTTAAGCCAACTTTTTCACTCTCCTCTTTCACTTTCGTCAAGAGTCTTTTTGGCTCCTCTTCACTTTCTGCCATAAGGGTGGTGTCATCTGCATATCTGAGGTTATTGATATTTCTCTCGGCAATCTGAATTCCAGCTTTTGTTTCTTCCAGCCCAGCGTTTCTCATGATGTACTCTGCATATAAGTTAAATAAGCAGGGTGACAATATATAGCCTTGATGGGCTCCTTTTCCTATTTGGAACCAGTCTGTTGTTCCATGTCCAGTCCTAACTGTTGCTTCCTGACCTGCATACAGATTTCTCAAGAGGCAGGTTAGGTGGTCTGGTATTCCCATCTCTTTCAGAATTTTCCACAGTTTATTGTGATCCACACAGTCAAAGGCTTTGGCATAGTCGATAAAGCAGAAGTAGATGTTTTTCTGGAACTCTCTTGCTTTTTCCATGATCCAGCGGATGTTGGCAATTTGATCTCTGGTTCCTCTGCCTTTTCTAAAGCCAGCTTGAACATCAGGGAGTTCACGGTTCACGTATTGCTGAAGCCTGGCTTGGAGGATTTTGAGCATTACTTTACTAGCATGTGAGATGAGTGCAATTGTGCGGTAATTGGAGCATTCTTTTGCATTGCCTTTCTTTGGAATTGGAATGAAAACTGACCTTTTCCAGTCCTGTGGCCACTGCTGAGTTTTCCAAATTTGCTGGCAGATTGAGTGCAGCACTTTCACAGCATCATCTTTCAGGATTTGAAACAGCTCAACTGGAATTCCATCACCTCCACTAGCTTTGTTCGTAGTGATGCTTTCTAAGGCCCACTTGACTTCACATTCCAAGATGTCTGGCTCTAGATTAGTGATCACATCATCATGATTATCTGGGTCATGAAGATCTTTTTTGTACAGTTCTTCTGTGTATTCTTGCCACCTCTTCTTAATATCTTCTGCTTCTGTTAGGTCCATACCATTTCTGTCCATTATCGAGTCCATCCTTGCATGAAATGTTCCCTTGGTATCTCTAATTTTCTTGAAGAGATCTCTAGTCTTTCCCATTCTGTTGTTTTCCTCTATTTCTTTGCACTGATCGCTGAAGAAGGCTTTCTTATCTCTTCTTGCTGTTCTTTGGAACTCTGCATTCAGATGCTTATATCTTTCCTTTTCTCCTTTGCTTTTCACTTCTCTTCTTTTCACAGCTATTTGTAAGGCCTCCCCAGACAGCCATTTTGCTTTTTTGTATTTCTTTTCCATAAGGATGGTCTTGATCTCTGTCTCCTGTACAATGTCAGGAACCTCAGTCCATAGTTCATCAGGCACTCTATCTATCAGATCTAGTCCCTTAAATCTATTTCTCACTTCCACTCTATATATATACACCATATCTTCTTTGTCTATTCATTTGTCGATGGGCATCTAGGTTACTTCCATGTCCTTGCTAGTATAAATGGTGCTGCAGTGACCACTGGGGTACATGTGTCTGTCTGAATTATGGTTTTCTCAGGGTATATGCCCAGTAGTGGGATTGCTGGGCCATATGACAGTCCCATTTTTAATTTTTTAAGAAACCTCCATAACGTTTTTCATAGCAGTTGTACCAATTTATATACCCACCAACAGTGCAAAGGGCTTCCCTTTTCACTACATGCTCTCCAGCATTTACTTTTTGTAGATTTTTTTGGTGATAATCATTCTTACCGGTGTAAGGTGATACCTCATTGTAGTTTTGGTTTGCATTTCTCTAATAATGGTGTTGAGCATCTTTTCATGTTTTTGTTGGCCATCTTTACGTCTTCTTCGGAGAAATGTCTTATGTCTTATTTGCCACCCATTTTTTTGATTACCTTGTTTGTTTTTTTGATATTGAGCTGTGTGAGCGGTTTGTATATTTTGGAGATACATCTTTTTGTCCATCTCTGTCAATTGCTTTGTTTGCAGATTTTTTTTTTTTTTCCATTCTGAGGGTTGTCTTTTCTTCTTGTTTATGGTTTCCTTTGCTGTGCAGAAGCTTTTCAGTTTAATTGGGTCCCATTTGATTATTTTTGTTTTTATTTTCAGTACTGTAGGAGATGGGTCAAAAAAGATCTTCCTGTGTGTTATGTCAAAGAATGTTTTTCTTATGTTCCCCTCTAAGAGTTTTATAGTGTCCTATCTTAGCTTTAGGTCTTTGATCCACTTTGAGTTTATTTTTGTGTATGGTATTAGGTAGTATTCTAATTTATTTCTTTTACTTGTAGCTGTCCAGTTTTCCCAGCACCGAGTATTTTGCTATTATCAATCAGGCTTCTTGAACTCCATGAATCTCCCTAGTAACATACACAACAGTGCTTGAATCCCAACTAAGACAGCCAATTTTAAGCTCCTTTTGATTTAAAAGTACCTTCTTCATTAAGATTTTGGGGTGGAGTTCTGTGGGGAAGACTCTCTTCGGTAGCTGAATCTCAGATGTGGAGATAATGAATAAAGCTTCCTGGATAGACGGCTGGGTGTGTTCACTGTTACATTATGTATTATAAATTCAAGACGAGTGAAACAAGCATTGAGGCATGGTTACACTTAATGTATACTCTCTCTGGATGTGTTCTGGGATTAGCTCATCAGAGTGGGGCATGAATGGAGCCAATCAATAACATGATTATTGGCTGACACTGTCTCCTGTAGACTCTTGGCTTCTTCAAGACATAGCTTTGATATTTTGTTGTTTTGTCCCATCCTTTAAACTCTGTCTTTATTCCAAATTATGAACAGTTCCCTGCAGAGATATAGCTATCAGAATCTCAAGATGTTCTCATTAATGGGGTTATTAACCCCCTTGCAAACCAGCAAGACATTCCCTGGCTTGGACTCAAAACCTGGAAAACATTGCCTGGCTTTCTCTTAATATTGAGATAACTAGTTGACTGCCTGGAAGTGCTAATTTTTTTTTTTTTTCCTTTAAAATGCAGTACCTGATAAAATGTCTGGATAGAGGAACTGGTTGTTATTTGATAAAGCAAGTTTCTTAGAATATTAATGTTAGAATCTAGTTGGCGATATATAGGTGTTCACAGTAATATTCTTCAACTTTGCTCTTATGTTTGAAACTTCTTCATAAAAATATGTTGGGAGGGGGAAGGAGTATGGAACAGAATGGGAAATGAGAAACTGTAATCAATAGAGGACTTGGCTCTAAAATCATACAGTCAGTAAATTTAGTAGTAACGAGCTGAACAGAGACATGTACTTTTTAAAAGGATATTCATGTAATAATTATCACAGCCATAGTAATAATGAAGAAGATATTAATATCATCCATAGGTTTCGTGGTATTTAATCCTAACATCAAAGCTGTACACTTATAGTCAGTCATCAAACCTCTTTTTAAGTCATCATCATTGAAATTAACCTAATAACATCATATCAGTTGTTCATATTTAGAAACTGGGATCTAGAAAATATTAAGCGATTTGCCTCCAATTTTAACACAAGATGAGGCAGAGCTTGAACTGGAACTTAGATGTTCTAATCATATCTGTGTTGCTCCATCATGTGTTTGCTCTGATTATAAGATTTTGCAATTCAAAATCATACTCTAGGGAATTCATGGAAAGGAGGATCATTCAGCAAGAATATTATGAACGACGATCAAAGCACTTTTGGTGGCAGAGCTCTGTCCTCATTACCACCGAGGCCTTCAACCATTTCCTAAAAGCTTCTCCCTAAATCACTGCTTTCAGCTTGTACTCAGTCCATCAGCAGAGCCAGTGCTTTGCCCAGCTTTGGGCAGCCTTGCTTTCCTCCTTAATTTGCTGGTGTTTTCCTGACCAAATACACAGTCTGTGAGCATTAGTACTTTGTGTTTACTAGGTGTGCACACTGTAATTTTATGGCCAGGTAGGTGGGAAACTATTAGTCTAAATAAATATACTTTTCAACAGAGCAGCTGTGTTAAGTGAATTGAATAGTCTGTGTAGGTCAGAAACAGTAGCTGTATCTTTTTTTTTTTTTTTTTCCCCTTCCTCCTTTGGAGTGTTACTGAACTTGAATCGTCGTGTTTCACTGCAGGCAGAAATAAATGAAGAGTGGATAGTGTCAGAGTGAAGTCAGGAATAGGGCAGGATCATAGCCTGTGTGACGCTGTGCTCTCTGTCGCTGGGGGCTGATGGATTCACTCCTTTGGAGCACTTTGCTGATAATGCAGATTTTCTGAGTTTGGTCCCCCAAATGAATCCATTAGCCTCACCTTCCCCCTCTGCAGTAGTGATGGGGATTTTGAATTTTTTCTTTTATTTTTCGATTTTTCCCTTTCCCTCATTTTAAGGAACCCCTCCTCCCCCCGCAACACAGAGAAACTATTATTTAGAGCCAGCAAGTATTTTAAACCATTGGAATAGAGCAAACTACCTTCCCTGGCCCCAAACCAATCCAAGTCCCCTCTCTAGAGAAAACCACCGTTACTAGTTGGTGTTACTTTCCAGAGCCTTTTCTTTCCTTACTTTTGTATATCTGTGCAGATGCTTTTTGTTATTGTTCAGTTGCTAAGTTGTGTCAGACTCTTTGTGACCCCGTGGACTATAGCACCTCAGAGTTCCCTCGCCTTCACCATCTCCCCGAGCTTGCTCAAACTCATGTCCATTGAGTCGGTGATCCAGCCATCTCATCCTCTGTTGTCCCCTTCTCCTCCTGCCTTCAGTCTTTCCCAGCATCAGGGTCTTTTCTTGTGAGTTAGCTCCTCGCATCAGGTAGCCAGAGTATGGGAGCTTCAGCATCAGTCCTTCCAGGGAATATTCAGGGTTGATTGCCTTTAGGATTCACTGATGCAGATAGATGCACAATAGATATTTTGTTATGGGCTTTTTAAAAAATCAAATGTGTATGTACCCTGGATCTTGACTTTCTTCGTTACTAATACATCTTCAAGAAGTTTAAATGTCAGTGCCTACTTGTGAATTTCTTTTCTCCACCCCATTATTTATCTTATGCATGTGAATTTTTTTCCCCGATATATATGGGACAGATATATGTACTTGTCTGTCTGTCTTTGTATTTGCTACACTTCTGGCAAATCTTAAATTTTCTTAGTCGAGAGCCTCCTTAAATCATAGAAAAAGAAAATCATTAGAAAAAAATGAATTAAGATTCTCATTTTTACTGATTATCAGGAAATTAAAAAATGAAAACAGGAATGTTCACCCAATGTGTAAAAAATAAGGATCTGCCAATCCAGTGTTAACAGTGGTGTAGGGAGAGGGTATTCTTTTCCATTACTGCTAGAATATAAAAGGTGTGTACCCTTTTCAGGGGAAAATGTGAACCACTTCTAGGAATCTGTCTTATAGAAAAGATTTTGTGCTCATAGAAGCATATTTACACATTTTTTTATCAGTGATTCTTACCCTTTCTGGCTTGTAGGACCTGTAAAGATTTTGATGAAAGCCATTGACCACATGGCATCAGGACTGAAAATGTGGTAGTAGGTATAACCATAAGAGTTTATCTGATGAAAACAGGTAGACAGTGTCCAGTACACACACATACAACCCTTGGCAGTATTCCAAGGGATGTGCAGAACCCCAATTTATAGCTCCATAAATTGGTTCCCCCCGCCACCAGTTATCCACCCAAAGCTGTTGTCTATAAAGGAGACTTAAAAATCAGAAAGTTTGAATAGAACAAGGCAGTGCATTTCCTCCTGTGCAAGAAATAGCCTCCTTCCATTTATTTATTCCACAGTCATTTAATGAGTAACTACTGCGTGCTTGGTCCTGGGGCCAGTACTGCCCAGTGGGAGAGGTCCCAGCACATCGGACCTGGGAGAGTCCATTGTAAGGTCACCTAATGTCCTGTGCTCAGGCGCTCAGTCGTGTCTGACACTTTGTGACCCCGTGGACTGTAGCCAGGCTCCTCTTGTCCATGGGACTCTCCAGGCAAGAATACTGGAGTTGGTTACCATCCCCTCCTCCAGGGGATCTTCCCAACCCCGCGATCAAACTCAGGACTCTTTAAGTCTCGTGCACTGGCAGGTGGATCCTTTACCACTAGCTCCACCCTTCACTAAAGTTAAACAGAAGATCTGAGTAGCAGAGAGCTGTTTTAAGGAGCAGATGTTCTAGTTCGATTGACCCAGCTAATCTAAAAAAGTGCCTCCTGTGGAGATTACCCTTAGAACATAAGAGGGTGAGGTTTTGATTTATAGAAGTCTAAAAAGCTTTGGAAAGCATCCATATTGTCTGGCATGTCTGTCCTCAGACATGTTTTGCATAAACCCGTTTCTTAGGGAGAGCTTAATTTGGCAACATTTAGCTGCAAAGGGCAAAATGCAGTTTTCTGGGTAAAAGTGCACAGCTTCTCTTTATGTAGAAGCTTTCTGGCAGACTTTTCGCTGGGAGAAAGGGAGGAATACAACTAACTCTATACCGGTGTTAATTTTATTTAGCTTGATTGCAGATTCATGGCATCATCATTTCCCCAGAACCTATTGGGGGGTAGAAACTACAGTATCAGAAATGAGGACAGAACCATAATGGGAATTTTGGGTGAGTCAGTAACAAATAAACTGTATTTCAGGTTTCTTGTATTTCAAAATGGGAGACATATTGCTGATTCCTCGTTGGTTTTGAATGATTTATAACCTTTTATTTGTGGTTGAGTGTCGCAGTCTATGTTGTCATGGAAATTCTATTGAATTTATAGGTCCATTTATCCAAAATGATTTTCCAGACTTCATTTCATGGTGAATCATGTGGCTGTTATTCCCAAGTACAAAGCAATTTCTAAAAAGTTTCACATTACAAAGAGCACAAACACTGAGGTGGTTATTTTCCTGTTTTTGAAATACAAATGAGTTCCAGATGCACCTAGGGCTCCCCACCCCCTCCACTGTGTCCAGGGCATTAAGCTCCACTGCATTTCAGAACCAGGCTTAGGTACAAAATAGCAAGCAAGGATAGGGTGTTTTAATAGAAAAGAAGGTTATTACAGTCACTGCAGTAGGTGAAAGAGGTCTTAAGTTACTGGTTTATGGGTAAGGGCTGCTGCTGCTAAGTCACTTCAGTCGTGTCCGACGCTGGGTAAGGGCAAGACCCTGCAATCTTTGAGCCCCACTATATCAGACTTGTTCCTCCTCCCTGTAAGGTCAGTAGTAGGAAAGAGAAAGAAAATCAAAGAGCTTTCCCATAGTCATTGACTAGACTTCCTGTGGCAGTGGGTGTAGACATGATTTGTGCACCTCAGCACCATTGACATTTTAGGCTAGATAATTAGTTGCTTTGGCGGGGAGTATCCTATGCATTGTAGGGTGTTCAGAAACTTCGCTGGCCTCTACCCAGTATATGCCAGCAGTAGCATCTGACCCCAAGTGACACCAAACACAGATGTCTTCAGACATTGATAGATATCCCCGGGTGTCCAGAAATCAGCCTGTTTGAGATACTACCCTAGAAGCTTTGTATCAAGATCCTAGCAATAGCTAATAGGTCGTGCTCATGGCTTATGGGAATTCTGTCAGGATGATCTACCAAGAGGCTTTTTAAAGTTTGGGCTCTGGGTTTGAATCCTGGCTTTATTTCTTCACAGAGAAAACATAATATCTCAGCCTGAATTTCCTTTTGCTAAAAATGGGGAGAATACTACTACTTTCCCTGGTGGCTCAGCTGGTAAAGAATCCACCTGCAGTGTTGGCGACATGGGTTCGATCCCTGGGTTGGAAAGATCCCCTGGAGAAAGGAAGGGCTACCCACTCCAGTATTCTGGCCTGGAGAATTCCATGGACTGTATGTATAGTCCATGGAGTCGCAAAGAGTCAGACATGACTGAACAACTTTCACTCATTCACTCACCCTCCATATATGCCAAGGATTGAAGGGATGAATTCATGTAAAGTATTGTAAAGAGTTGGATATGATACGTTTAAGCAGCCCTCTGCTGCTGCCTCTTGGCTTCATTCTGCAGCGTTTGCCTCAAGGGGAAGGGTGGAAAGAAGCAGAGCTGGGTCCATGTCACTGTTATTTGGTCCTAGGCAGGTGTGATTCTGCACACACTTCTGTCATCCACCCTAATTTGCTCTTTGAAGCAAATCAGTTCTCTGTGGCCATACCCCCCTGTTGAAATCAGCCTCTGTTTTACGGAATGGGTACAGAGCAGGGAAACAACGTCACCCTGCTCCTTTATTATAGGAGAAGGCTATATTTTGTTTATCCCAATTGGAAAATTACAGCTATTTCACTAATTTTATTTCTTTTTCTTTCTTTAATGTGGACCACTTTTTTGAAATCTTTATTGAATTCATTACAGTATTACTTCTGTTTTATGTTTTTGTTTTTTTTAGCCGCAAGGTTTGTGGGATGTTAGCTTCCCAACCAGGGATCAATCCTGCACCCCCTGCATTGGAAGGTGAAGTCTTAACCACTGGAACCCCCAGGGAGGTCCCTAATTTTATTTCTTTATTATTGAAATATTTATATATAGAGAGAAATTCACAGATGATCAGTGTGCAGCTGGGTGAATTTTCACGCTCTTGGATCCAGGCCCCAGATCAAGAAAAAGCACTTTCTCACCAGCTTCTCCCCAGGACCCGTCTTCCAGTTACCACCCACTGGGTGTTGGCTTGTAACTGCAAGAGTTTTTCCTGATTTTGTACTTCATTGTAGCAGGATCACAGAGTATATCCTTTCTGTTAAAAGAAAAAAAATCAGGTTTATTTGTCTCAGCATGGTTTGCGTTGGTGAGGTTCGTTCATACCTCTTACGTGCCATTGTTGTGTGTTCAATTAGATAGTCCATTATTGACTGGCCTCTGAGTAATGCCCAATTTGGGGTTATTGAAAACAACCCATGCACTAACATATTTGGGTTTGGGTTTTTTCCTTTCCTTTTCCCCCCATTAACTAATTTTTAAAGACAAATGATTCATTAGGGGGCCTATTATATGTCAGCTATTGTAGGAAGCACTTTACTTACTTTATTTAATCCTCAGTGTAGCCCAATGACTTGTTTCTGGTCCCCAGTTTCCTGCTAAGCTGCTAAGACTCAGAGAGGGTGAGTCTGGGTGAAGTCTCTCAGAGAGACTTCATCTGGGTCACACAGCTATAAAATGGGAGAGCTTCAACTTCCTGGAGTCCATGATAAGATCGGGACCAACTGTAGCCAGATGCTTAACCTACCTCATTTGTGTCCAAACTTAACGCTGAACTTTTAAGAAATAGCTCACAAATCACACATAGTAAATCCTTTGCTGATGGAAGCAAGAGCCTGAACTTTTCCTCTACCAGGAAACAGCTGAAAAAGTTAAATGTTTATTTGACTAATCAGATGCAGAAATTAAAGGGGAAAAAAAAAAAAAAAACTAATAAAGAGACAACAGCATAAACAAGTTACACACAAGAGACTTTTGAAAGGGCTTCCTTGATACCCAATTGTATAGGAGCCTGGGCACTACGGTACACGTGGAGTTCTTCTCCAAAAATTTGGATTCCTGCTGTTTATAGTTGAAGATAATTCTATATTACAGGGCGAGGGAAAAAAGGGAAATAATTAAGGATTGGTGCACTCCATGGTTTATAAAGCATTTTATAAAGCAAATGCTTCAGGATGTCTATTTAAATGCTGCCTTGCCTGTAAAGATGTTGAATGCCATCTATTCTTTGAGTCAAGTTTCTTCTAAAACTATTCTTCGAATGAAGGCTATGTGCAGCCCCACACAGGTCTCCTTGCTCCACCCTGTGGCATGACTCATTGGGATTGTTGGCTGGTCCGTGGAAACAGTTTATTTTCACCTGAATTTGCATCTCTCTCCTGGTCTAAGGAAAAGTAATAAAGATACGTAGTAATAAAAACTGAGGGCTATGGAGTTTCTTCTTACTTTTCCCAAGCACGCGAGTAGTGTTTCTTTATGACAACCATCCCATGAGGTAAGTATTGCCTCTGTTTGACAGAAGGGGACGCTGAGCCTGAGAGACCTCAGGCGCCTTCTGTATACAAATCAGGTCTGATTCTGTGGCCCATGTCGTCTGGTTCTCATTTTATATCACCCAGTTGTGTTGTCTGTCAGTTTCATGGATGTTTTTCTGTAGGTCGCAAGAGTGTGAACTGGGTTGTTAACAGGGCCTACACTCTCCAGGGGAGAACCTTGTTAGAAAGAGACGAATGAAGAGGATAAAGCTCAGAGCGCAAAGAAACTCAAAAAGGAATGAAGTTACAGAACAGTTTTATAAGGTGAAGCACAGAGACGTATAGATATATCCGGATACATTTTGCTTAAGATTAGTAGTGACATTTAGGGTTGTATTAGTGAGAGTTCGCCAGAGAAGTGAGACCAATATGAAAGAGGCAGGCTGCGCTTTTAAGGAAGTGCTTGTGCCTCAGTTGTAGAGTTGGGCAAGTATGAAATATGCAGAGCAGGCTGGAAATTTCAGCCTTGATGGAGAGTTGTGTTGAAGAGTTGAGTTGCAGGCTGAAGACTGAAGGCTGGAAACTCAGGCAGAATTTTTCGGTGGCATTCTGGAAGCAGAATTCCTACCTCTTCCTCCAGGTTTCAAATGATTGGATGTGGCTCTCACAGCATGGAGAGTCTAGTGATATAAACAGTAATCACATTTAAAACAATACCTTCACAGCAACACGTGGAATACTGTTGGACCAAACAAGTGGGCATTATAGCCAGGGCAAAGTCGACACATTAAAATTAACCCTCACAGGGGATAAAAATACAGTCATGATGCTTTAAAAAAAAGTAACTGGGAGTAAAGACTGTTGATTGATACAAAAGAAAATACCTATATCATAGTTCTGAGCTCAGAGTATTCCTTATATAGTATACATGGTGGGTATTTATAATTTTTCTCCACACTTTAGGTGACTAGACTTTCTTTTGTTGGATCATTAAAATTTCAGGCTAGAGTTGCTTGGGTAGAAAACAGTTTGAAATGTCTTGCAGATTAAAGAGAAAGGAATGTTGCCGGTGTTTAGCAGAACCATACCTGGTTCCACTTAGTCATTTCATAATGATTTGGGGTTATATTTGCACCTTCTTGAACATTTTCTCCAGCAGTTTTAAGTCCATTCATTCTCTTAATATCCTTATCTCTCTTTGCTACTCGTCTCACTGTATAATTTATTCCTGGAAATAACAAGAACCTCAATGTAATGATTGTGACTTTATCATTCGACTGGCCTTGCTTGCAGTCATCCAGAGCCTCCACTCATTTTATTCATTCCACGAATGAGTTAATGGTATTCCCAAGAACAGCACTCTTCAAGACAAAGTCTTTAACTAAGCAGGTAGCCTTCCTGCCCACTGCCATCAGTCTTCCTGTCTGTTGGCAGTGGCAGAATGAAGGAATTGTTGAATGCGTGTGATCTGGCTCTTCAGTTGTTAAGGTACAGCATAATCTAAAAATAAAGTTAGAGTAAGAACTTGTTATCCTAAACTTTGTGACATCATCATTTGCAAATCATCCAACAAGTAGAACTAGCAGATCATTAACTGTGTTTGGATTTTTTCTTTGTCTTTACTAGACATTTTTATCCTTGGGTGACTTTTTCGTCCACTACTGTGTTCTCAACTGGCTGGCTACATGGTAGCCCCAAACACGATCAGAAAAATACATTTCACCTCTTCAGTCCTGTTATGTACCGCCTCCTCGGTGACTTTTAACTCTGCTGTTGCTCTTTTCATCACCATCTTTATCTCATCATGTTTACATCTCATTTGTTCTTTTCCTGTAACTTTTCCTATGTGTTCTTCTGTTCTATTAAAGATGAACAGCAGTATCCTGAAAGTGTCTAATGAATCTACCAGGATATTGCCTGTCCTCTGGGCTGTCTGCATGCCATTTCCTTAATTCATCATGAATTTTTCTTGGTTCATGTATGTGGGAGGGGTACACATTGGAGCAGTACGTGTTCTGAGAGGAAATTAAAATGTAGAGCTTTCTAAATCACCAAGGAAGGTTCTGTTGGGTTTCCCACTCTTGCATTGGAATCATTTCCTCTTGCTGTCATTATAACAGGGATATGAGAGCTGATTTAAACAAAGAGCTACAACATTAGAAAATAGGAAGTCCAACTTCAGCAAAATCTGCCCCCCACCCGGTCCGTTGCCTGTATTATTCTATATTCATTTAATACATGCCTCCCATGACCCTGAACCATTTACTACTATATGCTTTATTGTGGTACATTTACATATGACTCAACTTGAATCTAATCATGAGAAACCATGAAACTGACCCCATTTCTACTTAATAACTGGCCTGCATCCTTCAAACTACCAAAAAAAGAAAAAGGCTGAGTAACTGCCCCAAATGAAAGTTGGGGGTCGGAGGGGTCATTATAAAGAGACGTGGCAACTGAATGCAGTTTGGTCCTCTATTAGATTCCTGGAGCAAGATATACATAATAATCTATAATGGACTTTATTTGGGCACTTACCAAATGTTGAAAATGGACTGTGAATATGATTAATAGTATTATATCAAAGAAAAACTTGCTAATTTTAATAATTTTACTGTGGATGTATAAAAGAATGTTCTTATTCTTAGAAACAGTACACTTAAGTATGTATTGGTAAAGGGGCATATTTTCTCCCACTTATTATTGAATGATTCGGGGCAAATGCTTGTGGGGAGAGAGGAAGCATGCAGATAAGGTAAAATATATAATTGGTGGTCCAGGCCAAGGCTATAGGGAACACTTAATAGTATGACTTCTTTCTTGCCCAGTTTCTCAGATCTTTTCTTCAGCTTCTGTTCACCATGTTTCTTCAGAAGGAGGATTTCTATGCTGTCAGCATCACTTCAGTTCACATGATTAGAAAGAACAAACTTTGGGGAAGGCTGAAGGAATGATCCGAACACTTGCAAACAGATGTAGAAAATGGATGGGCTACTCAAAATGCTCAGTAGCTACCATGACCGTTCCCAAAATGTTTTTGTAAAATAAGTTTCCAGACTATGCCTGGATTTGTCTCATCAACGGTAACAACAAAATAATTTAAAGTCCGATCCCTCAGCAAAACTCCATCAACTTACTTTCACATTGAAGATATCTTTAAAAGTTAACAAAATTCAGTAGACTACACCTTGAGAAAGATATTGATGGCAAGGGAAATTGATATTTCAGACCTATGGCTGCTGTTCTCTTTATGAGACATTTTATTATCCTGATGGGTGGAGCCATGATTCAAAGACATTTTCTAAAAATGAATTTCCTCACCCAGTTGTAAATGAAAATGCCCTTGAAGAGGTTTGAAAGTATTTTGTATCACACACTATTCAGGTGATGCATTAAACAATGCCACCCCTGCTCCTGGGCTGAAGAATAAGAAAACCTTGTGTGAACTTACTTCATCTGAGGGCCTGGGTTTTAAAAGGAAAGTGAAGTGTAATTTTCTGAATATACTTGTGCAGAGTTTCTTTCTTGGGTTAATCTCATTGTCCCTAGAGCAATTCACCCAGTATTCAAGTATTTTAATCTGCACCTCATTGAATGCATTTTTCTCAGAGTAAATTCATGATATCTATAGCTGTCCAGACATAAAGGTAACACATTTGTAAGTGGGTGGTGCTAGCGTCAGTGGAAATTCACCGTCTAAGGAGAACAATTCTGCATCAGAAAGAATAATCTCCAAAAGAATCTACCATCCTCCAGTTTACTTGGGTGTCTGACTTTTCCTAGAAAGTGTCCTGATTTGGGCTCCCTCATCACACCCTTCAAAGGAAAAAAAATGTCAGCTTGTTCATAACGTGTGGGTGAATTCGGTCAGCAGGACTCTTCGCGTTTGACCTGTATTTCAGCTAGTCTGTCTGACTTCCCTTTTCCCACTGGGTAGTTACCATTTAACATCAAGTCTCCATATTCCATCTGGGGTGTGGTTGTTCAGAAAATAGCATCATGTCATTTGGGAAACTGGAAAAGTAAAGGTCATAGACAAGAACCGATGATAGCAGGAGTCTTGATTTTCTGTGAGGAGGAGGAGTGATTCAAGAAGATTCAGTGGAATTATACTGCTGTTAGAAATCTGAAGATGCCTGCCAGGTGTTACTGTGATGGTGATGGGCTTTGTGGACCTTGTACGGTCCAGGCAGAGTGCACACACTGTGTACTACACTGACATGTTTAATCCCCACACTCATCTTACCAAGGGTAAGAATGTGATTCTGTACATAAGGAATGATGCTTAGAAATTCGCTTACTTGCCTGAGATCTCACATGCAAGTAAATGAGGAAGCTGGAGTTAGGGGCCCAGATCTTTTATGCTATCATATGTAGTCTCGCAAGAACACTCTGTGATCTGTTTTTGTTCTCTGAATTGTATTAGCTATCAAGGAATATTCAGGCATTCAAATTGTATAATGATTTTAAGTTGATTTACCTTAAAGGATGAGAAGCCCTTGCCATACGTCAGAGAAGGTATTCAAGGTTGGGATGAGAGTACCTGGATTTTGCACTCATCAGGGCTTTTGTCTTAAACAAGTGAGCATCAAGTTGATGAAGCACTTTTTTCATGTGTAACTGAGTGTAGTCCTTTCTGCCCTGCCTTCACAGGGATTGTTAGATGGATTAAGTGAGATCAGGAATGGGATGGCTTTTTGCAAACTGTAAAATCCAGAGTATTATTATCATCATTACCATTAAATTTTTGTGGATTGACTAAAATAGCCCATATTGGCTATTTCTTAAAGCTGAGAGCCCCCATCAAATTCTTATCATTAAAATGATACTTGTCTACAAAGACGTGTCCATTTAAGCCTTTAAAATTTTAACATGTGGACTGAATGTCACAGCCTTGGTTTTCTACCTTAGCATGTTTTAACTCCATTAAAATCCGGCTTCTTAGTAGGGACCGTTCATCATGGCATGAGTATTAGGTAATAAGATGTTGAGTGTTATTTTTGTGTGTGACCTAAAGTCATCGTAGTTATATGAAAAGACATGTGTTTTATTGATATCTACTGAAGAAAGGGTAGAATGATAAAATGTCTAGGGTTTGCTGTCAAATACTTTAGCAAAGAGAAATATGGGTAGATGAATACATTGGTCAAAATCTTACGATGTTGGGGAATCTGAGTACACTGTACCGTTCTCTCTACTTCTGCATAGGTTTTCCTGGTATATTCTAATATGTTTTTTATTGTTCTTTTTACAGATGCAGATTTTCTTTTACAATCCAGATGATTTTGACAGCTTTCAAACCGCCATTTCTGAAAACAGAATAATCGGAGCTATGGCTATATTTTTTCAAGTAAGTTAACAATGGCTCAAGTACTTCAACCAGAGTTCTTTGAGTATTTTTTTTTAATTCACCGAATTGTTCCATGTTTAATGAATGCATCTGTTTTCTAGTTCACACCTGTCTAAATGAAAGATATTTCATATTGTCTAATGTGTGATTTAAAATGTAAATAAGTATGTTTAGAAACATAATGAAAAATTTTGCATGAATTATTCTGATTTTATTGCTACTTGACTGGTGCACAGATTGAAGAACACATTTATCATCTAAGCTTACTTCACTCCTGAAACGTTTTGAACAGGTTCCTTCAGCATATTAAGAAGCTGATGTTTAAAAAAGGGTGGTTTTCTTTGGAGCAACTTTTAAATTTGACATTACTTGCAAGTAGATTAATAAATCGCATCAGTCATTCCTCTAAAGAGACTTCATTTCTCCCGCCTCGTTCCCCTCCAGAAATCCCCATGGTAACTAAAATTTTTATAGAGACTGTTTCCAAGTTAGTATGTTTATGATCTCCCAGACTCATTTTCTCTTTTTTGTTGTATTTGTATTAAGGAGTTTTCCTGGCTCATGTGTTGGTTCCATATCTAGAAGTGAAACATTGCATCCTTCCGTAGATAATGCTGTCCAGGCTTCTTAGTGTTGATCAGTGGGTATCTGAACCAACTAGCCGAGAGGAGACCTGGTGATTTTTTGTGTGTGGGAAGGTAATGTGAGTAGGAGGTGTATGGCTTGTCTTTCAGTCTTGCAATTTGCCTAAAGACCACTTAACAAGTGTTCCTTTTACCAGTGAGTCATCATGGGGAAATTATGTCTTTCTGACAACTCAAAGGAACATTAAAGACATCAGAGCCTTCTTCAATATGTGTCTTTAACCTCCGCCTTTGGAGGCAAGCTTCTTTGTCATTGAGATGGAGCCACTCTTGTGTGGAGTGTGTTAATTTCACTGCCCTTTTTAGTGAGTGACGCAGAATGGACAATTCTCTGTACTGTTTGTCTCTCTCTCTTAATACCCCTCTCCCTTTCTTTTCTTGGATAAAGGCTCACAGGGGATGTGATTTTTGAAAAAGTGAAAACCCTAATATCCTATCCAAACTTCTGAAACAATAAGAGTGGTGTTCTACAGCATTGGTTATGACACTAAGTTTCATACTAAGGTTTCTGACTTAGTAGTGCGCCGTGAAATCATTTCAGTGAGTCTTGACCAGCATTTTTAAAATAAATAGAATAATACAGAACAGAAAGTATTCAAGTGTACCACACATAGTAAGGGTAAATAATTTCTTTGAACTTGTTTTTTCATTGCTCATACACAGACATGCAAGCAATTGGGTCATTATATGAAATGTGTTTCTCATTGTGGGTGATACTGAAATATTTTGAAATATTTTGTTTACACTGTGTATTATGATAATCTCCTCATTGTTCCTACTGTTTTCCCAGGCATTTCTTCCCCCGATTATTTTCATGAATCACAGTAGAGCGTAGTGTTTTAAAAGCTTATTCGGTGGAGTAAAAAATGCGTGCATTTGAATCTCATCTTTTCCACTTAACTGTATAATGGTGATATAGTTGTTTAAACTTTTTGTTTTATTTTTTGACCACACCGTGTGGCTTACAGCATCTTAGTTCTCTGACCAGGGATCAAACCTATGCATTAGGCATTGAAAGCACTGAGGCCTACCCCTGGACCACTGGGGAATTTCTAAACTTTTCAACCACAGCATTGTGATCTGTGAAATGAGGAAGGCAGCTTCTACATCATCAAGACTGTAGTCGTTAAATGAAGTCCCTAATGTGGGTTTTGGCACACAGTAGAAGTTTGGTAAATCCCAAACAAAATATGTACCCATATCCAGCCACTTCCATTTCATGAGATGGAGACCCCATGGTGTATGTGTCTTCTCTACATAAACGGAAGTCTATTCTGGGCACAGCCCTGCTAGCAATTCAGGTGGGTTCTGTCATAACCCCTTCAGCATGTAAACTGTGCTAGATTTGTGGCTGGCATTACTGAGGCGACTTGAATTTCTCAGACTGTTTGTATGTGTGAGCGTGCTCTCAGTCATGTTCAATTCTGTGCAGACCCTTGAATTGTAGCCCATCAGACTTCTCTGTCCATGGAATTTTCCAGGCTGGAAAACTGGAGTGGGTTGCCATTTCCTCCTTGGGGTCTTCCTGACCCAGGGGTCAAACCTGTGTCTCTTGCATCTCTTGCATTGGCAGGCAGATTCTTTACCACTGTGCCACCTGGGAAGCCCTTGCACTTACATAGTTATCCCTTCCTTTTTATCACTCTCCTCTTAGCACACTGTTTTTCATATTGCTGGATCTCTACCCTTGCAGCCCTGCCTTCATACCTACCCTTTCCTCTTTTTCTGTCATGCCCACCCATGCCTCACCCAACCTGGTTCTATTAATACTTTATAGGTCACCTTTTTTTTATAGGAAAATAAAATTTTAAAATGTTATTTATGAGTACTAGAAAGTCTATTTCACAGCATGCTCTACCCAAAAGGCTTCTATTTTTCCAGCTCTAGAAAGTCTTCTTAAATATAAGACCAATTAGAGTATGGGCAGGAGAGGCACATAGGTTTAAAAACCAGCAAAAGACCTCAGTGTGAAATCTAGGCTTTGGATTTTTAAAGTATTTCCAGGATACAAGTGCTCATTCACATACAAAGAAATATAATGTGTATTTCATCTGGTTAGTCCTCCAAGTTTTGGCTTGCTATCCTGTAGACACAAAATAGAGGACAGATAATAAAAAATAGAATAGTTTTTTTTTTTTTTTTTTTTTAGATAGCAGCTGCGTGGAGCTGCTTTCTTTGTTTTCCTTGTAAGTCCACATGTACATTTATACATCTGAGTTCACACTATGTCATTGCAGTGGAAACACGATGATATTATTGCTATTTTAATTTGGCAGTCTTTTTAGAACCTGTATTTTGAGATCTTTGTGTTTTGCATCTTTCTAATAAGAATGCTTGATTTGGGACTTTGGTATTTCTCCCCCAGGTAAGGAAATCTTGATGTACATTTCCAAATCCAAACCTAGTACCTTCCTTTTTGGTCTTAAAGAAGTATTTCTTATTCTCTCAGGAATGATTCGATGACATGTATGGTATCACTTACTACGTTAAATAGATGTGATAAGTGTAGTCACCTCGTGCCCACTAGAAGTGGGTCATAGTCCCATGTGATAATGGCTCGAAAGAGGTGAGAGGAGAAGGTCTCCTACTCATGAATTGGCTGTACTCTGCTCTGGTGCCCATAAATGCACAGATTCATTGTTGAGAATCACAGGATATGAATGACCTACAAGTGCATGTCTAGGCAAGGCTAAGTTCTGTGTAGATGCTGTGGCTTTGATGCCAGCTTACTCCACACACTAGAATAATTTTCCCAACAATTTCAAGTTTTCATTATCTATGTTTCTTTTTTCCCCCCTGACCCTCTGCCTGTTACTCCAAGGAGTTTTGGCTCTTACTGCCTTTGCTGTGGTTTGCAAAACATCAAAGTACACACACCCCTAGCAGACACATGGTCCACCAGGGAACATATTGACTGAGCGCAGGCGGTCCTGTTGTAGCTCATGCACATAATGATGGACGCTCCATCATGCTTACAGTTATTTTCTTCAGTTAAACATGGACTATTTCCCGTAAGATTTCCTGATGATGATGTAACGGTTGAGATCTGAGTAGTGACTGTCTCTTTTGGAGGGGATGTGAATTTCCATGGTAATAACCCATTCTCTAAGCAGTTTCCATGACGTCACTGTTAGCATGACGTTGATTTCATGACCCCAACCTGGGCCCCAGTAACTTTGAATGGTGCCTGACATCCTTTGGTTGCGGACAGAATTGAAGGTCAGTCTCACTGTTGAAATGTAGTGAGGCAGGTTTCCCCTGAGTGCTTTGTGTGAACAGCAGTGAAGGAAGGATCGCTTCCAGGGATAGAGCAGAGCAAATCGTGGCAGCCCCACAAGGTTTTACGCTCTTAGGCCCACACAGTGCTAAAAGGTGCATTCATTTCATAGATAACTACTGCTGAGTGGAATGGTACAGTTCTCCAACACATGTTACTAAATCCATCTGGAGAAAGAACACCCTTTTTCCAGTTCACACACCTTTGGGCTAGTGGCCCTCTGGAAGACAAAGGAGAAAGGAAGGGTCGAGTTTGATTTTAAAGGATTTTTTAAATAAAATAGGGTAAAATAAGAAATAGGTGAGGCATGAAGATACTTGTTAAATCACCAAGAGAATAAATAGATGCTTGTTTAGCTAATTTATTAGTACAAAAAATAAGTATTTTCTGTTTAATCTTCTCTATTAGCCTGTTTTGAAGTCCTGTAGAAATGTAAAAAGCCAAAAGTCATCAAAATGCTCCTTTAATGTATTCTCATATTTGGATAACACACCGATTGGGTTATCTCTTTAAAGAAGAAGGATGAAAGCCTGTGTTTATAGGACAGTTGAAATGACAGTGGACTGATTAGGCAATTTGTTGATGATACTTTGTTTTGAAAATAA
This sequence comes from Cephalophus harveyi, assembly GCA_006410635.1. NCBI lineage: Eukaryota > Metazoa > Chordata > Mammalia > Artiodactyla > Bovidae > Cephalophus > Cephalophus harveyi. Next base: position 585,897 of record SJYT01006217.1, on the reverse strand, counting down.
CTCAAAAAGGTTTAATTAATTTTGATGTAAAGTTACAAATCTTCCTTGACAAGTTGAGGTTTCCTCCTGGTAAACATTGTAAATTTAAAACGTAGCAAGTTGAAAATGCATTTGATACACTTAACTTACTGAACGTTGAACCATCTAGCTTGGGCCAGCCTACCTTAAACATGTTTAGCATACTTACATTAGCCAATGATTGAACCCGTTTATCTTAACACAAAGCCTGTTATTGTTAACAAAAAGCATAGCACAGCATGAAGTTTTCATTGTCTCGTGGAATTTACTGAATACTGAAAGGGAAAAAAGGAAGGGTTACCTGATACAGAAAGGTTGTATATGTATTGGTTATCTACCCTGTGATCACATGACTGACAGGAAGCTGTGGCTCACTGCCTTGCCTATCATCAGAAGACAGTTCATCTTACCATCTCACTAGCCTGGGAAAAGACCAGAATTCAAAATGATGTGTATCACTTTCACAGCATCATCAAATCAAAATTATAAGTTAGGGACTCTCTGTATAGAGCAGAGACTACTCAATTCTCAGAGTGACCTTATGTTTAACCTGACCTGTATTTCTTTTTAGATCAAGAATCTTCTATCATCGCCCTTGAAATTGGGTTCTGCTTTGATTTTTCTTTCTTGCAATCTGTTTCTTCATCATTTCTCTTTGAACTGTTTCCTCCATTATCCCCATGAGCATCAAAATGCCTTTGAACCATGCAACTGTCTTAATGACTTTCAATCTGTTGCTTATAGAAGTTTGGGATTCCCAAACTTGTAAAATTTTGATTTTATAGGTTTGATTTCTGTGGTTTTTTTTTTTCTCCTTTTGAGGAAGCCCATGATTATCTTTGAATGTGTGATGGCGAAGGAGTCTCGTTTGTATTGCTACCCAGTTGCCATTGTTATTTAAATGCTAGAAATTTTATTTATATTTCCTGATTCTGTTGAACTTCAGAATTATAAATGCATGATTCTTTAAAAGCATCCATATTTAGAAACTTTTCTCAGGTGGTTTTCTTTTCATCTTCTTTGTTAGACCTTGTTGGGTATAATCACTTCTGAATCTTTGCATCAGACACAAAGAAAATTTTTATCGTGTCTGCATCCAGGGGCCCAATCAATAGCATGTTTCTTATACATTTAAGAAATAAGTTGATGTATTTATAGGTTGTTTTATAGTACTTCTTTTTCACAGCCTGTCTTCAGCAACTCCATTGAAGCTTTTTTCATTTAATACTAGCTCCTACTTCTTCCGGGAGCATTGAGCCCCTTTGCACAAGTTTGTTTTTTTTTTTTTCCTATTCAAATTTCTATGCACAAACTGACTGCTGTCATTGGATTTTTGCTAAGTTCTGTTGCTCATGCATTTGGGCCTTCCTTGTCCTAGGAGAAGGCAATGGAACCCCACTCCAGTATTCTTGCCTGGAAAATCCCATGGACGGAGAAGCCTGGTAGGCTACAGTCCATGGGGTCTCAAAGAGTCGGACATGACTGAGCGACTTCATTTTACTTTTCACTTTCATGCATTGGAGAAGGACATGGCAACCCACTCCAGTGTTCTTGCCTGGAGAATCCCAGGGACGGGGGAGCCTGGTGGGCTGCCGTCTATGGGGTCGCACAGAGTTGGACACGACTGAAGCGACTTAGCAGCAGCAGCAGCACTCTGTCCTTCCTTCATAGTTGAAAGCAAACTTCAAAACTCAGATGTTTCCAGAGTTGCTAACCCATTCTTTATGTCACTCAGTGGTGCAGACTGCTTAATTATTTTTCTCCATCTGGAGAGGCTTAGTAATTAAATGAAATGGCAGCACCTGGGATTATTTATAGACATGGAGAAGAGGCAGGAGGAGTTCTTGATGACTCATCCAGGGCTGGCAAGGAAGGCTTTCTCTCCACTTTGCTGGGTCTCCCGCCACCAAAGGAGCTGTGATTTGTCCTTCCTCTAAGGCACTGCTTCTCTTACCACTCCATCTCCCAGTCGCGCTCTGATATCAGTCGGCTTCTTCTGACTTTGTACTGTGAATTCACGGAGGACTGGGAGCCTCTGCTTACTCTTCGGGTGCACCTCTTGTGGGTGACTCCCAGTGTGACTTGGTGGTGCAGGTACTTAGGTGAATTCGGTGCAAACATATTCAGGCTGTCTTGAGTCTTGACTGGAAAGGCACACGCGATAGCCTGGTAGCGAAGAAGTGATTAGAAACGGGCATTAGGGAGGGTTATTGTTTGGTTACTCAGTTGTGTCCGACTCTTGCAACCCCATGGACTGTAGCCCACCAGGCTCCTCTGTCCGTGGAATTTTCTGGGCAAGAATATTGGAGTGGGTTGCCTTTTCCTTCTCAAGGGAATCTCTCCTTCTCAGGGATCAAACCCATATCTCCTTCTTGGCAAGTGGATTCTTTACCGCTGAGTCACCTGCGGAGCCCATGAGGGAGTGTAAGACCTGAGAATACTGGACTACAGTCTTGGAGGTGGAGGTCCATGTCTGGTTCCTCTGCTTCCTATCCCACCATTCGCCTTTCTCCAGCCCTCACGTCAGTGTTGTGACCTCACTTGTTGCTCAGGATATTTGTAGTGGATAGGACTAAGTTACAGGAAGCCTTTTAGGATCCCACCACAAGACTGATGATTTGGGTTTTAGAAAAACACGTGCCTAGGTAACTGCGTAAGCTTCAGCTGAAAAAGGTGATGGTTTTACAGAAGTGTAAGGCTTTTGAATGGTGAAGGATGCTGACCGTGAGGATTCTCAGACTGCTGATCCATTGAGGAGGCAGTTCTAATCTGGGACTCCACTGGGTCTAACATTGCTCTCAACTGTATCTCTGCTTATGCCTGTAGTTGGGAAAAGCATCAGGGCTTGAAACTTCCCTGGTGGTGCAGAGGTTAAAGCTTCTACCTGCAATGTGGGAGACCTAGGTTTGATCCCTGGGTCGGGAAGATCCCCTGGAGAAGGAAATGGCAACCCACTCCAGTATTCTTGCCTGGAGAATCCCATGGATGGAAGAGCTTAGTGGGCTGCAGTCCACAGGTCACAAAGAGTTGGACACGACTGAGCAACTTCACTTTCTTTCACTTTGAAACTTCTTAAAAGATACTACTACTACTACTAAGTCGATTCAGTCGTGTCCGACTCTGTGCGACCCCATAGACAGCAGCCCACCAGGCTCCGCCGTCCCTGGGATTCTCCAGGCAAGAACACTGGAGTGGGTTGCCATTTCCTTCTCCAATGCATGAAAGTGAAAAGTCAAAATGAAGTCGCCCAGTTGTCTCCGATTCTTAGCGACCCCATGAACTGCAGCCTACCAGGCTCCTCCATCCATGGGATTTTCCAGGCAAGAGTACTGGAGTGGGGTGCCATTAGTGCCAGGAATATCTGGGTATATCTGTGTCTGAAATTGTTCTTATAAAGTTTCCCACAGGAAATTCCCTGGCAGTTCAGTGGTTAGGACTCTGCTTCCATAGTAGGCAGGTTGGGTAGGTGTTCTATCCCTGGTCAGGGAACTAAGACCCCACAGGCAGTGTCATGGCCAATTAAATAATAATAATAAGTTTCCCACTGAAATGACTTTATCTCAGCAGGTGATGGGTGGAGAGAGAGGCTTTTTTGGATTGTTTCGCTCTTTTTCATTCTACCATGACTCTCTTTCTTGCTCACTTCCTTCCTCGGGTTAGTTTCTTTGTATTTCAGTTCATCTGTATGTCTGTCTGTTTTCTTGCTCTTGCTGTATCTCTGCTTGTGCTGACTCATTTTACTCATTCTGCAGTATGTTAAGCACCTTCTTCCTGCCTTTGTTCTTTAACATGGCGAAGGTATCCTCAGAACTGTAGCTTGCCCTCAAAGTAGTTAGGTAACATAAGCTTTGAAAAGAGGTGGCCTTGGAATTCTTGCTTTGCTAGGAGCATCATTTTTTCATTGGGAGGTAGGGGAAGACAGATCAAATTAAGTAGATAAAGTATTGAGAAAAGAGTACAAGAATTATGTCTTTACATATCTGTATAATTTCAGAATGATAAATATTTAATTATAAGAGTATGGATTTCCTATTTGTGAGTTTTAGAACTGGAGTTTCTTGCATTTTTCATTTTCCTCCCATTTTTCTACAAAGCACAACACCAGTATAAACCACCCGCTTTTATTTGTGGTGACCTAAAGTCACCTTTTCAGTTTGTTTTTGTTTTTTTTTTAACCATCTTGAGAAATGGTTTTTCTCTTTTAATGAACAGCACATTTTCTATCATGGCTATAGATAATTTTCTTTTTTTTCCCCTTAACTTACGATTGGACCTGTGGGCAAGGTGAAATGAACGCCTCTACCCCATAGAATGAAGGGAGAAGGAAGGGAGCAGAGAGAGAGAAAGAAGGAGAAAAGGAAGGAGTGAAAAGGAAAGGAAGGAAAAAAATATTAAACCCACTACCAAACACCCAGCAAAATTAAAAAAAAAAATTCAAGAACTATTTTTGAGTCAGAGACTGAGTGAATTTGTGTCACGGACTCGTGATGGATTTTTACAACTCCTTCCTTAGACCGCTTTTGGGAATAATTGAAGGAAACTAATATGATTGTTAATTGATCCCTTTCCAGTTGCTGCTGTTTGAATATCATCCTTCTCACATTTTCCACATCCTTGGTTTTATCCAGTTATAAGTTCAGTTCTCTCACTACATTGCCTAGAAGTGTAATTTCAGAATGTTTTGGGCTAATTAAGAGACTTTTTTTTTAATACTCATGCAAGAATTAAAATACATATGTTCCAATTAAACTATTTTAACAGCTAATTGATTTCACAAGACCTACCATTAAGTGAAGGCCAGAGTCATCGTTAATGTTCAGGTGCAATCGTGGAATAGATGTGTGGATGTACAACATTGCATTTATGCCCTATGAGGTGTTTTCAGTGCATCTCCCGTCTGCAAATGGCCTGTAATTCAAATTTCCTCTTAGTGGACATTATGGAGGACTATAATTGGCAAAGCATTACATAATTAAGAAACTTTGAAAAAGACCATATGAAAATCTTCTTTAATTAAATCATTGCACTTCAAGGACAGTCACCAAGTTCTTTGCCTTTGTACATCACTAAATGACAGTTTAGATTCTACCATTTACTTTAGAATTTAGATGTTTTGACCAGTCACCGAATCTGATTGTCGTAGTCTCAGATGAAACACTGGGAACTCTATAGTGATCCCATTAAAATGACAGAAGAGAGACTGGCTGTCTGAGAGCAAAGTGGTTAGCCATGGTCCCATAGCTCTTTGAAATCTACTAAGCTAAGAACTAGTTTTGTTACTGTGAATCCAGTTGTCTGATTTTTCTTAAGCTCTGATTTCTCTTAACTATTAATAATTAGATCTCCTGGGACAACTCTACATACAAAGTACCTTGCATCCCAAGGTCAGAAGTGAGTGATGACTCTCTTCCTTCTCTTTCCTCTAGATAAACTAGTTGAAAAGATGCTTCTAAACAGAATGCAAGCACTTCTAATAAAAGTTAGTGTTTATCACAGACTTAATTCATGTGATCTTTACTGAGACCCCCCTCAAGGTATTATTGTATCCATTTTACTGATGCACAAGGTGAGGCATGGAACTTTTTTCAGTATAAATTACTCAACATCGTATCAGCCAATAAATGTTGGAGCCAGTATTTCAACAGCAGTAGGGGATCTCCAGGGTCTGTGCTCTTTGTGTAAAACTGAATCAGAAAATTTGGCTGTTGTGTTGGAGAGGGTAGAGAAAGAAGTGTATATCATTGGTACCAGTTATTATATATGTATATGTGCTTCGGAGCCTCTCTTAATTTCTCTGGTACCCGAAAGTTATTTTCTCGTAACTTAAAATTTTGTCCTTACTCTTTTTGCCCATAATTAAAACCTTTGATCTCATTCTAAATTCCCTTAGACTCTGTGCCTGTAATTATTTTATAGATTTGATGACAGCTTTTTTTCTTCTGCCTTTTCCCTTTTATGAAAAGGCTGTAAAGGGAATTGAATGAATGGTATGGTTAGATAAGGATACTGTGAGTGAACAGGGTTAAGATTTGAACAGTCATTTATTAACTTTTTTAATGGTAGTGGTTCTTTGAGGGAGGAGTGCAGCGGATTTTCCCCCCAGAGGACCTGAAACTATGTCTGGCGACACTTGAGTTTGTCACATTGGGGTAGTGGTGCTACTGGCATCTAGTGGACAGAAGCCAGGGATGCTGCTCAGAATTCTGCAGTGCACAAGAGAGCCCTTCACAACACAGTTTGATCTGGCCCAAATGTCAGCGCTCACATTGAGAAACCCAGCTTTGCGTGAGGACACCAGAGGGTTTCGATCTCAGTAGATGTGGACTATCCGGGCTGCTTGGGTTATTCTGCGAGCTGATGGCTGTAAGAATAACTAAATCATCCCATGCCTGAGAAGTCCCCTAGGACTCTGGTCAACCAGGGTTTGACTGGATTCTAAGATAAGAGTTAAAGGCTTAGATGCCTGTTTGCAGGGAAGGAATGAAAATGCAGATATAGACAACGGACTTGAGGACCCAGTGGGGGAAGGAAAGAGTGGGATGAACGGAGAAGACAGCATCAACATATATACACTACCATGTGTAAAATGTATAGTGAGAAGTCACTGTATAACATAGGGAGCCCAGCCTGGTGCGCTGTGGTGAGCTCGAGGGGTGGGATGTGGGGAAGGGAGGGAGGCTCACAAGGGAGGGGATATAGGTATAATTGTGACTGATGCGTGTTGTTGGTGGGGCAAAAACCAACCCAACACTGTAGAGCAATTTGAATCAACCCTGCTTCTAGGTATTCCAACCTCACCTCAGCCTCTAGAAATTAAAGAACCCAGGGGAAATGTGTTCCCAGGCACTGCAATGATTTGTGAAACCAGCACCGATTTAATAGTACATTCACTTAGACCTAGAAAAGTAAACAAAGGTTAAGAGCATGTGCAAATGCCTTTGAACTGGACTTCAGTAGGAGCTGGTTTGAAAAACTGAGAGATCAAGGAAGCTCCCTTGGTGTAGGCTGTAGGAGACTGTGTCTCCGTGAATCACAGGATGCTCTTGTTCCCACGGTCCCTGCGCTTTCCTAGGGCAGGATTTTAAAGCTATTAATGCTGGTTTTATTTCAGAGGTCTGTTACAGCTTTTCTCAAAAGGTTTTGACTCTTTGGCCATCTCGGCATTGTCCCAGAGGAGTGAGGACCCGCCTTGAGCTGGATGAATCGGATTGTTACTCACCTGTGGTGCTCCTGCGTTGAGTTGGCCAAATGAGAAGCTTGCAATTCTGAGTTCAGGGTTTACATGAAAGCTACTGTTTGTTTTCTTTGTCTGTAGCATCTTAATATATATGATACAAGTGCGCTTATCTGAAGCCCAGAGCTTTTGTTTCTCCATGAGAAACAAAACATTCTCTGGATGAGGCTTACCTGTCTTCTGTTAATATTTTTTGTTCGTGGAATGTGCTGAATCTTCATTGCTGCACAGGCTTTCTCTAGTTGCGGAGACTGGTTGAGGCGCGCTGGCTTGTCTTGGGAAGCATGGGCTTTAGGTGTGAGGACTTCCATCGTTGTGGCCTGTGGGCCCGGTTGCCCCTGGCACGTGGGATCTTCCCGGACCGGGGAACAAACCGGTGTCCTCTGCATTGCAAGGCAGATACTTAATCACTGGAGCACCAGAGAAGCCCTATCTTTAAAAAAATTTTTTAGTGTTTATTTGACTGCACTGGGTCTTATTTGCAGTATATGGGATCTTTAATTGCAGCATGTGGGGTCTAGTTCCTTGACTAGGGATTGAACCCGGGCCTCCCTGAAATCAGGAAAGTGGAGCCTTAGCCACTGGACCACCAGGGAAATTCTAACACCTGCCTTACTTGAGCATACCTTTGACCCATTCTCCCAAAGCACTTGCCTGGCACACCACAGGGATTCAATGTAAAGGCAAACTGTTTTGCACAGCTTTCTTAGTTGGTAGAAATCAATTCAACTATTTTTCCATGATGTGGTAATGAAGAAGAAACTTCGGTTTATTTATATGAGACTTTTCCTCATTTCTGTAGTATCCAGTTCTTCCTCTGTCATCTTGATCTTGCTAATACCGTCTGGCCAACTGTGATATTTTTCAGGAATGTAGTCCTGTGGTTTGTGAGAGAAACTATTTGGAGAACTTCCGTAATACTTTAACCCTCCTATCTTTCACTTGCAACAAGTAAGCACCCAAATGTGATACAGTAAAACACACAGTATTTGGGGTGTCTATTATTATTATTTTTTTTTTTTGAAGTATAGTTGATTTACAATGTTGTGTTAATTTCTGCTGTACAGCAAAGTGAATCAGTTTTACATACACATATGTCCACTCTGTTTTAGATTCTTTTCCCTCATAGGCCATTACAGAGCCTCGAGTACAGTTCTCTCTGCTGTACAATAGGTTCTGATTAGTTATCTGTTTTATATACAATAGTGTGTATGTGTCAATCCTGGTGTCCCCCTTATCCACAGGTAACTGTGATTTTGTTTTCTACATTTGTAACTTATTTTTTTTTTTTAGATCACTTCATTTGTATTCTTTTTTTTTTTTTTTTAGATTCCACATATAAGCAGTATCACACGGTATTTGTCTTTGTCTGACTTTCTCACTTAGCATGACAGTCTCTAGGTCCATCCATGTTGGTGCAAATGGCATTATTTCATTCTTTTTTTTTATGGCTGAGTAACATTCCCCTTGCTTCTTTATTAGGACTGCTTAGCTTTCTTTTGAGGAGAAGCCAATGGCACCCCACTCCGGTACTCTTCTTGCCTGGAAAATCCCATGGGCGGAGGAGCCTGGTAGGCTGTAGTCCATGGGGTTGCTAGGAGTTGGACAGGACTAAGTGACTTCACTTTCATGCATTGGAGAAGGAAATGGCAACCCACTCCAGTGTTCTTGCCTGGAGAATCCTAGGGATGGGGGAGCCTGGTGGGCTGCCATCTATGGGGTCGCACAGAGTTGGACACGACTGAAGTGACTTAGCAGCAGCAGCTGTCTTTTGAGAAAGATATTAGCATTGAATTCCCCTGCTTTGAGTTTTGTGGGAGTCCTAAACATACCTATACATTGACTTGCCTGAACACATTTATATAGCAGATTCTATTTTTCTCAGTCCTTTGAGTTCTCTGAATATGTATTAAGTTATGTGATTTTTATGTTCATGTAAATTCCTAGGTTGGTGCATATAAAATCATAGTTAATTAATTTAGATCTCACTTCTTTGGCATCTGGATTTGTTCAAAGTTGAGGTAAGCTGGAACTTACTTAAGAAAGCATTAATTAGACACATAAGTATTATAGATTGCATTGCAGCGAGAGGAACTGCTCAATCTGTGTGTATCAACTGAATATTATCGACCAAGTTTATGTAGTATTCATTTGATACCAATCTTTTGGTTCTAACAGAGACCTCTTACATATCATATAAATGGATTTGGTGAGAAGCACTCCTAAAATCACATCACTGTGAGCCACACATAATGAAATAAAAACCTCTGTCTTTAGAGACCTCTTCGTGGACCCCAGCCGTATTGTAGCAAAGGGGCTTGAACCATAAAGAAGGCTGATAAAGAAGGTGAGCACCAAAGAATTGAGGCTTTCGAATTGTAGTGCTGGAGAAGGCTCTTGAGAGTCCCTTGGGCTGCAAGGAGATCAAACCATTCAATCCTAAAAGAAAGCAACCCTGAATATTCATTGGAAGGACTGAAGCTGAAGCTCCAATGCTCTGGCCACCTTATGTGTAGAGCCGAGTCATTGGAAAAGACCCTGATGGTGGGAACGATTGAAGGCAAAAGAAGGGGCAGCAGAGGATAAGATGGTTAGATAGCATTACCGACTCAGTGGACATACATTTGAGCAAACTCTGGGAGATCCTGGAGGACAAAGGAGCCTAGTGTGTTACTGTTTATGGGATGGCAAAGAGTCAGACATGACTTAGTGACTGAACAGCAACAATTTCTAAAGTGATGCCCAGTTCAGACTCTTAGATAATTCCATTCCTGAGTCTTTTTTATCTGTATTTGTGAGGTCTTCCTTGACTTTCTGCAGGGTTTTCCCAAGCCGCTTGGTGTCCTTGAGCACCATTCTGATAAGGTTTCAGTGAATTATTTCTATTTTTAGGCACCTCTCCAATGGTGGCTGCCAGGCACTAGTTCTTTTTTTTTGACTACTGATTATCAGGTTTAGTGCCAGATGTCTCAGAAATGCAAGCAGCTAACTAACACACAGTCAGTTACTAGATCGTTCAGGACAGAAAATGAATGTCTAGGGCCACATCTGAACTTGCAACCTGGCTACACTCCTTTTTCTTTTTTTTTTTTTTTTAAATGGCAGTCAACCTAAGCTTTGGTTCCTCTCTGTTTTATGTTGTACAGGTGAAAGATGTCCTCATCCCACTAAAGTATTTCGGATGGGTAAAATTCCAAGACTTCTAAAAAAGAATTACAATTTCCAATTCTCTGTGAATATAAACAAACAAAAAATAAACCCAGCAGGTGGCAGTTGTGGATCCTGGTCAAGAGACTGTTCTGCCAAGCATTGTGCATGCATTCTTTCTTGTAATGCTCCTGCCAGTCCTCTGAGAAGGAGCTTCTGGTTCTAGAACTTCTCTCCAATGCTTAGATTTCCTTTGATTGTGAAATCAATGTTTAGGAAAAAAATTTTGGTAAGGGTTGGCATTTTGGAGGATTAGTCTCAGAGGGTTAGTCCTCTGAGAAGGAGCTTCTGATTCTAGAACTTTTCTCCGATGCTTAGATTTCCTTTGATTGTGAAATCAATGTTTAGGAAAAAAATTTTGGTAAGGGTTGGCATCTATCCTGAAATTTAGATTTGCCCCTCACTGGCCTATTCATTTGGACAAAGCTATTCCTTCTCTCGCTGCCTCAATTTCTTTGTCCGTAAAATGGAGACACTGCTATCCTGTTTATTTGTCATGAGCTTCAAATAAAATCGTGTCTAGGAAAGTGCTATGGAGCAGAATTTGAACTGCTCTATAAAATTTGTAATATTTCAATGACTGTAAGTAATCATTTACATGATATTGATAATGAGGAACAACTGGAGTCCAGATGCTAAAATAAAAGGGAATACTTTGTTCTTTTTTGAAAAAGACTTTTTATTTTGTATTGGGGTGTAGGCAATTAACAATGCTGTGGTAGTTTCAGGTGAACAGTGAAGGGACTCAGCCATACATATACATGTATCCATTCTCCCCTCAAGCCCCCCTCCAATCCAAGCTGCCAGATAACATTTAGCAGAGTATCCTGTGCTATACAGTAGGTCCTTTTTGGTTAAGCATTTTAAATATAGCAGGGTGTACACGTCTGTCCCAAACTCCCTAACTATCCATTCCCCTCATCTCTCCCTCCCTGCTCCCCAACAACCATAGATTTGTTTATTCTCTAGTCTGTGAGTCTGTTTCTGTTTTATAAAGTGAGTTTGTTTGTATCATTTCTAAAAGGGAGTACTCTGAATGATTGCTTCCCTGTACCCTGAAGCCTGGCCCAGAATAGATACGTTAAAATAATCATACTGCTTTGGGCACATCAAGTATATGCATCTTCCCAGGCTCCTTGTGTTTGGTGGAGGGTGCTTGAGCTCTCTGATTACCTTGACTGTGAGACAAGGTTCTGAAGTCTAAGTGTTGTTATTGGTGCTGTAATTCGGGAGGAGGTAACCAGATTCAAATTTCTACAAGGAGCATCTACACATCTCTCTTACTCCTTGAAAGAGGAGCTAAAGTAATTACTCCTAACACCTGGGATGGTGAAATAAATATTAATTTAATTGGAGCAGCCAGTCAGCTGGGGGAGAAACAAGGAACACATTGATATGGGCCCAGATGCCTGCACATGGTGAGTGGGGGGTGCTCTTTGGAAGTCAGAGGACCCCCATCAGCTCTGACCCCAAGTGACTGCTGAATTCCTAGTCGTGAATTTCGCTCCAGTGTCAAAGATGTAAACCAGGTATCCTTTATGTGGCCTTATTTGCGCTGGAAATGTATCCTCTCTTTGGAGATCCTTTATTACTGTCTGCTTGGTTAGAGACAGTGCCAGCAGTGATGATGTGATTGCTGGAGGCTTCTTAACACTATGGCATGAGAATGATTGTGCGGGCAATCCCTTTCATCCCTCCCCACGGTCACTGTGCTCCATTCATTGGCTTGTGAGTGGGAGGTGCTTGTCATCTGCGGTTTGCGGCTCTAACTCTCTGTTCCTCCTTGTCCAAGGGGATATGATCAGCCCATACACATGTCCCTCTCTCCTCTCCTGTGGCTGTTCCATTGCCTTCTTTGTTTATTCCCTTTGCAAAGCTGCAGAGTCCACATGGTGTCCCATGTACTGTGGACAGCATGGTGTCCAGAGAATTGAATAGACTATGGACCCTGACTCCATGCATACACACATGGATGTGTGCGTACACACACACACGCACACGCACACACACCCCACCCCCCCGTAAGCTCTTTAAGACAAGAACCTTTCTCTGTTTGCTGGTACAATCTCACTGCTTACCACAGTCATATTGTGCTGTGTGCACAGTCACTCAGTTGTGTCTGAGTCTTTCTGATACCATGGACTGTGGCTTGCCAGGCTCCTCTGTTCCTGGGGTTCTCAGGCAAGAATACTGGAGGGGGTTGCCATGCTCTTCTCCAGGGTATCTTCCCCATCCAGGGATCGAACCCACATCTCTTGGGTCTCCTGCATTGGCGGGCGCATTCTTTACCACCAGTGCACCTAGGAAGCCCTCAGAGGTACTGAACGCAAGCAGAAGTCACTACTTGAGAGAGTCTGCTTGATGAAGCAAAGAGACTCTGGATCTCGCTGGCTTGATTCAGTCCTGGTTCAGCTCATCAGTAGTTGTAAACTTCACCTTTCTGCCTCTCAGTTTTCTCATCTGGACAATGGAACAGACGAAGAGAGACCTACCTCTCAGGATTGCCGTGAAAACTGTGTTCGTGAAAACAGATGGAATGAACATGTGTGTGGTGCAGAGTAGGTTCTCAGTAAATGTGAGCTTCTGTTGTAATCTAGGCAATAGCAGGTATCATCATTTATGCAGTAACAGAAACTGGTCACCGAGAGCTGCGGTCATGTGGAAGGAAGAGTAAAGAACCCACATTGTGTGAGAGAGGAAAGGCGTTGTCCCCTGCATTGGGGTCATGACTCCTTATCTGTGGTTTGTTCTTCCTCTTCCTCTCCAAGCTCAGGGACTGGCAGGAGCAAAGAAGCTTGTCCTCCCCAGTGACTGCCCAGTGGTATCACTGAAAGAGCTGTGAATCTCCTGGTATTTGGGGCCCCCTCCCAGGATTTAGATGTCATTGGTCTGGGTGATGGTCTGAGCAGCAGTCTTTCTCCCCGCCCTCGCCCCTGCCCTTGCTCGTGTGTAATTCTTAGATGCAGTGCGCAGCCAGTGACTGGCTCCCGGGCCTCCCTTGCGTGCATGCTCCGTCTCTTAAGTCATGTCTGACTCTTTGCAACCCTAAAGACTGTAGCCCTCCAATTTCCTCTTTCCACGGAACTCTCTAGGCAAAAATCCTGGAGTGGGTTGCCATGCCCTCCTCCAGGGGATCTTCCTGATCGAACCCTCATCTCCAGCAGCTTCTGCAGTGCCGGAGAATTCTTTACCGCTGAGCCACTGGGGAAGTCTCTGGGACTCCCTTGGGTCCCCTGAATTGTCCTCCCCACCCCCCACCCCCCGCATTCCTGCTTAGGCGGCTAGTGATTCACTGGGGCCTTACTCAACAGTCTCCTTAACAGAGCATGTCCTCTGCTGATGACACCCCGATGACCCTCCCTCTGTCACATCCCAGGGTAGCACCAGTCCCACTTGCATTGTGTTCTCAGTTTATAATGAACAGTTTCAGGAAGTGTTGTTGTCTGTGGGTGACTCCACCTTATCCTATTACCCAGGATGGCAATAATCTCCTAGGTGTAGAGGAGACTCGTCGTCTCTCCTACCTCCTAGTTTGTGCCAGAAGAAATGCAGGTGTGAGAGTTGTTAGCAATGAGGCGCATAGAAGGAGACTGCAACCAAGGATCAGATGAGTCTACAAGCTTCTCCCCACCTGAAGAGGATGAATAGGCAGAGCAAGGCCAAGCTGATGCATTAACCCAGGCACAAGGTCCTAAGACTGTTGTCTTGGGCTGGCTGCTCAAAACTGCAGACCAGAAGCCCAGCCTTCCCCTCTGGCCGGGGTGTGGCTGTGGGAACTGGGAAGACAGTGTAGGAAAAACAGCTGAGCTTGCTTTTCTTCAAATAGTTGTATTTAGGGGGGCTTCCCTCACTTGGGCAGGCTTCCCTGGTAACTCAGACAACAAGGAATCCACCTGCAATGTGGGAGATCCGGATTAGATCCCTAGGTCAGAACGATCCCATGGAGAAGGAAATGGAAACCCACTCCAGTATTCTTGCCTGGAGTATTCCATGGACAGAGGAGCCTGGCGGGCTACAGTCTTAAAAGATCGCAGGGTCGGACGTGACTGAGTGACTAAGACTTTCGCATCTTTCCCTAACTTAAACAGGGGCTTATAGAGGGGAACTAGAAGCAGAGTTCCAAGGAATAGAGAGAGCTGCTCCCCAGGCCCTTCTGGATAAATCCATGTTGGGACAGATCCCCGTTTCTGGCGAGCCCGGAGGAAACGGAGAAGACAGTAGAGCTAGGGTGCATTTTGTGTCTTCATCCTCCAGCTTACTGTCTGTTACTGATCATATTAGGGAGGAAAGTCATATGTTTGTCTGGCCAATCCATACCTGTTATTTTCTTTGATGCTCAGACTTGTGCAGTAAGAACTTGCGTCCCTGACTGACAAATGAGACTAAGGAACAGACAGTTTGTAACTTGCCCCGAGTCACACAAATGTTAATAGAAAACGGTGGAATCAGAACCTATTCTTCCTGCTCTGGAGGCTTTTCCTGTCTTGGCGACCTCACTTGGATCCGTTCCTACCACCATCCTGGAAACCCTGCCTCCCTGTTTTTTCTTCCCAGGAGTGTGGACCTGGGCTGGGGCCAGTTCCTCAAAGTGTTTCTGCTCAGCCCTCGAGGTGGGCTCTGTGGTGATAGCACTCAGGACACCAGCGATGAGAACTTTCAGGAAAAGACTTTATTGGGGAAACTTATATTTTGGAGTCACTGCTGCCAGCAGCTCTCTTAACGTTTGGAAGTTGCCTAGGCTGGAGAGCTATGTGTTTTCCACTACCTGCCTCCAAAGCACATGATTTTAATTGGCTACCCGTGGAACTTCAGTGCGAGCCCATCGACATTGGGTTTTTATGCTTGTTGCCATGCAGCTTCCCGAGTGTGGTTGCTTCAGTGGAAGATTATGGATGTCCTCTGCTCAGATATCCCAGGCACTGGCAGCACCTCGGGAGCCAAGCCAGATCTCGGGAGCCGAGCCAGACCTCCCCCGAGCCCAATGTCCCCACTGAGGCCGTGTGCAGGGCTGATGCTGAGAAGTCAGCTCAGGCCCTGGGCCAAGAAAGGTGTTTGAGTTGGGAGACTTGGGGAGGCTCCAGGAGTTCTCAGTTGCCTGGCGGACCCCTCGGTGCTGCTGAAACTTTCTGGAAGCCCAGAAGCAGTTCTGCTCACATCTGGGCTGTGGTCTGCCAACAGGCTTTTCTTTTTCGACATTTCTGGATCAGAAGGGCTTTGACCTGCTGCAGAGGAGCACTTCCATCCACAGGCTCCCCTTAGCCCAGAGGAACGAAAATCCACCCTCGGGGTGTTCATCTGCCAGAACAGCACCACCGTAATCATCTTCTCCTCTCCAGCTTTCCGCACGATGAAGTGCTGCACAGCGTTCTTCTGTTGGGAGAATGTGTAAAATCAGCCCAGATTCCCGGCAAAGTACCATTCCTTCAGTTACATCCTTGTTAAAAAAGCTTCACTTAAAAATTCTTGGGCCATAAAGCAAAGCGAGAGAGCAGTGTTTACCATCGCCAGTTGCTAAGTAGACAGTCTTGGTGTCAGAGGGCACTCTGGTAGGCAGCGATGCTATCAGTTCTCGGGCATTTCAAAGCCGCACCCCTGTGTGGCCTCCAGTGAGGCAAAGGAAGGATGCTCTGCAAAGAGATTCCTGCAGCTTGTCCTGGATGCCACCTCACTGGCGACTTCCAAGGCTTTTCCGGCTGTAAAAGACAGTATTGGGAGACATCCCTGATGGTTGAGTGGTTAAGAATCTGCCTTCCAATGCAGGGGACTTGGGTTTGACCCCTGGCCTGGGAGCTAAGATCCCCCATACCATGGAGCAAGTAAGCCCATGAGCCACAGCTAGAGAAACCAGCATGCTCCAAGAGCCTGTGTGCTGCAACTAAGACCCAGCAAGCCCAGAAAAATGTTCTTTAAGGCAATATTGGAACATTACACTGGTACAGTGGATCATGTGCTATCCTGAGTTCCCAGTGGAAGAAGCGTGTTAACTGTCTAGACCTTTCCAGCGCGTGTATATAGAATAAGCTGATCTCTTTCAGTGTTCACTAAATATCCCTCGTAGCCCAGCAAGGGCCAGGTGCTCTGCTGGACATCAGGCCTGCCTTAGTTAGGACACCCCCATGTGGCTCTGGTCCTTGTGGACATCACAGTCTGTTAGCAAAATAGATATTAATCACATAAATGTGCTTTGGATGCAGGATTAAACTTGTGTTGAACTCATTGAAGGAAAGAGACATTCAGTGCTTTGAGAGCATGTCACGGGGTCCAGGCCCCATCTGGGGGTCAGGAGAGGCTTCCTGAAGAAGATGTGATTGCCCAGAATTTCACTAGGCCAAGAAGCTTCAAGGGAATAGTAGTGGGTGCCATGGCCCCAGGGCAGGAGAACAGAATGCCAGTAGACCTGAGAGGAGACCGCAAGGCGGGGAGCTGGACCCCACGAAGCCCGAAGGCCATCTCCTCTGGGGTTTTATCCAGGGGAGCCGTTGAGAAACTGGCTGGGTGGGGAGACTAACTTGTTAGCATTGTGGAGCCAATTAGGAAAGCTGTGTTTGGGGGACAAGCTGGAGAGAAACCCAAGGAGGATGCACTGTCATCCATTTGACACAAAGAAAAGAGATGGCAGTGGCTGGGACCTGGGGAAAAATGATCCCTTTCTATTACCAAGATTGTAGGAATTTTATGTTCTTATGTAGGAGGAAGAAAATTAGTTTCAGGCTCTGGGAGAGTGCATTTGAAGCAACTTGGAGACAAATGAAAAGAGTACTTCTAGAGTAGGAAAGCAGGTCAGAGGGGTTTTATGAATGCTGTTCACGATCAAGTTTGTAGTAACATCCTCAGTGTTGTTTGGAGGCCGGCAATTTATCTACATTCACTTTTCACTGATTGTTGTGTTGGATGTTTTTTTCCTGTTGTGTGTATTTCTTGTTTTCTGTGCATTGTGCAAGGGTATTGAATGGGCCTTCTGTCATCTTCAGGTTCCATTTTAATTTTGGAGAGCTGGACAAGGGTGTGATTATAATCAGTTCATGTGTGCATTTCGCCATGCCCTGTCTGCAAATACAAGCTGACTGCTTTCCATTGTGAAAAATGAATTTCGCAGACATGTTGTTAAACCCGTAAGCCTATAGATTGAACTTCATGGGAATTTCATTAGTGTGTTTCTGCAAATAGTTTTCAGATGTCTAATATATAAAAATTAGGGATGTCATTCAGAATGTCATGTTAGCTTTTCACCCTCTGTTAAATGACAGATGGATAACCGGACTGAAGCTTCATTATAATTATCAGAATAAAAGAACAAATGAAGTGAATGGTCCCAGGCTACAGTGGCCTTTTAATCCCAATCAGACTTTATACTCTGTTACAGGTTACAGTTCCAAAACCTTCCATTTTGGTTTTGTCAATAGCACAGAAGGATTTTTAAACAAACACAGTTTACTAGCTCGTTTTAAAAAAACAAAGCAAAGAGCTCTCCATCTTAAAAGTGAAATGATAGAGCTGAGCTGGCTGAAGATGACTCCATTAGTAACCCACTGTCAGAAACAGCAGGAAGCCCCCTAAGGAAATCAACCCTGAATATTCATTGGGACGACTGATGCTGAAGCTCCGATATTTTGGCTACCTGATGCGAAGAGCCTACTCATTGGGAACGATGGTGGGAAAGATTGAGAGCAGGAGGAGAAGGGAGCGGCAGAGGATAAGATGGTTAGATAGCATCACTGACGTGAATTTGAGCAAACCCCAGGAGATAGTGAAGGACAGGGGAGCCTGATGTGCTGCAGTCCATGGAATCGCAAAGACCTGGACATGACTCAGTGGCTGAAAAGCAACAAGAAGCAGAGGGTGAACTCAGATTGTCTTTGAACCTGGTTGCCTTGTTCCACTTAGTCCTGTGAAGGAGATACTGGTTGTAAAACATAATGGTACAGAATTGAGTTACTAAAGGATGGCCTTCCTGGTTCCTTTATAAAGATCTTGCTCATGTCGTCTTCAGCTGAGAAGTGAGAATATGATTCCTATTAAATGCTGTTCAGGATGTTCTGCCAAAGCGATATTGCTTCAAACCTGGGGCTGGTCCAGCAAATGAAAACCTAAATAAACTCCACAAGAGCACCCAGTGTTCTTTGAAGGACTCCTGGCCTGAGTGTTTCCACATAAATAAATGAATACTGGGTGAGTAATGTTGCATTTTTGACATGCTCTTGTTATTGATCTATAAGTACAAATTAGAAGGTCATGTTCTTTTAGCGGCAAAAGCGAACCCCCTCCACGTTCCTTTCCCAAATTAAAGGTACCATGGCAGAGTAGGGTCTGTCTTTTTTTTTTTTTTTGAAGTATAATAAATCTATAATGTTTTGCCAGCCTCTCCTATACAGCAGAGTGACTCAGTTATATACATGTAGACATAATTTTTAAAATATTTTTTCTGTTGCACTTTATCCCAGGGTATGGAATATAGTTTCCCTTACTATACAGTAAGATGTTGTTTATCCATTCTGTATACAATAGTTTACATCTGCTAAGCTCAGAGTCCCAGTTCTTCCCTTAAAAACAAGTTTTCTAGATGTTATCACTTGTATGAAATAAACTGCACTCCGTTTTTGGTACTGTTGATACCTAGCGTGCTCGGAAAATAGAATTTTCAAGAAACCTAACAGTCCCGTAATTAACTTCACTATATTTTGGGTATTAAATAATAATGAACATCATATTATATCTTTAATAAATAATAAATATGGACTAATATGGTCAGAAAATATCTAAAAACTAGAAATTCATTTTCCTAGAAGATCTTTTCTATGCAATTTCTCTTCTACTATGCACTATTCTAAACCTTGCTAGGAAATTGGCTTCAGTCATGAAAATAAGCAGTAAATATCTCAGAACAATAATTACTGTCGTCATACCTTTCCAGGTTCAAGTGATCACTTTTTGGAGTTTTACTAATCCTGATTAAAGATTATCTTCATAAAGGATAATAAGCTTTTGAGAGATTACAGGGCTAATTGATTAAAAAAACCACAACAAATATTTTAGTATCAATTCTCCTTTCTACGGAGCATGACAATTTATCACAAGTCTTTACTTATATTGTTTGGTTCTTAAGTTGGTAAATATGGCAGTTCACACCCTTTATTGTGGCCCCAGCTTTTCCTCTGGTCATTTTCTTAGCAGGTTTTTGGAAAGAAATATAGGAGGTCAAGTGACTTGCCCAAGGTCACAGAGTTAAAACTGGCACCCAGACCTCTGGCTTTTATTCTGTATCCTTTACTGCCTTCCCGGAAAGCTGATGTTTCTATAACTGTTGGCCTTCTCTTAGGTTCCATGGAGGACAGGTTAAAAGAATATTCTGGAAGCCATGCCAAGTGTCTTTGTCTATAGTCTCAGGAAAATAGCAGTCTTTGATAGTTCCTAACCTTCCATGCTTATATCTCATCCCTAACAAATGGTAGAACTGAACTGGATGCTTCAACTCAAAGGGCTGCAGCCTCAGAATGTGTTCTAACTTTAGTAGGGATAGCTGAATTAAGATATAAGTTGTCTTAGAAACAAAAGTGCATATCTTAATGTCACTGGACAAACAAATCCCACAATGATGAATTTGTATGCAAATGTAGAATTTAGACCTGTTTGAGACAGGAGGTAGTTCTGATTGCCACCAGCCTACAAATACAGCTGTGTTTTCTGATTTACTCGTAAAATTCCCATGTAATATTCCTAACACATGATGTCACCAGTGCTGTAAAATGTGTTCACATGTGCGTGGAAAATTTGGAAGGACGAGTAACCCAGTTTCCAGCACTGGTGGCCTGTGTGATGGGAGTTTGTGGGGTTTAGTCCTGGTCTAGTCTTTTATGTATCTTATAAAGAACTTGCGATATTTTTGTTCTTAGAACATAATGCAGTTTTAAAATTTTTTACTTATTTACTTATTTTTAGCTGTACTGGCTCTTCATTGCTGCACTTGGGCTTTTTCTAGTTGCGGTGAGTGAGGCCACTCTCTAGCTGTGATGCACAGGCTTTAGGACGTGTGGTCTCAGTAACTGAGGCACATGGACTTAGTTGCTCCACTGGACCAGGACTCGAACCCTTGTCCCCCTGTGTTGGCAGGCGGATTCTCAACCTCTGGACCACCAAGGAAGTCTATAATGCAGTGTTACATAAGTGAGTACATAGAAGCCTTCTTTATGTTTCCCAGAGTCTCCTTGCCCCTGGGTGAAAAGCCATCCCTATGCTGTAATATCCATGTCTCCGTTTCTGAGCAGTCAAACCACAGTGGTTAGGTTTTCTCTACCATGACGTGGATTACCTCAGTCAGAGAGCGTGTCTGGCCATATACCAAGGACGTTTGCCTAGACATTTCTCTGCTCTTCAATCATAAGCAGAAATTCAAGGGGCACTTGGGAATGTCTGATCTGAATACTGGATCTCTCGGTTTCCATCTCATAACTGTTTAGGTGATTTGGCTAAACGCATGGGCATTTTAGCCATGGGATGAATACTAGTGAAGACCTCGTGGAATGAATAATGGGAGGCATTTTTCAGTGCGGCACTGTTTCCATTGAGCGATGGACAGATGGGTTGCTTATGCTCTTTCAAATACAGCCTGGTTTTTGTTTTTGTTGTTCTTTTGCTGGTGAAAAGTAGAACCAGAGTTCTTTTGTTTCTTTGTTTTTTTACTCTCTCTGCTAAGCCATATTTAAATATTTTCCTCTGTAAACTAATTTGCAATGATAAAGTAGCACCCCAAATGCTAAAGGAGTCTATTAAAAGCGATTTGAAAGAGTCCCGTTCATTTAAGAATACATGTGAAAATATTTACCAAGAAAATATGATTGACGATTTCCTTCAACATATTTGGAAGAAGATAAGGATGTAAATGAAAGGATCGGTCATGAAGCATAGTGATGAGGACACAGAGGCTCATTAGAGGACTCTTTCTATTTTTGTTTATGTTGAAAAATTATCATCATAAAAAAGTGAAGCAGACTTCACTACCATCTAAGCAATTCTACTGCATCATGGAAAACAACACATTCAGTTTGAAAGGCAAACGTTCAGGGAAGTCACATAGAACTTTAATCTGTAAGATGCCAAAACAAACCACTGAAATGTGATAAATTCTGACAGTCTATCACACTGTTTGCATACAAGGCTCAATCGTGCCAAAGAATAATTGACTGTTTTCTTTTTTTTTTCCAGTTCAACTAATCTTATGAGAATAGTTTTAATGAATTTTTATATATGTTCAAGTTGTACTTTTGAACTGTAAGTCTTTTAGAACCTCTCACTCCTATCTTACCTGTGGACTTTATAAAAGTATCTGAAATGTTCACCTTAATTTAAAGATATTTTAAAAATTCTTTTTCATATTGGTATGTAGGTGATTAACAGTGTTCTCTTAGTTTCAGATGTACAACAGAATGATTGAGTTGCATGTACATATACGTGTATCTGTGTTCACTTAGGTTTCAGATTCTCTGCCTCCACGCCCCTCTGTGTGCTTCTTCAAAAGTAGTAACACTTGTCCCTTATCATTCTTGTCTAGACCTTGGCAGTGGATCTCTAATTACCTGTAAATAAAATCCAGATGTTCTAGTCTGGCCCAAACTTACCCCTGCAAATGGGCTTTTTTTCTCCTACCAGCCATTTCTTACAAATGGAACCACACAGGCACAAGAGAATAGGCTATTTTAAAATCCCTGAAATTTGTTTCTGAACAATTTCTGAAATATTTGTGTGAAATTGTACTCGGTCCACCAAGTACATAGCAGTGCTCATGTCACCATACACACATAAATAGTAAGTATTATTATCTTTCAAAGTACCTTCCTGTAAAATAAGTCTTTTTCTTAAAATTGTCACTGAAGATGGACATTTTTCATATTTTCATTGAGATTCATTTTTTCAATTTAATGTGTATTTATGTCCCTATCTATTGTATTATTACTATATTCTATAGTAATATTTTACAGCCGAATAAAGGTTCATTATTTGTTCTCAAAAGTAGATTTTTTGAGAGGTCCTTATGTGTGACCCATTTCTCATCCTCCGTACCTGGTCTTGAGCTCAGTGCTGGGTGGTTACTTAAATATCTGGTTTCCTGGTGGCTCAGACAGTAATGAATCCACTTGCCAATGCAGGAGACCAGAATTCGATCCCTGGGTTGGGAAGATCCCCTGGAGAAAAAGCCTTGGCTACCTACTCCATTATTCTTGCTTGAAGAATCCCATGGACAGGGGAGCCTGGTGGGGCACAGTCTATGAGGCTGCAAAGAGTCAGACATGACTGAGCGACTATTCACTTGGTAACATCTTTCTTTTGGAAGTGAGAAGAATAGAATGGGGTTTATTAGGGGTCTGAATGTCTTTAATACTCCTCGGTAGGAAGTATTTTTTATCACTACTCCTGAGAGGTGGCTAGTGGAGGGGGTCTCAGAGGGCAGTGGCTATAACTCAGGAAGGATTGCCCTTATGATTCTGAGCTTTGCTTCCCATACCAGGAGCCTCGTGTAGGCAAAGGGAGTGTTCCGTGCTGCAACTTGAACGTTGGTCCTTTTACATGACACTTACCAGTAACATATCTCGTGCTCATGCCATCGCCTAAATCAAAGACTTAGAATGATTGACAAGTTTTGATAAGACTGCTTTAGCTTGATGCTCTAGATTATTTTAGTGACTTTTTAAAACCCATTTCTCAATGTTGGTACTAAAAATTAGAAGTCACATCATCATGTTTTTGTTGTGTCTTATGATCCCATCTTTGCTAGTATTCTATTTCCCCTCTGTCCTCTGTGATTTTTAGTCCTATAAAAATTTTTTAATAAGCATTTTCTCATAAATTCTGTTTCTCACCACATTTCCTGTATTTTGTAATACTAGCTTTGAACACTCAGCCTAAAGACTCTGGTCTTTCTACAGCATGCTTGGACTCTTTTATGACACGGGGAAGCCAGCCTTCTGCACGGTAGCTGTGCTGAATAGATGTCCATTAACTCAAAGTCTTAGTGAGACTTTGTAGCCATCAACTCTCACCAGCTCCCCGCCAGCTACAGTGTTAAGCAGGATTTTGCCCGTCTCATCCCACACATGTCTACACTGGATTCTTCTAGAGGAATAAAATAAGAGTGATACACTTCAAACACCTGAGATCCCAATCTCATTTTTTAAAAAATCTTTCATGTTCCCCTGGTCTGAGATGTTCCTAGTCAGGCTAGCCCTAGAAAGGGCTGTTTAATTACCCACTAGTTTTTTCCTTTTCCTCAGTTCCCATGAAGAAATTCAAGCCTATAATGTTTTCTTCTTTTTTCATTTTGATACCATTTTGTGACAGATGGTGAATAAAAGCAATGAGCCCAGGCCAGGTGGCAGAGGGTCTGTGTCTGCATTTTGATGACACCTGTCACTGGAGAATCCAGGAACATAGACAGTAATACTGTCTGGGGATAAAGACAGTTGAAGTAGGCAGCCTGGGAAGCCCACCAGCTGAAGAGCTGTACTGGGGTCCCAACAGCTTAGGAAATTTTGATGTGATTTTGTAGTCAGATCCAAATTTGTAAACAGCCTGCATAATGCAAGAGCTGCTCATCATTTGAATCATGTTTTCTCTTACGTAATTTTCTTACAATCAGGTGTAGTATCCTGTTGGAATAAAATCATCAATGAAAGAGAAATGCAGTCAGCTTTGTGCCATTGCTTCTAATGAACCAACATTGTTACTAGTTCAGGTTCTACTGTGTTGGGTATAGTTTTGATTCTCCAGCCTAGCTTCTCTGAACTATGCTTTGGCAGAGAGTAAGTTGGAATTTTGCCCCTAGACATATCTGTTATCAAGTCAGCATGTCATTTTCAAGTCAGCTGGACTAGCCAACCTAAAAGGTTCCTCTTGCAAAGTTCTGTCCCTAACATCTTGCCAAGCTAATATTCTGGAAGGTAGCATGGAAACGGAAGAGCTGACAACTTTGAACTCTTGCCATTATACCCTTTTCTAACATAAGGGAGGAAAGGAAGAGGATGCTGAAGTTTTCTCTGTAACCAGCTATGTCTTTTTATCGACCTCCAAGTACTCTGTTATTCCCTGTTCCCCTGTCTCTTTATCTCAAATCATTTTTATGTATGTATAATAATTTTAGCTACTTAACACTTTCCTGAATGTCACCAACAATACATTCTAAGACTCTCAAATTATAGCAAAGCTTTTCCAACTTGACCTGGTAAAACGGATTCAGCATGGCTCTGTACTCTGACCGTAGTAGGGGAAAGAGTAAGCTGTGTCTGATTTTGAATCTGAAGGAAGTGATGTGACTTACTTGTCTCACAAGAGTCATTTGTATGGTTTCCTCTGCTTCAAAGCCCACATCACACTGGAGCCTACGCTTTCTTTAAAAAATATTTTTTTAAAAAACTTCTTGGCTGCACTGAGTCGTCTTGGCTGCGTGCAGGCTTTTTCTGGTTGCAGCTATTGGGGGCTACTCTCTAGTTGCGGTGCTCTGGTTTCTTATTGTGGACTACAGGCTCCGGGCTTCAGTGTTTGTACTGTTCAGGCTTAGTTGTTCCACTGAAAGTATAATCTTTCTGCACCATGGAGCAAACCCATGTTTGCTGCTTTGTAAGGTGGATTCTTAACTGAGGGCCACCAGGGAAGCCTAGGACTACGGTTTCTGCTACATAGAAGGGAGCCCTCTGTGCTTTACTTCCGACTGAATTACAAAGTGCACCTTTATGGCAACAGTACTTTGGAATATTTTTATTCCAAATAACTTTTTTTCATTATTATAATTGGCAGAAGGACATGGCTGTGGTGCCTGGTCACCCAACTGATGGATTCATGGTGAAATGACAGTATGAGAGAGCATGGCTTTCCTTTCATTCTGTACTGTCATGATGTGTACTTACTATCTTCGTTTGCTTTTTTGTCTGAACCAAATATGAGATTGAGGCATGAAATCCTACAGTGCTGGAAGTTCCAGATTCACACTCTACTAGCCAGAATTAAAGAATTAAGTTGCAGCTCTGCATGCTACTGAGAAGTCCGACCTAAAGGGCTTTTGGTCCTTTGCCTTGTTTTCTGGAAATCAACTTTCCCTGGGTTAATTATCTTGGCTTTCACCAATTGCTGATTCACTCATTCACTTAGTAAATGACATGAAATGGCTAGTATGCACCAGGCACTGTTAAGACGTTTTCATGACAATGTCAATGTTTAGTGGAGAACGGAAGAGTGCTGGTTGTGTTTATGACGTCAAGAACCATTTTTTAAAATTATTTATTTATTTATTTATTACGCTTGTCTGCGCTGAATCTTTGTTGCTGTGCTTGGGCTTTCTCCAGTTGCAGCGAGCAGCAGCTACTCTTCATGGAGCTGCTCCGGCTTCTCCTTGTGGTGGCTTGTCTTGTTATAGGAACACAAGGTCTAGACCGTGTGGGCTCAGTAGTTGTCACATACAGGCTTAGTTGCCCAGTGGCAGGTGGGGTCTCTTCGGACTAGGGATTGAACCCAGGTTCCTTCATTGGCAGGTGAATTCTTAACCACTGGACTACCAGGGAAGTCCTACAACCATTTATATATGAGCACAGCTCTCTGCTTCTTTGTTAGACTTGCTTTTGATGGGTGGGGAACAGAATTCACTTAAACACTCCATTGGGAAAAGTCCTTCCAAACAGTTCTTGTGAGAGTGAAATCTAGAACTGTCTGCCATGCCACTTGTGACCATGGGTCCAGAATTGTAGAGCATAATGTCTTTTTTTTTAACCTGGAAAATCTACTGCTAGAAGTTTATCCTAAGGAAATTAACATGGATATGTACCTAGCCATAAAGATGTTCATTCAGACTTAAAAAAATCATAGTAGTGAAAGTTTAAAATAACCCATGTGTCCAGTAGTGGGAAGGGTTACATGTGTTATGGTCTATCTGTGCTGCCACTAAAAGTGATGTTGAAGAATAGTGAAACTTTTTTTTTTTTGCATATACTTTTCATACATTTGGGAAGCATAGAGGGGGCACCTGGGAATTTAACTTCACTGTTGATGGTTTGGTGACTATTGGAAAGTGACTTAATATCTAGTATAAGCTTGAATTCTTCCTTATCCTTAAAATGGTAATACTTTATCGGGTAAGTAGTATCATTGTGAAAATTAATGAGCTAATTTACCTAAAGTGCTTTTAGCATGGTGCTATGCTGTATTCATTTGATTCAGTCGTGTCAGACTCTTTGTGACGCTGTGGATTGTAGCCCACCAGGCTCCTCAGTCCATGCGGATTCCCCAGGCGAGAATACTGGAGTATGTTGTCAAACCCTCCTCCAGGTGATCTTCCCAACCCAGTTATCAAACTCATGTCTCCTGCATTGCAGGCGGATGCTTTATCCACTGAGCTACAGGAAGCCCTGTAGCACAGTATTTGACATTTAATACACATTAAGAAATAATTATTTAACTACAATTTTACGGGAAAACACCTTAATTAAAGAAGTGTGGTCATTTGGGGCTTATGAGTACCTGCATTTTATACCAAAAAAATGTGGGACCTTTGTTGTTAGTAGAACTGGGAGGATCCAACAATTTCCCACAGATATTTATGGCTGGAGTTTCACTAAGACAAAAGAACATGATTTAGTTGTCATCAGTGGGAAAATTCATTGTATTTCTAGGGCATGTGTATTAGCAGCAGTGGCCGAATAGCTATATTAAATGTTCTGGTGTGTGATTTGGGTTAATTACTGTCATAGTTTTATTAGGCCTTGACATGACTTTTTTTCCCCAGCAAATAAAACATGAGGAAATTCAGGATTGGTGTTAACTGTCTTGCTGCAAATGAATTTCTAATATAGACAACTGAAATCAACAGCCATAAAACCACACGGTCCATAAGGAGGTGAAGATTTCCTAATTTAATGTTGAAAGCCTCCTTTTGATTTTCACTCCCCTTGAATATGTGTTGGGCTTCCCTGGTGGCTCAGATGGTAAAGACTCTGCCTGCCTGCAGGAGACCCGGCTTCGATCCCTGGGTTGGGAAGATGCCCTGGAGAAGGGCATGGCAACCCACTCCAGTGTTCTTGCCTGGAGAATCCCATGGACAGAGGAGCCTGGCGGGCTGTGGACCATGGGGTCACACAGAGTTGGACACGACTGAGAGACTCACACCTGAATATGTGTAGTACATTCTGGAGAGAGGTATAGTGAAGTTGCCTCTGAGTGGGTAAGAAAAGAACTAGACTCAATGCCTTATAATAACCTATAATGGAAAAGAATCTGAAAGATAGATAGATAGATAGATAAAATCTGAATCATTTTATTGTATACCTCGAACTAACACAACATTGTACTATAATAAAAAAAATTTCTTTAAGGAAAATACCTTAAAGGGGCATAGATTAGAGCCTCTATCCAGGTGGATTCAGTATTTCCGATTTGGATCAGTTCAGTTCAGTCGCTCATTCGTGTCCGACTCTTTGCGACCCATGAATCGCAGCACTCCAGGCCTCCCTGTTCATCACCATCTCCCGGAGTTCACTCAGACTCACGTCCATCGAGTCAGTGGTGGCATCCAGCCATCTCATCCTCGGTCGTCCCCTTCTCCTCCTGCCCCCAATCCTTCCCAGCATCAGAGTCTTTTCCAATGAGTCAACTCTTTGCATGAGGTGGCCAAAGTACTGGAGTTTCAGCTTTAGCATCATTCCTTCCAAAGAAATCCCAGGATTGATCTCCTTCAAAATGGACTGGTTGGATCTCCTTGCAGTCCAAGGGACTCTCAAGAGTCTTCTCCAACACCACAGTTCAAAAGCATCAATGCTTCGGCGCTCAGCCTTCTTCACAGTCCAACTCTCACATCCATACATGACCACAGGAAAAACCATAGCCTTGACTAGATGGACCTTAGTCGGCAAAGTAATGTCTCTGCTTTTGAAAATGCTATCTAGGTTGGTCATAACTTTTCTTCCAAGGAGTAAGCGTCTTCTAATTTCATGGCTGCAGTCACCATCTGCAGTCATTTTGGAGCCCCAAAAAATAAAGTCTGACACTATTTCCACTGTTTCCCCATCTGTTTCCCATGAAGTGATGGAACTGGATGCCATGATCTTCGTTTTCTGAATGTTGAGCTTGAAGCCAACTTTTTCTCTCTCCTCTTTCACTTTCATTTGGATAGCTGGTCCTAAAACCTTTGACGATGACGTGGAACCCTTGACATGTGTTTTGGATCGTCAGGAACTGTAGACTTACCTAGTAGCAAGTTGTCTGTTGTTCACACTGCAGCTTGGATCATGGGCTCTTCTCGGTTTTCTTTCTTGAAACATTGTGTATTGTTGGCTGCACTCGGTCTTCGTTGCTGGGCCCAGGCTTTTCTCTAGTTGCGGTGTGCGGGGTTACTCTTCATTATGGTCCTCTGGCTTTTATTGCAGGGCACAGGTTCTAGGTGCTTGGGCTTCAGCAGTTATGGTACACTGGCTTAGTTGCCTGGTAGCATGTGGGAGCCTCCCGGACCTGGAATCAAACCCATGTTTCCTGCATTGGCAGGCAGATTCTTAACCACTGGACCACCAGGGAAGTCCTTTCAGTTTGCTTCATATGTTAAGTGAATCCTGTACTATGTGATTAATTAGGATACAGCAGTGAGCATGGCAGATGCAATTCTGGCTTTCATGTGAGAATTTCTAGTACAATTATTTTCTGTAGTAATAGTCACAAATGTCAGGATTATTGCTACCTTTCTTATCAATGTCAAAGTTATATCACAAAAACTCATCTTTGTTATCATATATTTAAAATACAATTCCCAAATTTGTTTTTCATGGTCACCCAGCTGAATCTGAATATTATATAAAATTGTAAAAGTATATTTTGCAGGTAAATATATTTTTGCAGGAAAATATATTTTCCCAGGTAAAATTATATCTTCTATTCCAAAACTGAAAAGGAGGTGATGCAGGCAGATTTTCTACCACTTCCATGGTTTTGCCATCAAGAACACAGTTGGAATCTAGAGAGGGGAAGGGAGGGTATCCCTGACTCACAGTGGGTATTTTTTTCTTTTTTAATGTTAGCTGTATTCGAGCATCAGGGTGAGTTAGCCTGTTGGTGGACTGTCTCGGCATATACCACACACCAAGCAGGGAAATACTGAGAAGCCTCACTCAGACAGGAGTCAGGTCAGTGTGGGTAGAGCTCCATTAGGGATGCACTGGCTGATTGTTGTCTTTCTTGGGGTCATGATTCTCTTCTGGTCCTGGTCCTGATTTCATTTGGTCCCCAGTGACTCTGAGAAACCTCACAAATGTCTTTAGTAAAGCCTTGTTTTCCCTAAAAGCAGATCCCTGATCTGTTTCCTGGAACGTAACTCTTTGCAATGTAACCGTTTCGTGTTGAAGAAGATCTTTTTGATTTATTTCGTAGCACTGAATATTCTTGGATGTACAGCTTATGCCCACTCTCCTTTCTCAGGGTTCATAGGGTTTCATGAGAAGAGTATAAAAATTGATAGTCATATAAGAACTTTATTGAAAAGAAGAATGGTAGCTGTCTGTTTTCTTGATTATCTTCACTAGAAATATCAATGTCAGGCTACTCTCAGCATTAAGAACTTGATTTCCTGTATTGAACCATGATCTCTCTCACCTGTAAATTAGAGGTGTTCAAGATGTTCCCATTAATATTGAGAGCAGGAGAAATGTGAAACAGCCAGTTGTAGAAATGGAAATTACAGGCACATGGTTGGTTATATCTCACTGTTCACAATGGACATGCCTGTGATGGATTATGTCTCAATAAAAATTTTGTCAATAGAATTAGATTATTAGGTGCATCATGGGAGCTTGCTGTTCCAACCGTTTGTATGGTAAATTATTTATACCATGTATCATACTCACGTAAAATGATTAATCACCTCCAAATTTCACTTGCAACTTTATGTCCCCCATGTTTTCATAAAAAGGAAGCTTCTGGGCCAGAAAAGGTATACTGATATGCCTACAGCATTAAAAATCTATATGAAATACTGTTACAATGTATACTGTGATGATAAAGGCAGCTTTTTATAATTCAACCAAAATGTTTCTAACTCCCAGGCAGTAACCTAATAACTTGAAGAAATGTTTGTTTCAGCTTTAAATAACATTATATAAAATGGATTAAGACTTCTCTGGAGATAATTTTCCATGTGAATTGAGTTTTGAGTAATATGTGATACATATAGTAAGTTTTCCTAGTTTACCCTGTAATGAAGAAAAAGTGCAAAATATATTTCCTCCAGCAGCTGGTAAACAAACCAGTGTCCTGGTCAAAAATAAAACACTGGAAACATTTATGAGTTTATTTGTTCATTCATTGATTACAAATTCATTGAGCAGGTACAGGCACTGTGCCAAGAGCTTGTGCTGTGCTGAGTCTCTGCCATTGTGTCCGTCTCTTTGTGACCCCATGGACTTCTCTGTGACCCACCAGGCTCCTCTGTCCATCAGATGCTCTGGGCAAGAATATAGGAGTGGGCTGCCATGCTCTTCTCCAGGGGATCTTCCCAACCCAGCGATCGAACGCGAATCTCAAGTCTTCTGCATTGGCAGTCAGATTCTTTACCACCCGTGCCACATTACTCTTTCCCAATTCTTCTACAGAGAGAGACTTTTTAATCAGCATTTAAAAAAATTTTTGGTATCTGCTGATGAATCCATGGAAGTTTCTAGCTTCTCAGTCAAACTCTTTAACAGTGAGCCTTTTTTCGGCTCTCAGTTACAAATCCACCCTTCTTTGCCTATTGTGATACTTGAGCTAAGCCCTGTAAACATTTCTCCTTCAGTAGCTAGTGCAGTGGTGGGTTTTGTCGATAGAGGGAGCCAGGGCACCCCGCAAGGTGTGAGTTTCCCCTCCTGCTGTTGGAGTGGTGGGCAGCTGGGGAGCAAGAGGGCGGCTCTGTGGCTCTCTTCTTAGCCACTCTCACAGCAGCTCCAGCCCACACCTTCCAGCGAGTTTCTTCACCACTAGGTGGGCTGCTCCTTAGCTCAACCGCAACCCACTTGACTGCTCAGCAGTGTGTCTGTACTATGCTGTGCTCTTTGGTTCTGTGTGCCACCATCTAACAAACCATCCATCTGGAGGCTGTCCAGCTAGCTCTCGCTTCTCTGCTAACCAGTGAGCCAGTGTCCTGGACCGTTGCTAGCACACACTAGCAGGCTACATGCTGTGGGTTCCAGACCATGTTCCTGTGGCATCCACGCCCTCCCCAAGAAGGTCTCAGTGCCAGCCTTCTGAGTTCCTCATTTCCTCCTTGCCCACACTCTATCTTTTCTAAAGTTAGTGGCTACTTTTTGCATTTGCTTCCCCTATTCCCTTTAGAGTCCTTTCTCTTCCCCCTACCCTGCCTCCATCCTCCCTCTTTTTGGGAGTTAACCATCTTTTAGTTGATAGTAATTCTTTATATTAAATTTTCCCTATTCAGATTACCAACGTGGTCTCTGTCTCCTGAATGGACCTTGACTGAAAGGAAAGGGACAAGCAAAAAGCCTCCTGCAAAAAGAATTACTTGCTATTAAACTGCCAGCTCGTGACCAGTACTGTAGTTTCTTTGACCTTCTTTGATATTTCTGCTTAATACCTAATTTTATTTTAGTGTGGCTTACATCAGACATTCCAGAATCAGGTGCTGAATATTCCCACCAGTATCGCTCCTCAGAGTATGAAACCGGTAAATACCCTTTTATGCGTTTATAGTATGAAGGCATTTATCCACTCAGCAGAGATTTATTTAGCAGCGCTGGCATACTTGGCACTGGAGTAGGTGCTTAAGAAAGGCATGATACTCAGGCCCTGCCTTGCAAGTTTGTCAGGAAGACAGGACCTGGGTATGTGAAAAGTTAACCAACAAAGCAATAGGGTTCGCATTAGCATTTGTATTGCTTCATATTTCTAAACTAAGTAATGTTACAGAACAGCAGTATTCTGTTCTGTACAATCCATTCACATTGCTAAGCGTGTGAGCATTCATTTGTCTTTTCAATTGTTTCCTGTTTTCTCTACATCCACAGTACTTGCTGGGAGGAGTTTTAGGGGCTGCAAATTGGTAGGTCCTCTGTAGCCAATGAAAATAGTTTATGACACTAGATCTTTGAAACGGTGTCTGGATATGCACACTTTGGGACTTCAGGAAACATTTCTTTTACTGTATAAATTACTGGAAGCCAGCTGTGCAGGATGAGGCAGGAGTGCTGGGTGGGATCTCATTGGTTTGGGGAGTGTGGGGCTCTGTGTGAAGTGATTCTACTCTTGAAGCCTTTATGCAGACAAGATACATGAAGCCAGATTGGGAGTCTGGTATCCCATCAGAGATGCACACTCTGCAGAGTAATATTTAAGATGTTCCCTTCCCAGAATTGTTCTAGTGAGTCCCTTGAGTGGAATGGCGTGCTCTTCTCTGTGCAGTTCTTGCAGAGAAGTTAAAGCACACAGGCAATACCTTTGCAGTCTGCAGCTCTGAACCATTGCTGAAGGTGGTGCTCTGAAATTGACTCAACCAGCCCTTCCCGGCACACACCCTACAGAGCACTAGTCTTGGAAGATGCTCGGCCTTGATTGAAACTTAGGAAATGTTTTCTAGTCTAGAATATCCTCCTCCTCTCAGAGACAGTTCAGTTTTCACAATAGAAGCACTCTCTGCTAAGGCCAGAAATGAAAGCAACCTGTCATTTTCCAACATGGTATTCCTTAAATATTGCTCACCACCCCCCCCCCTTTTTTTTTTCTCTTAAATGTCTGATGTCCCACCAAGGTTTTCTTTTCCCTATGTGAATTTGGGAACTTGGCCATTTTTGCATATCTTTCTTTAAAGAAGCTTTCACCTAGCTGTGTGTGTGTGTGTACCATATGGCTTTTTAAGAAAATGTTTGCTGATTGATTGATTGATTTTGCTTGATTTCTTTGGCTGCACTGGGACTTAGTAGCGGCACACAGGGTCTGCAGTCTTCATTGTAGCACGCAGGATCTTTAGTTGTGGCATATGGAATCTAGTTACCTGAGCAGGGATTGAATCCAGGCCCCCTGCATTGAGAGCACAAAGTCCTAGCCAGTGGCCACCAGGGAAGTCCCCTCAACTGGCTTTTTAAAAAGATTTTCCATGGTCCCTACCATCCTTAAGACTTTGAAGGACTGGGTAAATGGCCTTGGGGCTAGAAGGGAAACATGCATATGGGGAAGAGGAATTACAACAATGTAGGCAATGCCTTGGGATATGCCAGCAAGACTCCTCTACCACCTATTTGTAGGTGTGTGTTGGTGGTTCTAATGTAGTTGCTAAGTTGTGTCTGACACCTGTGACCCCGTGGACTGTGACTTTTGGCCAAAACCACTTTTTCTCTCCAGGCCTTAGTTTTTGAATCTGTTACATGAGAGTGAAGATTTGTTCTTCATAGGGTTGTTGTGAGCAAAGTGAAATAATGACCACAGCGCACCAGGTGTACTGCGAGATACATTGTAACCTCAGTAGATACAGTTTTTATGTTGAAAAAGAACAGATTGTGGGCAGTATTTTGGGGTGGTTCTCTGCAGATCCTTTCTGGATGTGAGAGAGGCATTGAGCAAAATCATTTTGAACTAGGTTGGCAGAGGTTCTGCAGGAAAATGGAAGAGACTGTAACTGTCGCCAGGTTAAGCCAGATACATTACCATGTCACTGAGATGGTATATCTGTGTATGGGGGGTGCTGTTGTCTGTGAATAGGGACCCCTGAGGAACAGGCAAGAAAAACAGCAGCTCCCACTGCAATTGCTCCTCCAGATTGGCATCGCATGTCTGCCCTGGTCCCATCTGCTCTGATGGCTCTTCCAGCTGTCAGTTTAGGGTGCATTTGTTTAGATCTTACCTGCTTTTCATGATAAAATATGTCACCTCAAACCCTAATCCCAGTTCAGAGAACCACATACATCACAATTCATAGGTGAAAAGTAACGATTCCTCTCCGAAAGCTGATTTCACTCTTGGCCTGTTTGGGGAAACAGCAGCTAATGCTCTGCAAATCACTGTCTTGTTTTCCTTGCCCAGGTCAGGGGGAGGCTGGGCTCACTTTAGTCCATTGATGTATTCAGGAACAGCATCTTCTGTCCCCAGCCAGGTCCACGTGGGAGGAAAGGGGGATTACAAATGAGTGGTGCAGGAATGTGACCTGTTGTCAGCCATCCAAAAATCATGCTGTGATTTTACAACCCCTGACCACGTGTCAGAATGACTCCATTTGGTCAGAAGGAACCAAAATGGAATTTTGGTTCTATTGGAAACCAAAACAGTACTGCTGCTACCACTTGCCCTAGGCTGCCTTCGCCAAAACACTTGCTTGCCATAATATAGACATATATGAAGTTTTTCATTTATCATTTATATACTTGATATAAGCACACCAAATTTGAAATGTATGCAAATCAGGATCACAAAATGCACATATCAAGTTGATGAATATACAAATTTATCAAAGTTGGTATCTACTATCAACATTCAATACAGTGTTTTTCCAGAATACNTATAGACATATATGAAGTTTTTCATTTATCATTTATATACTTGATATAAGCACACCAAATTTGAAATGTATGCAAATCAGGATCACAAAATGCACATATCAAGTTGATGAATATACAAATTTATCAAAGTTGGTATCTACTATCAACATTCAATACAGTGTTTTTCCAGAATACGAACAGATTTTTTTTCTAGTTCTAAAAAGAATCATGTTGTACAAATTTCAAGCAGCATGAAGTTCCATTAATGAGAAGGGGAAAATGGTATGCCCTTGATCCCAAGCTCCACAGAGAATTGCTGATGTTTGCTCTATCTGCCATCTAAAGTTTTAAGAACGTTTGTAAATAAGCATCTCCCAAAGAGGATGAAATTCTACTGCAAACTGGTTTTTACCCTAAGAATATGTCATAGCCATGTCTTGATGCTGGAAGACACATGTTTTCCTTATCCTTTTTAAGCTTCATAGTGTTACACTGAATGACAATACCATAATCCATTTAACCAGTTACCTATTAATGGATTTTTTAAGTTGTTTCCAATATAATGAACAACATCAACTTGATATGTGCATTTTGTGATCCTGATTTGCATACATTTCAAATTTGGTGTGCTTATATCAAGTATATAAATGATAAATGAAAAACTTCATATATGTCTATATTATGGCAAGCAAGTGTTTTGGCAAAGGCAGCCTAGGGCAAGTGGTAGCAGCAGTACTGTTTTGGTTTCCAATAGAACCAAAATTCCGTTTTGGTTCCTTCTGACCAAATGGAGTCATTCTGACACGTGGTCAGGGGTTGTAAAATCACAGCATGATTTTTGGATGGCTGACAACAGGTCACATTCCTGCACCACTCATCTGTAATCCCCCTTTCCTCCCACGTGGACCTGGCTGGGGACAGAAGATGACCAGATTATAACACTCAAATAAGCATGCCATGCTCCTTTGATAAGTTTCTTATCAACATGAGGCATTTTTGATTTCTTATCAACATGAGGCATTTTTGATTTGATTTTCCAAGTATATTGTATATATTGTACTATTGTTATGCAGAAATAAGCAGTGTTGGAGTTACTTACTGAAGCAAGAATGATTGCATCTGTTTTCATGACAGCAGTAAGAGGTTACTCACAAGGTTGTTGTGCTATTATTGAACTTCATTCTTCCCCCTTTGTATTTGTGTAGCCTAGGTACTTCATATGCCTCAAATATTTAAGTTATATAAGAAAGTCAATAGGAAACTTTTGACTAGAAATGAAAGAAATGTTGACCTATAAACATACTAAGTTAATGTTACAAGTAACTTTTTAAGCCAAAATAAATATGGCAGTTTACTCAGTTGGGCTAGTATTAGTGACCATAGCTTTGCTAAAATGGGATTGAACTGAATGCTTCCATTGTACAGAGGCACAAAACTTTTGGATTTTCAGGTCATCAAGAAAATGCAGATTTTTCAGCCATCTTGTTTGTCTCCTCTCTTTATCGTCCTACCTCCCAATTATTCCTTACTCCAGTGGTCTAACTTCCAGCCAGGCAGAATTTTTATCTCTCTCTGTCTTCTTAGGAGGTGGTATACATATCTAAAATTCATAGATTAACGTTCTCTTGGTTTATCATCTCAGTACTAATGCAACTGACCAAAGATCACAAAGAAAAAATTTCCTTTCCCTCAGGAGATTATAAAGAATGTTTATCTTTGGCACAGACTCTCAACTAAGATTTTGTTTTGTAGTTTTGAATATCAACAGATTTTCAAAGGGTTGGGAATCAAAAGCCTGTGGGTTGATGATGGAGCAAAGACTGTGAAACTCGTGTCTATTCTTCACTGAAATCAAGCAAGAGAAATTATTATTTTATTATTATCTCTTTATTATGTAATAATTTTAACTTAGATTATGGAGTGTAATTGTGGCAAGCACAGTACTCATGGTTCCAAGGCACATTCGTTTAGTGGGAGACAATGTTAAGTGAAAGACTTGTTCAAAAATAAGCTTACTGTGAGACTTCCTTGCAGGGCCAGTGGTTAAGACTCTGTGCTTCCAATGCAGGGGTAAGGGATTCAATCCCTGGTTGGGAAACTAAGGTCCTACATGCCATATAGCATGGCCAGATATTTTTTAAAAAGTTTTAGAATAAGAATGATAAAATATTTTTTAAAAATACTCTTGCTATGATGTTTTTGTCAATCAGTTATACTAAAAACAACTTTTCCAAGTATTGTATATATTGTACTATTGTTATACAGAAATAACCAGTGTTGGAGTCGCTTCCTTAAAGCATGAATGATTGCATCTGTTTCCATGGCAGCAGTAAGAGGTTACTGATGATTCACTTCGAAGTTGAAGGCGTTGAGTCTCAAGGTTAAGAGACTTGCCCAAGTCAGCCAGGTAGCCTAAGCTCCAAAGTTCTACCCAACTCTCGTTGTAGTCCCTGAGCTTGACAGTAATGCTCTCCTGACCACCAAGGTCAAGGCGCTGATTGAGAATCGTGACCTAGATACCATTTGAAGAAAGGTCAAAGTCAATGTCATTTCTGTGCTCCTTGCTTTCCTGAAATATTGTACCCCACCCTGATGTGCTTTCTTGACTGAAAACCTTTCCATAAACTGCCTGAAATTGGAGATGGTTTATATGACAGAGAAATAATTGCCCACTGAAACAAGAGAGTATTGGATAAGTAAGGAATGGTACATTAATAGGATTAAATTCCCTGTAGTAGGGAACAAGAGCAAACTACTGCTCCGTGGAACTCGGGTGAATCTCACAGATACAGTGATGAGTGAAAGCAGGTGAAACAGGAGACTGGTATGTATTTCCATCACTGTACATGTGTGATACGGGGCTGCCTGCTGGGAGGGAGTCATAAAGGAGCCCTCTGGGGTCATGGAAATATCTGTCTTCATTTGGACTGAGATGTGTCTCTATGTCTGTGAAAATCCACACAGCTGTGCACTTAACATTTGTGTACTTTACCATTTTATGTTATATCTCAATTAGAAATCAACCTTAAAAAGTAAATCACAGCACACATTTCATCCAGGGCCCCAGTGTCTGTGAAGGGTGAATTAATCTCTGGACCTTTGCATCTCAGAGTTGATGCCTAATGAAACCTCTTACTGGCATCCAACTTATGTGTGGATCAGTTATCTGACAACCTTGAGAAGCTTATACGCAGGCAGTAACTGTAAAATACTTCTGAAGTTCCAGAGGAACCAGTTCATGCATCACTCCACCCATATCCTGAAGTGCGTGTACTGCATTCACGAGGGAACTCGCAGGCAGGCCCTCGCTTCTGGTGACACCTGGCAAGGATACATACACCCTGAGGCTCTGGGTTTGTGAAACCTTTGTCACCCAATTATAATTCAAGAGGACCAGCTTTAATCATAAGACACATTTGGAGCAACAGGATGGACCTAGAGATTGTCATACTGAGTGAAATAAGTCAGACAGAGAAGGAGAAATACCATATGACATATCTAACGTGCAGATTCTAAAACGAAATGAAACAAATGAACTTATAAAGCAGAAACAGACCCACAGACTTAGAGAACAAACTTGTGATTGCCAGCAGAGGTAGGAGGGGAGCGGTAGTTAAGGAGATTGGGATGGATGTGTACACAGTGCTATATTTAAAATGAATTGCCAATGGAGACCTACTGCATAGCATGGGATACTGCTCAGGGTTCTGCAGCAGCATGGGTAGGAGGGGAGGTTCGGGGAGATCAGATACACCCATAAGTGTGGCTGAGTCCCTTCACTGTTCACCAGAAACTATCACAGCATTGTTATTCAGCTGTACACCAACACAAAATAAAAAATTTAAAAAAAATTTACTAAGGTTTAGATTGTTTTGGAGAAGGCAATAGCTTTTACAAAGATTTTATCTGAAGTTGTAAGAAAGTTGGAGTGCTTAAAGAGGACCTCTGCAAGTTCACTGACAGACTGCTTTCCGTGGCTCATTCTCCATGCTGTTCTGCCAACAGATTTATCGCATTGCACCTTGCGTCACAGTGTGGAACTCTGCAGATTTAACGTTCGAAAACAACCCTCACATTTCTCAGTGCACTCTTAGCCTTTGGAATTACTTTGCAGTGATACCAAGATCTGAGTAACACCACCTGTGAAAACTGTCTCTAGATTTTGGGCGATTTTCATGTGGTGTTTACAGATAGACAGAGTTCATCTATGACATCAGAAAACTGGGCAGTTTCACACCATCATTGGAAGCCTCCCTACTTGGAAGATGAACCTTTTGTAACAACCATCCATCAGTCAGTCATTCCCCTAAAGACTTTTTAAAGGCTTCCCGATACAGTGCCTCTTCAAATAAAACAAAAGTCAAAGTCTTGCCAACATGTTTCACACCATCATTGGAAGCCTCCCTACTTGGAAGATGAACCTTTTGTAACAACCATCCATCAGTCAGTCATTCCCCTAAAGACTTTTTAAAGGCTTCCCGATACAGTGCCTCTTCAAATAAAACAAAAGTCAAAGTCTTGCCAACATAGTCTAATACTGTAACTGCTAATACTCATTATCTTATAACTCCCAGGCTGTGAGGACATTACAGATAGATATTTTTCATTCTTTTTTTGCTTTTTGCTTTTGTTCATCTGATAGATGTATCTGCAGTCAAATATATTCTAGTTCAATCATTGGCACTTATCAGATGCTTAGTAAATATTTGTTGAATGTATGCATTACTGAGTGAATTAATGAATGAGTGTAGGTAGATGGTTGAAGGGATGAAGTTTATTGCTTATTTATTATTCAGAATTTATTTAGTTCATATATACTTGACACTTTGTGAAGTATTTTATGTAGATTTTCTCATTTGACTGTCTCAATAGCTCTGTTAAGAAAACCCTATTAGTATCTACATTTCATAGATCCAGGAAACTGATGCTTAAGGGAAGTTAAATAATTTATTTGTGTAAAGCTGGGCTTCTTTAACTTTCTATAAAGGGCTAGATAGTAAATATTTTTGCCTTTTCAGGTCATGAAGTATTGTGCCAACTATTCCTTGCTGTCTTACACTGCAAAAGCAGCCATGGGCAGAATGTAAACCGATGGGCAGGGTTGTGTTACAATAAAACTTTATTTACAAACGTAGATGGTGGGAGTGTCCCAATGGCTGTATTTTGCTGATCGGTTGGAGTTTGCTGACCCCTGTCATGTCTCATCAGTGATGGCACTTTGATTTGAACCAAAGCAACATGACTCTGAAGACCATGTTTAATTAGGAATAAACTGCAATCTGTTAAAAAAAAAGTGGGAAACTTGCTTTAGCTGTCCTTTACTAATTCTCCTCTTCCTCCTATTATCATTGCTATTGAATTTTGTTTTTTTGATTTTAACTTTCAAAACCTCCTTCAAAGAAAATAAAACGAAAGTCCATCTCAGTGAAATATCTGATTAAGTCACTTAAGGTCAGGTCACACAGCCAACATACAACCAGGACTTGAATCAGAAATCCCAGAGTTCTCTCAGCTCTCTAGATACCCTGGCTAAAGTTTGCTTTAAACTCTTCTCCCTTTTTTCTTTCTCCTTCTAAACCTCTTCAGTAGCTACCTATTTTGCTTTTTGTAAAACAGACATTGTTAGTGCCTATTCTATGCAGGCACCAAAATGAAGCTGGTAATAGAAAATCAAATTAAAGGATGCATTAACCAGATTTTCAGAAACGGGACCAGATTGAAATAGAAAGGCATTTATTTGGGGTTTGCTGGGACTGTAGCCTGAGAGACACAGATCTATGGAACACTTGACTTGTGTTCCATTGGGTTCGAAAATGAGGATTTTAAAGGTGGATGCATTAACCAGATTTTCAGAAACGGGACCAGATTGAAATAGAAAGGCATTTATTTGGGGTTTGCTGGGACTGTAGCCTGAGAGACACAGATCTATGGAACACTTGACTTGTGTTCCATTGGGTTCGAAAATGAGGATTTTAAAGGCAAAAAAACATCATAAGGTTATAGTTAGTTACATGACTTGTTAACCAAGAATTATAACTGGAGCTGACAAGAAGTAAGGGTGCTTGTTAATCAAGGGTGGGCTAGGGTCCAAAATGGTTCATAGTTAAAAGGAGTGACCTTGAGACCAGCAGGTTGCAGCTGCCAGGTGTTCTGAATAAGCCTGGTGGTGTCCACTGGTCTGGCACAGTTCAGAGAAAGTTTAAATTCTCAGTGGTGCAGTGATGTGTCTGAGACCAGATTCTCAAAGACAGCCCCATTCCACTTTTGCATGCCTGAACTGTGGTTATTCCATTATAATCTGAATTTGTCATTGAAAGTATGAGCCCTGCCTTCAGGGAGACAGTCGGGAGAACAGTTAGAAAATACGTGTTTAAATAGGTCATTAAAGTAGAGTAAGTGCTATGAGAGAGCAGGTGTTACAGGTGATACCTTGGTCACACATGGAGGGGATGAGGACCTCTGACCTGCTTGAATTTCTTGGACCCTACATCCTAGGTTGGCTCTGATGCACTGACCACCTGGGCTATACCTTGACCTTCAGGTTGACAGGCAGAGAGATTGGTGCTTGCAGGGAGCTAAGCAGAGTGATGGTTAACATATATAGGATGGGCCAGTTTGGATGGGCACTCAGGGAAGGTTTCTTGATAAAATCAGACTTAACCAAGGTCTGAAAAGTGAGAACTGTCCTGCATAGAGCTGAAGGAGGAACATTCTCAGCCAAGGATCAGTGGGGCAAAGGCCTGGAGGCAGTGAAATATTCAGGGTATTTGAAGAAGAGGAGGGAGGCCACCGAGGCTGGACTGTAGTACACCATGCGAATAAGAATTAAGACTTTGCAATAAGAATCTATAGGTGGCCTTGACCCAGATCCTGGTGAACTTCCAAGCAGGGCTGTGTTGTCTTTGGATTTACTTTTTAAAAGATAATTCAGGGAAATTCCCTGGCAGTCCAGTGGTTAGGACTCCATGCTTCCACTGCAGAGGGCACAGGGTCAGTCTCTGTTGGGAGAACCCAGATCATACAAGACAAACTAAAAAT
Source organism: Cephalophus harveyi (assembly GCA_006410635.1). Taxonomy (NCBI): domain Eukaryota; kingdom Metazoa; phylum Chordata; class Mammalia; order Artiodactyla; family Bovidae; genus Cephalophus; species Cephalophus harveyi. The sequence continues at coordinate 543,930 of SJYT01006217.1, read as the reverse complement.
AATAATAAGTAATAGATAATTTTAACTCAGTGACCCTCAGGATCACCTAGAGAGAGAGCTTTTAAGTACCCAGAAGCCCAGACCGCAGCTCAGGTCAATCAGAACAGCTGTTGTTGTCTGTCGCTGTTCTTCTCTGGAGAACTGATTAGAAGCGATAGCAGTAGGCTGCCAGGGGAGAACCATTGGTGTAACTGTTGTACAGAGAAGGACTGCCTGGAGGGTGCAGTAAAGAAATCAGGGAGATCAGTCAGTGTTTGTTTAGGTTCAGGGTGGTGGTGACCTGGGCTAGAGTGAGAATGGAGGAGCTGGAGAAAGGTGGACCAACTGAAGGCATTTTTAGGAGATGGAGTTTTCTGGACTTTCTGATGTATCATAATAGGTATGGAAAGAAAGGGAGGAGTCAAAATAATTCCCAGTTTTGGCAATTAGTCTACTGGGTTGAAAGATACCATTTTATTGCAATGGAATTTTGACATGAAGGTGAAAGGGTCATGATCGACTGAATCATGTTCAGTTCAGTTGCTCAGTCGTGTCCAACTCTTTGCAAACCCATGGACTGCAGCATGCCAGGCTTCCCTGTCCATCACCAACTCCCAGAGCTTACTCAAACTCATGTCTATTGAGTAGGTAATGCCATCCAACCATCTCATCCTCTGCCATCCCCTTCTCCTCCTACCTTCAATCTTTCCCAGCATCAGGGTCTTTTCCAGGGAGTCCATTCTTCACATCAGATTGCCAATGTATTGGAGCTTCAGCATCAGTCCTTCCAATGAATATTCAGGACTGATTTCCTTTAGGATGGACTGGTTGGATCTCCTTGCAGTCCAAGGGACTCTCAGGAGTCTTCTCCAATACTACAATTCAAAAGCATCAATTCTTTGATGCTTAGTTTTCTTTATAGTCCAGCTCTCACATCCATACATGACTACTGGAAAAACCATAGCTTTGACTACACAGACTATTGTTGGCAAAGTAATATCTCTGCTTTTTAATATGCTGTCTAGGTTGGTCATAGTTTCTCTTCCAAGGAACAAGTGTCTTTTAATTTCATGGCTGCAGCTTCCCTGGTAGCTCAGCTGGTAAAGAATCTACCTGCGATGCAGGAGACTCCGGTTCGATTCCTGGGTTGGGAAGATCCATTGCAGAAGGGATAGCTACCCATTCCAGTATTCTTGGGCTTCCCTGGTAGCTCAGATGGTGAAAAATCCGTCTGCAATGCAGGAGAGCTGGGTTCTATCCCTGGGTTGGGAAGATCCCCCGGAGAAGGGAATTTAGCTTGGAATTGCCCAAACTGTTGGTCTGTCTGTAACCCAAAGTAGAGTCATATTTGTATCTTTGTGTATATTTGTGTGTGCCTGGTCATGTTACCTCTTTGGGGGAAAGTGAGGCTATATCCGCTTTTGTAAAGAATGTTGGATATATTAGTCATTGTGCTAAACATTAATTTAATCCCCTTCACCACACTCTGAAGTTATGGGGGAATAGTCTTATTTTACTCGTGAGGAAACTGAGGCACAGTGAGGTTATAATTAACTTTCCCACGAGCATGAGTCCCATTGAGCAACTAAGCACTTAGTTCAGTTGGTAAAGAGTCTGACAATTGCAGACCGGCCTCAATTCCTGGGTTGGAATGATCCCCTGGAGAAGGAAATGGCAGTCTGCTCCAGTATTCTTGCCTGGAGAATCCCATGGACAAAGGAGCCTGCCAGGCTACAGTCCATGGGGTCGCAAGAGTCGGACGACTTAGCGACTAAACCACCACCACCAGCACCACGAGCATACGGCTATTAAGTGGAAGAGTTAGGTTTCAATCCTGGGTCTACCAACCTAGTTTCCGAAACTCTGTGCTTAGTCACAGCACTAGTCTTAGAAACCCAAGTTGCTGTTTCGGGTAAGTTCATGACATTCAACTACAGGAGACCTATTTGCGTTGTTTTTAAGGAGCTTTATTCTCAGGCTATTGTCAACAGCTGTTTGTATAAAATAAGCTTCATCTTGGTTAAGTTTTACCTGCACTTAGCCCACTGGGGCCATTTTTTTCAACTGAGATGCTGGAGGAATTCAAGAATCCTGAAGTACTGTTGCTTAAGTAAGTAGCCTACATGCTCTGTTAGGAAGTCATATTATTGTCTCAAAGGAGAGAAAGTTGGCTCAGTGAGGCAATGATTGCTGCAAACAATTAGGAGCAGTCATTCAGTGCTCCAAACAAAGCACAAAGTAGAAATACCCCCCCCAAAAGAAAAAGAGGGAAAAAGGCATCGGGATGTGTAATTAGTTTGCAGTTGGCTTGCTTGCCATGACTTGGAAACAGCAGCTGCTCAGGCCCATGCGTTTCACTGTGCACCTCGCCCAGGAGCAGGTTTCATCAAGAAGGCATTAGTTTTTGTGCTGCCACTTACTGGTTTCTATGTTTGTTTAAACAGAAGAGCTACTGAAAACTGTTGACTCACCATGCGTTATCAATGACTGTTGACACTGTTTAAGAATTGCTGATTATTTTTTTAAACCGCGTTTTCCTGGTTAGAACTTAGATTCTAAACATATTGCTTCCCCTTAAACTCTCGAGCTGTGATGTAACATAGCAGCTAAGGTCTAAAAGGGATAAGGGTTTACTCAGAAGGATGGGAACTGCCTTTTAATAGTTGGTGCAGGGTGAGGACAGTGGTGAAGTGTGGATTCTTTAAGGAATCCTGGGTGCTCACCCCATCTATGTGAGTTTGAGCTAGACTCTCTGCTCTGAAAGGATAAGTGCCATGCTTTGTCCAGGATCATATCCCAGTGCCCTGCTCTTGACATGTGGGTATCTCCTGCTGTATCACAAATTACTAGAAGCTCAGAGGCTAAACCAACACACACTTGCCATCTCAGTTTCTGTGAGTCTTCTGCTTTGCGGTTTCTCAGAAGCCTGCAATCAGGGTGTCAGCCGGGCAGGTGTCTCATCTGAAAGTTCAGCTGGGGCAGGATCCATTCCGCTCTCACTGGGGTTGTTGGCAGAATTCAGTTCTTCCAGGGCTGTTTTCCTGAGGCCCTCGGTTTCCTGCAGCTGCTTGCCACACCTGCCCCTCTAGCATGGCTGTGTTCTTCACAGTTGAGTAGCGACTGGTGAGAGTCTGCTAGCAAGATGGAGATGAGAATCCCTTGTGGCCTAATCATAGAAGTGACTTCCCTTTGCTTTTGCCTCATTCTACTGTTGTAAAAATACAGTAAGACCCCTACAATGTTCAAAAATGCAAACATGCCACTGAATGCCAGCTGTCATACTCTACTGTTGTAATTTTCAAGGTATAGTACTGTAAGAATGAGGCTTCCCCAGTGGTTCAGTGGTAAAGAATCTGCCTGCTAATATAGGAGATGCCGGTTCGATCCCTGGGTTGAGAAGATCCCCTGGAGAAGGAAATGGCAACCTACTCTTCTATTTTTATCTGAAGAATCGCATGGATAGAGGATCCTGACAGGAGCCTGATAGGAGAGTATCCATGGGGTCACAAAGTCAGACATGACTTAGCCACTAAACAACTACAACTGTAAGATTAAAAATATTTTCTTTTTTTGGTGTGTGTTTGTTATGTATTGTTTGTAAAGTATTATAAACCTATTACAGTTCGGTACTATATAGCTGATGGTGTTCGTTGGGTACCTAGGCTAACTTTGTTGGACTTATGAACAATTGGATTTGAAAACATACTCTCGAAACAGAACTAGTTTGTATATAGAGGACTTCCTGTAGGCCACTAGATCAGCCCGGCCTCAGAGAGCGGAGACTTGGAGGGTCTGAATACCTGGAGTGGGGACCATTGGGAGATTCGTTAAGAGTCAGCCTGTCACAGCATACAACAGGCACTCAGTGAGTGTGTGTGGAGTGAATGAGCATAAGAGCTGGGTTCTTAGGATTTGAACTGAAGAGATCCTATCATTCCCCGCCTGCCCCCACCCCCCTGCCACCCTGCCATCATTACATATGTAACTATAAGATGAGCAAGGTTTAATAATTTATATATGATACCTATGTGATATTTATATAGTCTTCCCCCATCCTTCATAATGCCATTTGGATCTTTGGTTACTGGACTTAAAGTTTATCCAAAATGATGACCTGACCTACTCCTAAGGAGGAATCTCTTCAAGGAAAGGATCATATGCTTTGTCTCCTTAAGTTTTTCTTGCTGCATATGTGGTGGAGATTTAAAACAGTCCCCACATCCTGCTTCCTGGATTCTGAGTCTCTTGTAAATGGAATGCCCTGAGCAGCTTTTTGCTTCAAGGGAATGGAAAAGCTAGGGTGAGAGTTCACGTTTCATATGTTTTAGGTGAAGTCACTTGCTACATGTGGAAACAGCCCTGCTTTCTCCCCCAAGCCTCTGATATTGTTGGAGCTTTTCAGTGCATGGCAGGATTATGAACAAGAGAAAGTCAACATTGTCCAGCATTTCGATACCAAATCCAGAGAAACTTGCTGGCAAGGCACTGAACCTGAAATAAGCTTCTCTTGCCTCAGGCTTCTCATTTTTTTTTTTTTTTTTTAATTTCAAAGGTCATGAGAACATCTGTGTGAACCAATAGCTTAAGACTCTGGGTCATACTTTGCTGGATTGGAACTTCTCTTTTGCTTCTTCCCAGTACAACAGCAGCCTTTACATTGAGAAGACTGGTAGAGGTAGGACAGGCGGGCTCAGGGACCCTGTCTTGAACTGGTGTGAAGCCTTCCCCGCTATCTTCTTGGCTTTGAAACGCAATGCATTAAAAAGACAAAGAAGGACAAAAACCACCATGTGGGCCCCTGTGGAAGTCCCATTTACCAGGTGCCCCTGTCTGCCCACTCCCTCACTTTCTTCTGCTTTGGCTTTGAAACTGAGAGATGAGTGAGTCCACAGCTAGAGGAAATGGCACTGTAGACCGAGCCCAGGGCAGTTTGATTCTCATGAAAATGAGAAATTGCCTATATTGACAGTAGGCATGCTTGCTGCTGGCAAGATCTGCAATCGTGCAGATTCGCTCCTGGGCCTCCCTGTCACCCTGCCGGGTTGGCTTTTCCAGTAATAGACTCCTCCAAGCCAAGTCTGACAATTAAGTGGTAAACCCTCTGGTGAGCTGGGGAGGTGGGAGCAGAGGGATAGAGAGTGGTCAGTTTAAGCAGACCAAGAGCTTTAAATTTATTTCATCTGTAGCCTTCCCTGGCCATGCATCTCAATTCCCTGGAGATGAATAACTTGTGAATTGACTAGTCTCCATGAATATTATGAATTAACAGGAAGTAAGCCCGTGTCCATGCTCAAGGGCCACTGGAAGTGAGGAGGGTGAATTTTATTAGCATTTATGATTGCGTTGCTTTCTCATATTAATCCCTTCCCATGGCTGAGGAGTTAGGAATTTTCTCATCTGCTGATGGAAACCAGTCCCAGGAGTGTGTCTTGTCAAGTGCTGGAAAATAGATGATGATATGGGGCCATGACCTTTCTCTCTGACAGGAAGTCTTCTTTCTCTGGTGAGACACCTCTGTGATGTTTTGCATATCTATTAGATTAGGCTTAACTATGATTCTGGAAATTTTTGATTTGAAGTTAATCCAAGCCTTCTGGTCAGGAATTCATACTTGGTTACTTGTCACTACTTGATCAGGAGACTAAAATCATTCATTTCAGAAGTCCTGCAGCCTTTCAGAGCTCTTTTTCATCAGCCATGACTCCTTCTGGGTTGTGTCTGTTTTCTCCTTGACTTTATTCGGTGGCAGTATGGGGTGCTAAATGCACCTGAATACTTCTGATTCCACTTTTTGCAATCCCACTGAATCAGTGACAGTCCAGAGAGAATCAGAGAGAACAGAAAATGTTATTGTGATGTCAAAAGGCAAAAAGAAATGTCTACCTTAGAAACTGAGAGTATAGGGTGTACAAGAAGAAAAGTCATATTTGTGAGTATTAAAAAGGAGAGTCAAGAAAACAACGATGTTTTCAACATAGATCAGTGTTATATGGATCAATATAGTTCAATATAGATCAGCATTGTTTCAACAGTGTCAATAGTTTGATGCTCTTACCTTCCTGAACGTAGATAGATTCTGAAATTATTGACAAGCATTTATTAATGGCTTCTCTGTTGGCTCAGATGGTCATGAACCTACCCACAATGTCAGAGACCCGGATTCGATCCCTGGGTCAGTAAGATCCCCTGGAAAAGGGAATGGCAACCCACTCTAGTATTCTTGCCTGGATTATCCCATGGACAGAGGAGCTGGGTGGGCTGCAGTCCATGGGGTTGCAAAAGAGTTGGACACAACTCTTTATTAATAAAGGAATGTGGTCAGTGCTCTGTCTCTGAGGCTTAACTTGGAATGCAGTTCTGTAAAAATAGCCAAGTCATGAATGGTTTTTGTCAGGAACCTCTTGAGAGCAACTTGAACTAAACCCTGGTGAGTGGTACCTGAGGTGCTGGAGTCAGAATGGAAGAAGCTGCAGCATCCTTGCTATGTGGCCCTTTAAGTGATAGCTGTGGGTTAAGAGAAGAATCAGATCTGAAATCAGATCTCCTAAGAAATGCTTGCCCTTTTCTTGATAAACACTTTAGCTTCTGAGTTCACAGTTACCTGCTAACCATCATTGTGGATGGATCATCATTGCTGCAATTCAGGAAGGATGTGCAGAGCCTCTGGTCCTGCTGTTTGTCACTTTCCCCCATAGCCGTGGTTAATGGTGTAGCCATTCGCCCTCAGCAGGCATAAATCCTTTTTCCCACATGAGGGTATTGGCTGGATATGACGTTTATTGGACTAACGGAGCAGCTGGCGATGTCGGATTCAAGGCAACTAGGTTGTCTTGGCCATCCTATTCAGCAGATGGCCAGGACTTGATAGATTGAAGATTATTAGGATCCCAGTCAAGGGCTACATGGCACAGTGGATGGAAAAAGTGAATGGCAGCTCATCTCCGAATGCAGACGCACACAGTCTGGCAGGGCCTCTCTACTTCGATGTCATTTTGCTTCCAGCAGGAATAAATGGATGTCTGCCTGTAGAGCCTAGATTATAGAGAGACATCTCTGGAGATGATCGATAACTTGGTTACTTAATTGACAGCCGGCTGAATCCTTACAGCTATAATTTAGAAAGAAAATTTTATGACGTTTAGGCGTCATCCGTATTTATATAAATTTGCCCTTTTGCCCAAACCTACATGTCATGGTTTCCTGTATTGCTGATATCCCTATGTCTTCTGATTATATCCAAATGCAACTTAAAAGCTTTAATTCAGAGCCCTCTGTTGCGTCAGCATGCTACCCTTTTGAAGATGACTAATGCCATGAAAGCTGCTCTGAATTGGAAGTGCCCGAAGCTACGTTTTGCAACGAGAGCAGGAAAGGACTGCTCTCTGGGAAAGCGGTGTCTGTTTCTCCTCGTCCATTCTAGGCGCATTTGTGCAATTGCTGCCTTCTCCATATTACCGCATAACTTCTTTGACTCTAAAGTGGAAGGAAGCAAATTTCAAAAGCCAGGAAAACTCCTTGTGTGGTTTTAGCAGGAGCGGCATATTACAGAATGGAGTGGATGTCAAATAAATTTGCATCTTTTGAAAATTGAACTCAAGTAGGTATTATTGCTTTTAGAGCCAAGTGCATTAAGAAGTCTCAGGGATAAGATGGCTGGTGTTTGACATTCATTTACATTTGAGTGTTTGGGTCAGGTTGTTACCCAGTCCTATGCAGCCCATAGGATTGTTGCCTTTGGACTCAGCATTATATCCCAAGCTTCATACATTGCATTCTCATAACTTGATGAGATTGAGGATTTCCCTGGTGATCTGGTGGCTAAGACTGTGAGCTCCTAATTAGGAGGCCTGGTTCGATCCCTGGTCAAGAAACTAGATCCTACATGTCACAAGTGAAAGATCCTGCCTGCCACATCTAAGCCCTGGTGCAACCAAATAAATAAAATTGGAAAAAAATTTTAATTTATCATTAAAAAAGCCATGAGATTGTATCCCCATGTCACAGATGAAGGCACTGAAGCTCTAAGGTTTACGTCTTCCCCCATCTCTTGGCCTCCTCTTTCCTGGGCAGAGATCAGAAGTCACCCTGTACACCTTCTCTGTAGGCATATTTCAGAGCTTCCCAAATTGCTTAGCTAATGTCTCTGAATTTTTTTTTTGAGTGGCACATTGCTTGAAGCAGTGAATGGATGGGATTATTTCAGTTAGGCTTATGCCTTCTGGAACAAACCCACTTATTAACATGCTCTTAGGATTCTAATCCTGATTTTTAAATCCAAGACATGAACTGGAAAGTAGGTTCTGTATTATTAGTAAGTTACTGTGACCAGCCAGTAATCTTCATTTTTCTCCCTCTTTCTCTCCGTCTTCTCAACCTCAACCATATAAACCAGCAATAGAGGCTGTGTAGGTAAATGGACATTGTAGAAGCCTCTTCATTTTCAGGATTGCTTAGAATCTAGGGTCAGGCTCTTGAGCCTGAATGAGACCAGTCTTGAGTAATCAAACACAGAGTTAGTGGAGTCAGAAGCAACCAGAAATTGAAGGTGGATTAGGGTGCCAGATAATTTTCTTTTTTCATGGGCTACAACATTATTGGTGGATGTAAGTCACAGGGGATTAGAACACTTTCTTTGAAGTTTCACATCATCTGATAAGGCTAAATGCATTAAAGGGTTCCCCTGAGTACAGAACATACCCCTATTATAGGGATCAAAAATCAGAGTATCCAGGGGACATTCCTGGTGGTCCAGTGATTAAGACCCCATGCTTCCCATGCAGAGGGTGCAGGGTCCATCCCTGGTTAGGGCACCAAGATCCCACATTGTGCAGGGTGTGGCCAAAAAATAGGAAAAAAAAATCAGAGTATCTGTTAAATGTTGCCACAGTGGAAGAGGGGTAACACCATTTTGTAGAAGCACAGGAGTTGATCAGGTTGATGGTAAATGTTGTGTCTTGTGATGTGAGATCTCATTGAGAAACCATCCAGACAAGTCATAAATAAGCAAAGTGTATTAATTAAGAAAATGGTTGATATCATAGCCTACCCCCCATCTTCCACCTCTGTACACAGTCATGAAACTCAGGTAAATGTTGCCCTTTAGTAAATGATCCCAATTAGTTAAAACAACAATCATCTTGTTACTTTCTGATTCCCTAGATGAGCTGGTTGGTGCTTCTGGTCAAGGCCAACTTGGCTGGTCTCTGCAGACTGCAGGTGGTCGGTCCTTCTAAGGCTGGATGGTCTCAGATAGACTTACTCTCCTGTCTGCCCGTTGGCCGCGGTCTGGGATGGCTTCAGCTGAGACTGTGTGTGTCCGCTCCTGTGGTCTCTTGACCTCTCTTGTTTCTAGCTTGGGGTTCCTCACCTGGTGGTTTTCAGATTTCAAAGATGAACAAGACAGTATAAACCCTTGCACCCAAGCGTCCATATAAGCCTCTCTCGGCATCATGTCTGCTGATGTCTTTTTGGCCAAAGCAAATGTGGTCAAGCCCAGTTTCAGAGAGTGGAGAAATTGATCTGTGCTCTTGGTGAGAGGAGTAGAAAACCACCTTTCCAAGGTGTGTGTGACAGGGAAGGCGGGGGTTGGTGGCCATTTGCCATTTTCCACATGCGTTAGAATAGCTTTGAGTAGTTGAAGTGGCATTAACATGTCCAGCAGCCTGAATCTGGACAAGGGGGACCATGTTTTTGTCTCTAACTTCAATTTTATACAGGGTGTTTGTCTGGAGTCTTGCTTTATTCTCTCACTCTTAAAGTTTGGCTGTTCACTGATAGACTCTCTTATCTTGCATTCTTGAATTGTGTTTCTATTTTGGTTAAGTTTTTAAAATGTTTTATTAGTCCATGCTGGAGAAGGCAATGGCACCCCACTCCAGTACTCTTGCCTGGAAAATCCCATGGATGGAGGAGCCTGGAGGGCTGCAGTCTGTGGGGTTGCTGAGGGTCGGACACGACTGAGCGACTTCACTTTCACTTCTTACTTTCATACATTGGAGAAGGAAATGGCAACCCACTCCAGTGTTCTTGCCTGGAGAATCCCAGGGACGGGGGAGCCTGGTGGGCTGCCATCTGTGGGGTCTCACAGAGTCGGGCATGACTGAAGTGACTTAGTAGTAGTAGTAGTAGTAGTCCATGCTGTGGTGCAAATAATGATTTTTTTTTTTTTTTTTTCATTGTGTGGTATTCTGTGGATGTTTGCCTTTCAGGAATGTTTTGTTCTACAACCAGTGTATTAAACCCCTGGCTTGAGCTTCCTCTCAGGCTATTTTGGAGGTACACTCATGACAGCTTCCGGAATTCTACCACTGTGCTCTGATACAGTGATCCCCTTTTTTAAGATACTTGTCTTTTTGATGTAGCACCAAATTCCACCTCATTTTATTAGTCTATAAACATAACCCCATACACAGTGACAACTGTGTTTGAATTTAGTCGTAACTCAGGGCTCCAGACGTTAATATGTAATCACTGTTAACTCAGAGCATCCATTCTGCATTTCTGTCTCAACTTAATGCATGGTTGGAATCATGGGCTAGTTAATTCCTTACATTTTTCTGAATGTTATTGGATGTGTAGCAGCAGCCCTGCCTCTACCCCCTTGATGCTCATACCCACCTCCTCTGCCCTTACTCATAACAGCCAACAGTGTCTGCAGACATGATTACATGTCCCCTGGGTGGGAATGGGGAGATAGGTAAAAATGCCTCCAGTTGAACCACTGCTGAGGCAGAAGAGAGAAAGACATTGCGAAGTATGAGTTCTATTAGAGAGCAAACTAGGATTGGCAACCAGACAAGGAGAATTGTAAGGGAGGAAGAGGTGCACTCATTTTTTCGGTTACCCTAAAATTTAACTTACAATGGCCCCGGATTCCCCTGGACTAACCAGGAAACATCAAGTTGGATCTTGCTACATGTTGAAAGGTTCATCGATATCTTAACTTAAAGTGGCTTAAATGTAAATAACATCCCTGAAACAAAAAGAAGTTTCAGGAGATACACTAGTCATAGATAATGGATTTGGAGAAACTCGGTTGGAAGAAGTTCAGTATACACAAAAGCAGAGAAAATCATATCATGGCCCTTCTGATTCAAATGCCCTAAGATCCTAAATGTGATTAATGGCCAGTCCTGAGGCGTTTGTACCCTACCCTGCTCACTTCCTCTGCTACCCATTACTGAATTCTTTGGAAGCAAAAATCATTTCATTTGTTGTTATTTCAATATGTGTCTCAAAGAACGACCTTAAAAACCAAAATTATAACATGCTGGTAAAATTTTAATCTTCTGGAAAAGAGAAGATTGAGTGTTATGCTGAGCAGTATCAGAAGTTAAGAGGAAAGTATGTGAGTCAGGATCAAAGAAGCCTGACATTTGAGGGGATTAAAAACTCCAGGAGGAGGAGAAGGGGTGTTCCCTGGTGGTTTAATGGTTAGGATTGGCGCTTTCACTGCTGTGGCCTCCATTCAGTCCCTGGTCTGGGAACTGAAATATCCGGCAAACTGTGCAACATGGCCAAATTTTTAAAAAGAAAGGGAAAAAAAAGAAAGCTCCAGGGCGAAATCAAGGTTGGAGACACTGTCTCTTTGAGCTCCTTTCCTCTCTATATGTGCCCTGCCTGAGTGACTCTTAGAAATGCCTCTGAGCATAAGTTAAGGCGCATGGGACTGGGGTCCCTAAAAAGGAGAGAAGGCTGGCAGGAAGAAATCCATTTTCAAAAAAGAGAAAAAAAAATCACCAAAAAGTATTGGAATATTCAGTCAATGATGGATTGCTCTCTGATGACTGTCAATGACTTTTTAGTTGGTTGGGGTCTACTTTTGGGCTTCCCTGGTGGCTCAGAGGTTAAAGCGTCTGCCTCCAATGCGGGAGACCCGGGTTCGATCCCTGGGTCGGGAAGATCCCCTGGAGAAGGAAATGGCAATCCACTCCAGTACTCTTGCCTGGAGAATCCCATGGACGGAGAAGCCTAGTAGGTTACAGTCCACAGGGTCGCAAAGAGTCGGACACGACTGAGCGACTTCACCTTCACCTTCACCTTCTGGGGTCTACTTTTAATAAAACAAAGCAAGGGGAAAGTCTGCATACTTTTTAAGATCTTGCTGGGACAACAGTGTTTCTCTCCTGTTCTGATGTATTCTGAGAAGTTTCTCTCTTTTGATTTAGCCTTCCTCACTTGATTTTATGGTGTCATAAATCTCCTGTATTTGGTGAGAGGCATGGTGTGTGTGAGACCCAAGCAGCTTGCTTGATAACATCCCCTCTCCCCCTTCTCTTTAGAAGATTAAACTGAGACTGTTGTGTCTGATGCCAGAACAGATTTAACCAATCATGTTTCCTTTACATATAGGTCAGTCCAAGGGACAATTCTGCACTGGATCCTATTATCCACGGGTTGAAGGGCGTCGTCCATCACGGTAAGGCAGCTGCGTACGCTTCCCTTTTGCTGTGGTGGGGAGAGCTAAGGTCTCCACCTGAAGGAGTGGGTTATCTCTCAGAGGACAGAGCGTGACACCTATTCCTCATGCCCTGATGGTGAAGGGCATGAGAGCCATTATTTGATGGGTAAAGAGCACACCCATTTATTACCTGCAAATGGATCTGGGTTAACAGTAAGCCATTTGTTTCTCTTCAGGTACCACTCAGAATGCATATGTTATAAATCAGAACCTCTTAAGAGGTACCATTCATACACACTGAACCTGCCACCTGCCTCATAGCTAACCTAAATTGATTCCCTTTTCACGTAACTTTTCATTTATGAATTTCTTGATTTGCCTCTGAGATTTTGGGGAATAAGTTTAAGTAACCCTGACAAGTCATTAAACTTTGCTACATGTGAACAAGTATCATCAGCTACTGGAATGGAAAATGCTGGGCTGTGTTCTGTGCAGCAGACATGTCTTATCCTCAAGCATAAAACTGGGAGAGAAAGTAAGATAGATGGGTTCTGTCTTACCCAACCTTTTTTTATTGGAGGAATTTCCCTGCAACTTTATTATTGGCGATGCATCATTACCTATGACATCAGGATCGTCTAATTTCAAAAGTACCCTGTCACAGGGAGGTGTGGAGTCGAGAAGTAATGTAATGATTTGCAAAGTTTTAATAATCTAATTAGAATTCCAAAGACATTGACAGAAGTAGCATTAGTAACCATAATAAATCTCCCTTTCATCTCCACGGCTGTGATAAAACATCTTCACAGCTTTCTGGGAGGGTGTCTTTCCACATTAGCCAACTCTGCCGAGCTTAACAAACACTTTACCCGCTTTCTCTCAGGGAAACAAAACCAGTTTTCAGTGTTCAGTGGAAGCAAGTAGGATTTGGGATTAATTCTTCTGCTCTTAGACCTGTTCAATCGTACAGCAGATAACAAGAATAAACCTAGTCAATGTAGAAAAGTAAGATGACTTGAAAACACCCCATTGAGGTTTTCACTGTAGGAAATTTCCATTGCTTCTCCATTTCCTCACGCAAAATTGGGAAGTAGGTGGTATAGACAGTTCCCTTAGGGAGCAAAACGCTTTTGCCAACTCTTGGGCTGTCTGCCCCTTGGTGACGTGATATTGATAGCAATATAGGAGCAGATTTGCGTTGTACTCTGAACAGTTTCAAAAATGCACAGGATGTTGGTGTCATGGGCAACACGCTGTGTTCTCTGAGCTCTTTCTCAGAGGATGCCCTAGAAATCTCCATTGATGAAACAGCTTCTTGATATTCCAGCCCATTGTGTAGATGATAAATTTGGGGGGTTCAAATGTACTGAATGATGGACAGGCCTTCCTTCCCCCTGGCTCTTCTTGTTGTTATAATGCAGTCACCCCACAAAGAATTCTAGAATCTTTAAAAAAAGTACCTCTTCTTCAACCTAAGAGGAAGTGCTCCATCAGCTGTGGCACTTGAATGGGTCTGTGGCATCTGTCATTGTTTCCACAATGATCAGGAAAGGAGATTCCATCTGTTAGAGAGAAGCAGTAGGCGTCCTTTAATCCCTAAGTCCCCAGATCTCAGCAAATGCACTGCATTGTGATCATTTGGTTCATGAGCTGCATGCTGGCATGATCGTGTTATCCTTCTTCATTCTCCACAATTACCCTCTAAGAGGCTGTTATGTGTAGGGATGTGGTACCTGTTCTGGCAGGAATGCCCACGATGTGGTTTCAACTCTACCTTCTAATTGAAAAGTCAGAGGAGACCTGCGAAAAACAGCTGCAAAGGAAGTTCACTTCTTCTTCCTTTTTTTTTTTTTTAATTTTTAGAACTCAACATTCATGTCAGTGTAACTCAGAAGTCATTATCCCCTGGAGGGGTAGACAGATTTCTTCTTTAACACACAAGGAAATGTGTTTCTTTTGTCTCTTAAAATCTGGAAATGCACCTTTTTTAACTTTTTATTTTGTATTGGGGTATAGCCGATTAACAGTGCTGTGATTGTTTCAGGTGAACAGCTAAAGGACTCAGCCATACATATACATGTATCTATTCTTCCCCAAATCTGTTTATTAATGGCTGATATTTGACAGGAAGGCTTGAGCTTTCCTATCTGTGAGTATGTTTGGTTCAACTTTAGTCTGATCATAGGCTGCTCTTGGTTTGGGCACACATGGCTGGCGTAGCCCTAGGGCTCCCTTGAATTATTCATCATGCCCAGTTATGGAATTCAGATCAAGGTTTCTAATGTCTGGCTTTTATCCTGATTATGTTAAGTAACATGTACCACAAAGGGCACCCAGACGTGTGCCAAGCTGAGGTGAGGAACTGCAAAGTCACTTCTGCGAAGAGAGTGACCTAGCCTGGGAGGGAGTCCCAGCCATTCTGGGAGAGGATGCCTTCCATGTTCCAGCACAGGCCTCCTCAGGGCCTTGTGGTCGGGGGGAGAGTGTGGGCTTTGGAGCCAGACTGACCTTGGTGGGGATCTCGGCTTTGCCACTCCCTAGCTGGCTCAACAGCTGCCCCTTGAGCCCTTCTGAGAAAGCTGACTTGTTTATTCCACAGGAATGTTGCACGCCCACTCAGTCTGATCGCTGGACTGATGCACTGGTGAAGACAGACCCAGGCCAGCCCTCAGGGACCCAGGAGGAGATGAATGCCACCCCCTCTCGCCCTAGCCTGCCCAAACTGTCACCCCTTCTAGTCTTTGCATCTGCTGTTTCTGTTTCCTCTGCCAGATAAGTTCAGCTCAGAACCCAGGTGTCTTCCTCTAATTATTTCAGGTCTTGGTTCAGATCTTGCTTCCTCAAACAATTCTTCCTTTATCCTACCCAACTCCCCACCGGCTCCCCACTTCTGTCATTCCTTGTCATTTCACCTTAGGGTTCTTCCTTTGAAGCTTTTAAAGGTATCTGAAATCATGTTGTGTATTTATTCCTGTGTGAGTGTGCTCAGTCGCTCAGTTGTATCCGACTCTTTGCAGCCCAGTAGACTGTAGGCCCCCAGGCAGGAATACTGGAGTGGGTTGCCATGCCCTTCTCCAGGGCGTCTTCTTCACCCAGAGGTTGAACCATCATCTCTTGTACCTCCTGCACTGGCAGGTGGATTCTTTACCACTGAGCCCGTTTACCCCTGTATTACCTCCTAAAGTGTAAGTTTCATGGAAGCAGAACCCATGTGTATTTAACAGCTAATAGATCCTCAGTAATGTTAGCCACAAGAGTGAATCAAGTAAAGATGCAAATAGGTGAAAAATATAAAATTGGAAAAAATTGGAAAAAAAAGAACTAAAGGCTGCTCAGGCTTTGCTTTCACTGGGAAGAGAAAGAAGTAGGATAATGTCTTGAAAACTTGATTTTGCCCTCTGTTCCTGGGCCATGGTTGACTCTCGTTTTGATAACTCCCATCACTTCTGTCATTCTTCCAAAAGAGAAGAAACATCTGAAATTGGTTTAAAAAAAAAAAAAAAACTCCTCTTGGAACTAGAAGTGTTTTGAGTTGAAGGTCCTATGAGGGATTTGAATGCTCTGTTAATGTGATGAGACATAAATAATCATGCCCTTCACAGAGTGTCTGGCTTGGAAACGATGAGAGAGACATGCCCAAAGAAGAAATCAATACAGATTTCTGTTCCAGTTCACCATTGTCTTTTATTTCCTCAGCTCTGGGAGTCATATCTTAGAATATTAATTTCTCGTTAAGTGAATTTTTTTTTTAAATAGGAAGAATCTTACATATTCCTCCAGCTGAAATGGCAGTGAGGAATCTGGTTCCGGTAGCCAACCATTGGCCTTTGGTCACTAGTGTTCCCTGTGAAGCAGATGAAAGATTGGATTTCAAGGGGAAGAGACTGCCTGGGAAGGATAAAGAGGAGAGGGAGCAGGAGTGGGTGGGGAGAGCATTCGAACCCCAGCACAGGTCTGACACCTCCAAAGAGAGGGACGCTAGGAGGACTGGCTGAAAGCATCTTTAAGGAAGTTTTGGCTGGGCCCTTGGAGAACCCCAGAGACAAGGCTGCCCGTAAGAGGAGTCCTCTATGTGGTCACTGACTAGAGCATCCTAACACGACCCGTCTCCCTGGAGGTGCAGAGGCTGACGAGCCTCCTCACAGCAGCTTGTCTCTAGAAGGAAGATCTTAGGGGTTCTCCCATGACTGGTCCAGCCATTCACGTTTTCCTTCCAAACACATTTTCTTGATCACCTTGCCAAAAAATTGATGACTTGTGCCTCTCACTTTTCAAATGCGCAGAGCTTCTTACAGGCACTGCTTGCTCCTTTTGTGCGCACTTATTAAGCACCTAATCTAAGTACACCATGAAGCCATGCGTAGAGAGAGAGCACAGCTGAGTTTATAGACAGTGAGGAGAGATATAAGGTTAAATATGTAATTATAGACTTACTCAGACTTGGGATTACAGAGCAGGCATCTCAGACAAAATGACCCTTGAGACCTAAAGAGTGCATAAACATTGTCCAGGCAGAGAAGGGAGCCTAAGGTTTCAAGCAGCACCAGCATAGAGGTGGCATGTTTGAGACCCTGAGCTCCGAAACCTGGCTTCTCTCATGCTGGGGAGAAATACCTGGAAACCTCTTGGCAGCAGAAAGTGCTCTGTCTTAAGTGTTCATTTTTCTATGTAAATTGTGATTTTTACAAACTTGAGAGGCGTGAAGAAATAGAATGAAGAGAGGTGATTTGCCATTGATTCTGATCCTGTCTATCTCTTGAGCCACAGATTGAAGCACTAAACTGTATCTAATCAGAGAATTTATTTACACTACCACTAGCATCTGCTGGAAAGGAAAGAAATTGTGAATCATATTCACTGCACTGACTCAGTCATTCACAATGCTTTTTGTATGTAAGAACCAGGACTTGTGAGCAGCCACGCCTGATAGAAATAATTGGTTTCAAAGAATTTAGTCTAATTCTAATTTTTTCAAAACCCATTAAAAAAACAAACTTGTATGTGAATTGGTATAAAAGCCTGAATTAGTATAAAAATAAACCAATTCTCGTATAAGTATTTTGTACCCAATTGACCAGTGCTAAGAAATAGACATTGTATAATCTTTCAGTGAAAAGGGATGTATTATTTTTCTTTCAATTTTCAGATTGTCTGCTTTCTATTCTTTTTCATAATATCTACCCAAAGAAAATCCAGCAGACTCTACATACACCTAGTCTAGAATGCTGTCAGGCATCAGAAGACAAACCATTCCCTCTTGTCAATCATCCAAGAAAGATTTGGGTTTTTTGAAGGACATTTGATAGTAATGATAGTTTGATGGTTGACCTTTGACTGTCTTCTCTTTTTTTTTTTTGATGTTTTTTGACATTCATTTTTATTTACTTATGTGTTTGGCTGTGCCGTGTCTTAGTTGAGGCATGCGGGATCTTTCATTGTGACATGCAGGACCTTGGTTGTGGCGTGTGGGATCTAGTTCCCTGACCAGGGACTGAACATCGCGTTGGGAGTGCAGAGTCTCACCCAGCGCACCAGTGGGGAAGTCCTGAGCTTTGACTGTCTGTTTCTCTTTTGTCATCCTCTTGCTCTTTGTGATTTCTTCTTCCACTGAATGTACTACTTTAATGAGCAGGAAGGTATCGTCCTCATTCACCGGAAATGTAAGGAAGACAGAAATTGCCTTAGACATTAGGCAGAACAAGATGGCTCTTCTCTGTGTCTTCCCTTCCCGCACACTTCTGAGAAAGTTATCAGTGAAAGTGCGCATACATTATCACCTGAGAGTGACTTTCTAGTGGTGTCACACAGTGGGCTCCCACAGGCTTTACTTGTTAAAACTCAGCACAGTGGAAGTTGAGCCTATAAAAGATCATAACTTTCTTTGCAGAACACTTCCCCTGAATGACTAGTTTATTCACTGGGCTCACTTAGAAGGTATTTTTAACTCATCTTCTCCCTAGCTCTGGGATACTCATCATCCGCTCACCAGGTCTATGGACAAAGCCCAAGAATAGCAAGACTCAATCTAGGCACCTCGCAGAAAGGGAAGTGATGACATAAATCCTGCAGATCTATGTGACTGCCAGCCAAGGGTTTGCATTCAGTGCTGAGATCTGGTGTGTCTGCGTCTGTTCTGTTCTCCATATCCCACCTGCGAGGACTGAGGTGTCCATGATCGACACTAACCTGGAAGAGACTCCAGTCATGAAACAATCTGAATTCCTTCTAAAGAGGTGGGTAGGCTTTGCCTTGTCAACTGCCACTGCCAAAGATAGACTATTTAAACAAAACAAAACAAAACAAAATACCTAGCCCTGAGCACAGCACTGTTGATACTCCAGGAGAGGTACTATGGGGACTGCAGACGGTGCAGCCTTTCCAAAGGCTGTGGAGCCTTACCCGCTGAGCCAGCAGTTCCACATGTAGGCATATACCCAGAGAAATGGCCACAGAAGCACCTGTACACCGGAGCTTTGTCTATAATGGCCCCCAAGGGTAAGCAGCCCAGATGTCCTCTAAGAGGAGCCTAGATATACAAGGTTTGGTCTAGTCATAATGAGGGAATAGTCTAGAGCAATGTAAAATGATGGACTCGATTCACACAAAAACAAAAGAGCATATGCTGCATGGTTCTATTGATGTAGAGTAAATAGAACCTTGGTAGTAAGAGGCAGAATAGTGGGGTAAGGGCGTACATACACTGAATGAGAAAGGACCCAAAGAAATCTCCCGCGCAATAACATTATAGATCTGGAAAATGATTAGATGTCATAAGTATAATATAAACATTTACCATACTGTCCCCTTAGATTCGTGCATCTGACTATTTGCAAACTAAAGAATAGCACATGTGTATTATGTGTTTATTTCTTAAAGATATTAAATTCACAAAGATCAGAAATGCTCTGGCACCGTGCACCAGGTAGTCAGATACTAAAAATCCTGACCATATCAATTCTCAGGTCTCCTGGAAATGGTTTGGCAGTGTCTAGTCGAATTGATTGAGTAGTTGCACTGCTGCGTATGTCCCCTAGAAAAGCTCAGATAAAAGCACACCATGAGCTGTGTGTGAGAATGTGGCGTTGATTGTTTTTCCTGACTGCCAAAACCCAGAAGTGCCTCTGATGCCTATTGTTAGCAAGCTGGATAAATACAGTGAAGTATGGTCATACAACAAAACAGTTCACCCCAGTGAAAAATGTGTTGGCATCTTGCGGCTCTCGCCAACATGGGCACATCTGAAAACCGTAAGGTGATGCAGGAGCCTGAAGAATGCACTGGATGTTTAAAAAAAAAAAAAAGGTGGGGGTGGGGAATCAGAAACCAACACAACATTGTAAAGCAATTTTCTACCAATTAAAAAATAAAACTAAAAAAAGAAAAGGAAGACCTGTTGTTTTGAAGTGCACATGTCAGTGGTAAAAGTATAAGAAAAGGAAATCGTGATTATTTGAAGGAAAGGGTGGTGGTTACTTTTTGGGGTGAGGAGGGAGAATGATGAGGACCTCACCCTGGGAACAGGGGCAGGTCTCTTCATGTTCAGAGTGGTGGTCAGTCCAGGGTTCGCTTTAGGATTATTGGTCAGCAGGACATTTATGTCTGTGCACCTGTCTGCACGTGTGCTAACTTTCACCATCAGAGAAGACACTGATGAGCATTAAAAAGTCAGAGATGCAGGCAGTGGTTTATTCTGGGACATATCAAGTACCAAGTGGCCTCACAGCAAACAGGCAGACAGCGTTTTTGTTTTTACAAACTTTTTATCGTAAGTACCCCTGACATGTAGTTTATTCTCTCTACAAATTGATTGCAAGACCCAGGAAAGAACTGTGGCTATCTCGGGATTGTATCATAAAGCGATGACTTTGGAAGCCAATAGTTCTTTGTGGAATTTAGAAAAAAGAAATCAGAAACCAAGGGGATGAGGTGGCAGGTGACAGGTTTGAAAACAGAAACTCCTCACTGCTAATGTGCTGGTACATGCTGGCTCTGCACCAGGTAAGGGTGTAATTTGCCCTGCAACCATCTCTAAATCCTCTGGAAACCCTCTGAGATACAACTCTCACGTTCCCCATCACATAGGAAGGCAAGGAAAGCAGGCAGTACCTGGGTGACTTGAACCAAGGTCTTCGTGACTTCAGACTGCCTCTTGTTACTCCTAGGACATCTCCTCCTCTGTTCTTGGCCAGGGTTACCTTTTGCTTCTTTTAGTTGATTAAAGCCCATCATATAGACTTGTTGAAGAGGCAAGTGAAGAGATACTTGAGGACCATATTCTCATCATCACTCCAACACCATTTTGATTATCCTTGAAGCAAAGAACTTAGCTTGAACTTTCTGTCCAAGACTTGATGGCTGAATCTCCTGAAAATATCTTGCATGGACTTTGGAAGAAGACATCCTAGCACAAGGAACATTGGTAGCAAAGTATACTATTTGTCGGAAATGGCTGTCTGTATTATTATAATCCAGCAGCAAGGAGATGGAGGAGAGATGAATGGGTGTGATTTGAGGGGTTCTTGCCTGTTCTGTGTAAGTGAACTTTGAACCCCTTTGATTATAGTGTCCATCCATCAAATGCTTAATAAGTGCTAGTTTGGGTGTTGAGGGCAAAATGATCAACTAGATGTCCTCTGCCTTGGGAAAAATTTTAATCTCATGAGGATTTTTTTTTTTTTTTTTTTGGTTCTTGCCATTCTTGTTGTTGAAGGTCAAAGAGATTATTATTTGACTGCATAGCATCTCATGTGTTCACATGACTATAGGTGGCACTTTGAAAGGAATTTTTATTTTTTAAAAATTTGCTTATGGGATAATTTTAGAGGAATGGGATTGTGTTATTTTTCATTTGAAATTTGACTCTTTCAGAACATTACTGGACAAGGATTCTAGACCAAGGCTATAGAGTTCAGGTTGTCTTAGATTTGACTGCTGGCTCTGAAGTTTGGGAGCTGTCTGATCCTATTCAAATCGTTGGTTCTCTTTGTCCCTGAGGTTTCACCTGGGGACATGGTGATTATGAAAGTATCTGCCTCGTGTTAATGATAAATGCTTTAAGACAGGGAAAGTACTGAGAAGGAAGGGTGCCTGGCATGTGTCCACTGTCCTTGAAATCAGAGGTCAGGAAATACAATCTGTGGGCCAGATTTGGCCCACTGCCTTGTTTTTGTAAGTAAAGTTTTATTGGAACACAGCCATACCCATTCATTTACTTACTGTCTCTGATTAGGGCTTCCCTGGTAGCTCAGATGATAAAGAGTCTACGTGCAGTGCAAGAGACCCAGGTTCAATCCCTAGGTCTGGAAGATCCCCTGGAGAAGGGAATAGAAACTCACTCCAATAATCTTGCCTGGAGAATCCCATGGACAGATGCCAGGGTCCAGCCCTGGTGGATCCAGGGTAATTCAAAGGGGAGACAAAATTGGCATCCTAGGAAAAAGCTATTTAATTAAAAGTATAAAGAGAGATTAGAAAGGAATAGTGTAGTAGGAAAATTAGTGGAGAAAAAGAGGCTGAATAACTTGGTTTTTGTGGGATACCAATAAAGCTTCGAGACAAGAAGCTTACACCACCTACGTAGGCCACAGGCGTCTTTCCGTTCTCCCGAAGGACAGGAGGCACTGAGGCCTCCCCGGTCCGATCTTAGAAGCCCAGACAAAATTAGCAGGCTTGGTGAGTACCCATGGTCCAGATGGGAATTCAGCCAGAAAAACGGAGAACAAGAAAGAAACAACACGGGGGAATCAGTCTTTCCAGAAACTGATCCGTTTTCTTTATTTTCAGGTTTGCTTATATACTTTTTGTTATACATAGGGATGAATACAGAGTCACGTGGGGTGAGCAGACCTGACCCTTGTCAAAATCAGGTGCTTCATGTAAAATTATATAAAAGTCTTAGGGGTTTTACATCATCTTCTGGCCATGAGGCCTGCTGACATTTTATGGCCCTTTCTGATAACAGTCAGTCAACCAGAAAACTTCTTTTTTCCAGGGGTGATTTTTTCTTAAACCAGGCACCACCCTCCAAATAAAGTTGCATTCCTATAGGGTGAGGGTGTAGTGGGTTACAGTCAAGAAAGGAATTTACTTAGTCTAAGATTTAACATGATTAATCTTAAAGGTTAATACTTACTTCTCCTATATGCTAGTTATATTCATTATAAGTATAAGGGCAGGGAATATGGAGATTTAGCAGCAAATATTGGCTCAATAAATGAAAAACCCTTCACCAATATAATTTCTAATCAACCCACTATACTATACTAATAATTTTCTAACTTCTCAAAAGAGTCTGTATTTAGAAAGTTTTAAAGCATCTCATGCCTCTCACCGTTGGGAGGCTGTAAACCATCACATGTGGTCGGATGAACCTGCTCAGGCAGGCTAGAAAACCTTCAGAGGAGTTTGGAAGTTGAAACACTCTTGTCACGCCCAGGAATCTTTATTGACTGGAGCTGCAAGTTAATAACTCCTTCTCCGAGAGAGGTGGTGGGAGGTCAGCCCCCCATAAAAGAGGTATAGGTGAGAGGCTAAAACGGTAAAGTAGGCTCTCTGGTTTTGGGGTTAGATGCTCGGGAACAGGGGGTCTCCTGAGGCTCAATCCTGCCTTTGCATCTGCTGAAGCCTCCTTCCTCATGACCTTTGCCAAGGGTGGAGTTCCTCACGCTGGCTTCTGGCAGACAGAGGAGCCTGGCGGGCTGCATACAGTTCATGAGGTCACAAAGAGTCTGACATAACTGAGAACTAACACTTTCATGACTGCTTTTACACTATAATGGCAGAGTTTTGTAACAGAGAGACTCTTTGGCCTGCAGAGTGTTAAATATTTACTTACTCGCTTGTTCTTTACAGAAAAAATTTGTCAACCCTGCCTTGTCTAAATGGTATCTATTCTAGGTGTATTAATAGTGTTGCTTCGTGGCAGTGGTATGTGCATTACTTACCATTTGATACACTCTACAGAGATGGGCTTCAGTTTAGATTTTGCCCAAATTGCTACATCATCCAAATATATTTCAGTGGAATTAAAGAGGGTTCTGTTTTAATGTTAACCTTCAAGAAAGAAATCATTCAAATTTTCTCCCTCTTGAAGGGAAAAACCAGTGCTCTATTATTTACAAGCCACTGATAGTTTTGAACATCTTAACACGGGACAAAATTTCCCCTTTGAAGTTTATGTTTCCAGCATCTAATTACATGGAACTTTCCTGAAGTGTGCTATAAATACGCAGCACCCTGCTCTGGACTAATTGGCTCACGTCTGTTGTGGATCCGGGAAGGGCAGATGCTTATCTGAACCCCCTTTGATCTCAAAATCTTCTAGAAACAGGCCTACTTCAGCCATTTCCACAGTTTCCTGGACTTAGGTGTGTCAGAACCACCACCATAGATGTGGGCTGCTTCCATGTCTTTTCTTAGCCAAAGCCAGGAAATGGGATGCTGTGGGCTTTTATCACTAGTAACACTGTTAACAATCATTGAGACAGAAAAAGCCTTCAGAAGTGAATCCTTTTAGGTTAGATTTGAATTTGGAGGCTCCTTCTCATTCAGCCAGCCTTCTTTATCAATATGTCATCATGAGAACAGGACTGTGGGTGCCCAGGGAAATGCCCTTTTCCTTGTTGTTTTACTGGGGTGTGGAGAGCAAAGAGACAGTTTTCAAATGTCTCCACTGTGTCCTGCAGAAGCACTTGGTCAAGTGCTTGGGGCTCCCTGGGGTGACTTTGCTACCCTAGTCTGTGCTCATCGCCTTGGTATAGTAGAAGCAAGGTCATGTCACGGTCAAGTGCAGATGCTCTGGGTTTGAGTTTCAGTTCTGCTTTTGAGTAGTTGTTCAGCCTGCACAAATCACTTCATCTCTTTGTGTTTAAATTTTCTTAGCCATGTAAAGTGGTAATAGTAACACCACTTACTGGTTTGTCTTGCGGAGCCAGTGACTTACTGTACATGCTTGTGTCTGGTACACGGTCAGCATCCAGCGTCAGTGGTTATCACTGCCCTCCCCCACCCCTAGCGACAAGTGACTGTTGTTACTTGTGTGTTTGTTTTTTTTTTTAATTTATTTATTTTTTAATTTGTCTGCACTGGGTCCTGGCTGCAGCACTGGGATCTTCAATCTTCATTGCAGCATGCAGGATATTTAGTTGAAAGGTGAACTCTTAGTTGCTGCATGTGGGACCTAGTTCCCTGACCAGGGATGGAACCTGGGCCCCCTGCATTGGGAGTCTGGAGTCTTAGCCACTGGGCCAGTGGGGAAGTCCCTGTTGTTAATTGTTGATGTGGGTATGGTGGAGGCCATGAGGTGACAGGAAATGATTGTGGATCTCTGAGTTCCGCCCCTTCACCACCTGGCTATTGAAATAGAATGTGTGTTGCTTGACTTAGTTGGGTCATTCAAAAATCAAATTAAGTGATGGAGAAAATGTTCACAAATTTGATTCGGGATAGCCAGTCCCTTTGAGGTGAGGGCATAGGGGAGTGGACCAGGAGCCAGAAAGAGGCTGAAAGGAAGAAAGGGGAACCTTTCATCTGTTAACTTCTTGCTGTGTGCTGAGCTCTACCTGGATGTTTTAAACATAGAGTGTCATTTAATCTCAACAGGAGCCCAGGGAGATATGAATTCTGAATCCGTGGTACAGATGGGTATACTGAGCCTCATAGAGCTGTCTCATTTGTCCCAGCTCATGGCAGTAAAACAGTGATATGAACCCATTAGTATTAGACTCAGATTCATTCTGCTGGACCAGTGTTCATTTACATTCTCGACTGTCTTCCTAATTATTGTCAAAATCACTTAACTCTGGGTTTCTACCTAGGTTTCTCCTCTGTGAATTAGGTCATTAACTGAGTGTCTAAAAGAATATACACGCCGTGTCAGTTATGGCCACCAGAACCGTTTCAGGGAGAGAGGCAGGCAGTGAAACTGTTCACTGGTAACACTGGGTCTTTGTCACTATATAACTCTGTATAAGCTCAGTGCCGTGTGCATTCTAGTTGTTGATGGGACTCTGTGCTCTTTGTGTAGTTTCTCTTTGGAAATCTTAATGTCAGCATGTGCTTCACTCCAACATCAGTCCTTAAATCAAAATATCACATTTGGCCATCTGAAGCTGCCATTAAACTCAAGGGGGTTAGATGTCTTTGAACCTGCGTAAAGTGGCTGTTAACCTTGGAGGGCCACCCTAGGTCCTTGAATTCAGGAGTCTGATTATCAGGTGTGCACTCTCCTGCTTAAGCCGCCCTTGCTCAGACCCTGCAGTAAGATGCCATCGTGGGAGCTTCTCAGATTTTCTCAGACCACGCCCATGGTGAAGGTCAAGGGGCATGTATTAAATTCTCTGCCCACTGGCGGAAACTATTTCAGAGGCAGAAATAAGCTCCACACATCTGTGAGTTACCATTTAGTTTGCTCCATTTACGCTTGAATAGGATCACTTGTTCCCATCCCTTCTAAACACCCTACCCTTCACAAAGGAGCAAGTGTCAGCAAACTTGCTCAGTAAAAGGATTGATGGAAAAATCTTTTGGTTCTGCCGGCCATCCACTGTGTGCTGCAACAACTCACCTGCCCAGTTTTAGCCAGAAAGCAGCCATAGGCAATGGCATGGCTGTGCTCCAGTAAAACTTTATTCACGAAAGCAGGTTCTAGAGAGGATTTGGCCTCGGGGCACAGTTTCCCCACTTCTGCATTAGAGCTCCTTAGTGACTTGCTTTGATCAATGTTTTCAGCCATGCGTAGTGGGCTTTTTCTCTCAGGTACTGTCCGGGGCCCCGGGGATACAGTAAGGAGCCCCAGTCTTGGTGTAATAGAGCTTCCCGTTTGCTTTAAAAAAAAAAAAAAAGTTTAACTAATTACACAGATTGTATAGCTATGACCATTGTTTAATTAGCAACTTGTTGCCTTTATTAATGACTTTTGAAGTAATGATTCATCTCACGATTGATGGTGACACGGATATGAAGAAATCTAGGATTTATTGGTTGTTTAAAATACACCAGCTGCTGTGTTTGTGCCTTCGTTCTCTTTTCACAGTGATTGGGCATCTGCTCCGTTCTGGGCAGTGTTTTAGTTGCTGGATGTACAGGGTGCCCAAAAAAGATGAGGCATTTTTCTCTTGTGGAATTATCCAACTCTTGAGAGGAGACCAACAGTAAATAAGTTAACACAGGAAGGAAAAGGTAACAGAAAGTGAGGAGGAAGGTGATGGTCGACAAGGGAGAGGGTGGAGGGAAGTTGGGCTGCAGAGTTAGATCCTGGAGGGCCTCATGGCTGTGGCGAGAAGCTTCGATTTTACTGGAAATGAAATGCAAAGCCCCTGGAGGATTCCGAGCTGGGCAGTGTCAGGATTAGATTTATGTCTACGAGGTTAAATGAGTCCTTCAGTCTTCAGAGAGGTTTCTTCACCTGATCATGTTTGTATCCGCTGCAGGCAAGGTGCCCAGAGACATGGACTCGGGCAGTAGAAAAGGATACCCAGACTCCCTCGCGCTTCTCTGTGTGATCTTAGGTCAGTCGCTTTCCCTCTCCGGACCCCATTTTCTTTATTTGTACATGGAATAGAACTAGCATCCTCTGAAACTCTTCAGAACCCCGCAGTTCTCTGTGGTTCTGGGGTGACTCCTCAGGCATCCCCCTGTTGTAACCTCAGTGTAGTACTTGCTCCTTAAAATCACCTGTCATGAAGCCTTGCTGAAGCTACACCTTGAAAATGGTCCAGCTCCACTTGGTTGCCCCATCTTTGGCATTTTATCCTCCTTTTTTTTTTTTTTTCATCCTCCTTAGAGATGAGAGATGACATGTCTGATAGTCACCATCCAGCCAGATGGAGCAAGCTTCATGTCTTATATTTAGATCAGGAAATGAGTTCCTTGAGTCCCTCTGCCACGATCATAATTACAATGTAGTGCTCTCTAACCTCTGTGGAGGCTTCTAGGTGCCAAGCTCCTGAAGTCCTGGAGTTCTGGCCCTCAGGCTTTCTCCCCACTATGAGTTCCCATTGTTTGTTTTTGTTCGGCAGGCCCTTCTGTCACCAGCTTTGACCCATCACCCCTCCCAGGTCACACAGTCCACACGTGCCTAGTCCCGGCTTCACCCAGAGCTGCTGACTTCAGTGGAGTGTTTTGGCCTCTTCACAATTTTTAGCCATATTCCAGGTTATCCTTAACCAGCAGCTGATTTTTTTTTTTCCCCCTCCTTGAGTTGTCAGATTCGGGCTCTTGAACTTTTCTTCCAGTTTTCCTTTTCCTCTGCTTCACTTCACCACACACCAGGCAGAACCACTTTGCAGTGGCCTTAGAGAATGTCCTCCCCAACATTTCCATCTTCAGGTTTTTCAGTCAGAGGCTTCCATCTCAAGGGGTCTGTGCTTAAAACCCCATTTTCAGGACAGTAGTCAGAGAAAGTCACCTGATGGAGAAATGGGTCATTCAAATATGGCTAAGTTGTTGGCAGCTGAATTTGGTCTCAAACCCAGTCATGAATAGAGCAGTGAAAAAAATGTTCCAGGCAGAGTGGAGAGGCAGTGCAGAGGCCCTGGGGTGGTATGATCATGGAGTAGCCAGAGGTCCGTGTGGCTCAGCCTAAGGGTCAGAAAGTAGCAGAAGGCAGAGGAGCCCACTGACACAGTCCTCATAAAACTGACTTCTCAAGTGTGATCAGCATTATTAAATACGCAGAATCTCAGTCCCCATTCCCAAGCCTACTGGCTCAGAATCTACAGTATAACAGGCATCCCAGGTGATTTGCATACACATTCGTTTTCAGCAGCCCTATCATAAATCTTCTCCCATTTAGCATCACCTAATCCCCAGTTTTTGCCCAATGTCATTCTCTCCCTGCCTTTCCCTGTATGAAGCAGAAGGCCAGTCCTACCCCAGTGATTTTAAGCTTTTAGG
The DNA here is from genome assembly GCA_006410635.1 of Cephalophus harveyi. Lineage (NCBI taxonomy): Eukaryota > Metazoa > Chordata > Mammalia > Artiodactyla > Bovidae > Cephalophus > Cephalophus harveyi. The sequence goes on along the minus strand of SJYT01006217.1, from coordinate 515,657 downwards.
GAAAAATTAATAGCTTTTCCTTATAAAAAGTTTTGGAAGACACTGAAGAAACCAGTCCTTGGGCTAAATATCGAAGTTTGGGCTTTCTGTTCTTAGTTTATTTTATATACGTCCCTAAAATTGGTTGAGTTCTCGTTTTGAGGATTTTCTTCCCTTTGACACCATCACATTCTGTCCATACTCTTTACAGCGCAATGCTCTGCTAATTGGGGTGTGTGTATATGTTTTCAGTATAATTCCGTAGGTCTTGATTAGTGCATAGGTCTCCTCTCTGTGTGGATTGTTCATCATATTTTATAAAGGCTTTCTTTTTTCCTCTATAACTAAAGCATTGAAAATATTAGGTTATTAACACACTGAAAAATGCAATCAATCAGATGATTATCATCTAATGTTTTAATGATCACATTTTTAATCCAATTATGCATGTTTGAATCTTTCAAATTTTCTTTAATTAAAGATTGCCTCCTGGCACTGCTATCAGAAATAAGAAATTGAACAGAATTGAGCCAGATATAATTTAATGTTGAAAGGAAACTGCAAGGATAACTGGGCCTCTCTGCATTTAATGGTTGACCATGACTTTAAAGCCCTCATACAAAATTTTCTAATTGATAAGAAAAATTTAATCATCTCCGGATATACTCCGTTTGCATTCAAATAAGGTATTTCTTTTTCTAAATAAACCTCCCCTAACTGATTATTCATATTGTCGTTCAAAATGCTTAAAAATGAAAGACAGAGTTGGGTGAAATGTAGACTACTTAATACAGTGTGTATTTAATAAAAAAGTCATACATTATTCATTTTTGCAATTTGAATAACTTTGAATTTAGCATCCCTGTTCCTCATCTTTTTCTTTGATGAACAATTAATTATTAAAATATAATATTGTCTGCATACAGCACTGGGATCCTTGAAAGTGGAATATGAGATTCATTCCTTTTCAATTCTTTTATCTAGTAATGCACAGTACCTGCTTATTATGGTATAATGGAATGAATGGTGGGATAAGCAGAGTGCTTCAAATATTTTTCTCAACTAGTTAAGTGTCTGGGACAGCAATGTTTCAAATTCAAATTACTAATTAGGATAAAAGTTGGAGCAGAGTGTCCTGATCTGGATGGCTTTAGAGTCAAACTACCCTTTATAATAGGATTCATTTTAACAAGTACTTATCTGTGCTTATTCTGTGCTTTCCTAAGCCCTTAACTAATGTTGATTCTGGTGGCTCAGACGGTAAAGCATCTGTCTACAATGCTGGAGACCCGGATTCCATCCTTGGATCGGGAAGATCCCCTGGAGAAGGAAATGGCAACCCACTCCAGTACTGTTGCCTGGAAAATCCCATGGACAGAGGAGCCTGGTAGGTTATAGTCCATGGGGTCACAAAGAGTCCACTGAGCGACTACTTTAACTAATGTTGATTCATGTAATACTCTCCTGATAAGATAAGCCTTCAGATGAGTCACTGTTATAAACCCATTTTACAGATGAGGAAACAGTTGCAGAAAGATTAAAGTAACTTGTCTTAGGTCAGGCCTTTAGGTAGATTGCGCTTCCCTGGTGGCTCAGAGGTTAAAGCGTCTGCTTGCAATGCAGGAGACCTGGGTTCGATCCCTGGGTTGGGAAGATTCCCTGGAGAAGGAAATGGCAACCCACTCCAGTATTCTTGCCTGGAGAATCCCATGGACAGAGGGGCCTGGTGGGCTACAGTCCACGGGTCGCAAAGAGTCGGACAAGACTGAGCGATTCTAGATAGGTATTAGGTAGATTAATTAGGTTTCAATTCCAGAGGCCTGGCTCTAGCAATCTCTCCATTTATAAGATGTACATTTATTAAGATTTTCTTAGTGAGGGAGCGTAAATTTTTAGATGAAAAGTGCATTCTTCTTTATTTCCAATGGCTATATGCAGGAACTCTCGATCTTGGGTCCAGCCAGTTAAGTGCCTTGTGGTTTGTGAGGGCTTTCTGGGCAGTGCCAGAAATACAGGGTACCATTTCTACAGTTGTTTCTAACAGTTAAGCGTTATGAGTGCCCCCATCTTGCCAGTGGAGCACTCCTGTGGGACTGAGCAGAAAACAGAATTTTCTAGAATAGCAGTAATAATTAATGTTTGAGTTGAACTTAGAAAACTCAAGGGAAAAAGAAAACAACTTGAGAGTTAATTCTGTAATGTGTGTTCATAGAAGACATCCTCGTTAATGATGGAGGCCCCTGAAATGTAGCGTGGCCCACCCCCACTTCTTGCTGTGGCTCTAGGATGACTTTCTAACAAGACCCCCTTCCACCCTCCAATGCTTGGAATGCGAGTGGGCACAATGTGGCCCAAGGACCAAATCTGTGTCACTGTTTTTGTGTGGCTCCTGAGCTAAGAATGGTTCTCATATGTGAACCCTAGTTAAGCAAAATCTTATTCCTGCCTTCTCGCCAGTCCTAAAGAATTCCATTCTTCCCATTAGTAGATGTATATTTTTTAAACTGTCCTCAGTAGTTATTCGGAGAAGGCAATGGCACCCCACTCCAGTGCTCTTGCCTGGGAAATCCCATGGACGCAGGAAACTCGTAGGCTACAGTCCATGGGGTCGCTAAGAGTCGGACACGACTGAGCGACTTCACTTTCACTTTTCACTTTCATGCATTGGAGAAGGAAATGGCAACCCACTCCAGTGTTCTTGCCTGGAGAATCCCAGGGACAGAGGAGCCTGGTGGGCTTCCGTCTATGGGGTCGCGCAGAGTTGGACACGATTGACACGACTTAGCAGCAGCAGCAGCAGCAGCAGCAGCAGCAGCAGTTGTTATTAGCATTTTGAACATAGTTAATAAAGTCGTGGAAATGTGTTTCTTATATAGCTACCTTTGTAACATCTTTGGTTTTGTCTCTTGGCCTGCAATACCTAAAATATTACTCTCTGGCACTTTCTAGGAAACATTTGCTAGTCCCTGGCTTAAAACACAAACTAATCTCGGCTGCAAGCCACTGTGCTAATAAGAACGTCATGTTTATTAGTCTGATTAATTGTCACTCCTGAGGGGTAAATAGCCTCAGTTTTTCCATTTTACAGATAAGGGAAGTAGCTCAGAGAGGTTAAGAGCCTTTCCTAAGGTCACATAGCTATTGAATATCAGTTGATTCTGAAGCTCATGCTAGAGGATTGGCAAAGAAAATTGTAACCTACAGTGCTCAGACTGATGGAGACTATATCAACATGCTGTGCCTTTAAGGCACTAGTAATTCTGTTTTTAAAAAAAAAAAAACAACACATATAGAAACATTCAAGAAAGTACTGGCTAAATATAGGCTTAGTAGTTTAGAGGAATAATAATAATAGTAATAATACAAGTAGTAAGAATTAGAGTGAGAATCATATCTGTCTTTTATGAGGTGTTTAGTCTGTTCCCAGCTCTTTCTGAACTCCATTTTCATACTGATTTATTTAATCTTCACAACAGCCTGGGAAGGTTTAGTAACAAGATCACACAGTTCACAGGTGGAAGAGTTGGGATCTGAACCCAGTAGAATGAGATTCTGCTCGTTTCACCAGTTTCTGTAGGAATGGAGAAATGAAGGTGCTGATGAAGTTTTCAGCGTTTGGTGATATTTCCTGCTCACAGACTTAACTGTTTCTGATGCTCAGTGGTATCTTTGAAGAAAGAGTCCAGTCCCAGCCTCTGTGTTCTCCTTAAGTTTTTGACCTTGGGTTCATTATTCCTCTTTGGTCTCCTATTTTCCCAGCTGTAAAATTAAAGAATTGGACTAAATGGGTGGTTCTCAAAGTGTCCCTGGGGTTTCCAGCTCAGCTTCCACCTTCATGGCTGCACTCTCGCTGTTTGACTTGCCTGGCTCCTGTGTAAGATGGGGTTTGCAGAAAGGGTTCTTGGGTTCCCGAAGCCAGTGACCCAGGGAGGTCTAACAGTAGTGACAGTGTGGTAACAATAAGTACTAAAGCCCCTCCCTTTTTGTCCCCATCACTAGATCTAACTGTCCCATCACTCATCTTACTGCACCTTCTTTAAAAAAATTAAATTTTAGGTGCTTTGCAATGTTGTGTTAGTTTTTGTTGTATAGCAAAGTGAATCGTCTATGTATATGCCTATATCCCCTCTTTTTTGGATTTCCTTCCCATTTAGGTCACAGAGCACTGAGTTCCCTGAGCCATAGGGTAGGTTCTCTTCTAATGAATTAAACTGGAACCTGTATCTGAAGCCCTTCCGTTGGTTTAGGACAGAGAAACACTGCTGTTTTTGTAGCAGTGGCCCTGCCTACAGTTCCCATTAGTCCTTGCCGAATTCAAGAGCCCATACAGGAATGTGTATGAGAGTCCCGATTCCCTTGAAACAGTGTTCCCTTTTGAAATTCACCCACTTCTGATTGGCACGGCAGGTTTTTCTGACTTATCTATCTATATTCTTTAAAGCCACAGCCTCTTCCCAGAGTGGGTGCTTTCAATGAAGGCTTTGCTACCCAGGGCTTACAGGGATTGTCCTGTCACTACCTGTCTGCATCCAGCGTGCTTAACTGCAACCCTAATGTTAGGTCAGGCCCCTCGGGGAAAACTCGGAGGATTTTCCTGTCCTTCAGTCTAGAGCCCTTGATCCTCAGGCAGGTTGGTGTGCTGCGGTGTGATGCCAGGGTTACCTACAACACTGTGGAGGAAAGAAGGTGGCAGTTTTTGATGCCAGACCCTGTGCACCCTGTATTGCATGGGGCTTTGTGTTGACTATTTGCACAGCCCAGGAAGTCTAGAAGCCGCAAGCAGAGGCCAAAAGGGTTCTTCTTCCCAGCCAAGCCAGTCCCGGCCAAGCACGCTAACAGAATTTCCCCTATCATTAGGTGGCTGGTAACCAGGTTAAATTAAAGCCTAGACTTGCCAGCGGGTAGAGGGGTGACTCTGTTATTTCCAGCCTTTTATCCCACAGAAATTGCTTTTGTCGTTTTGATTATAGCACCCTATGATGCATTTGTTAGTTAACATTTAATTTTCCCCTTTAAAAAATGAACTGAAAAACCTTTGCAGAATCAGCCAAAGTTTCTGAGCCTCATGAATAACTGCTGGCGCTTTACTCTTCACTAGTGACCCGGGGCTTATTGATTTAACCTCTCCGTGCCTTAAGTTCTACATCTGGAAAATTGGAACATTAAAAGTACATACTCTAAAGGTTTATAAAGGGAAAGGGCGCGGTGATGGCCTAAGACAAACGAAAGCCTGAATTACAAACTCTGCTACATGGCTGTACATGACAGCGCTGAAGATGGAAGTAGTAATCCCGTGATGCCATGCTTCATGGGACTGTCGTTAAGTATTAAATAAATCAGTCTTTGCAAAACTCTTAGAACAGGGCCTGGCACATACAGTAAGTGCTGTTTAAATGTTTGTGGTGTGCTGTGCTAAGTCGCTTCAATCGTGTCCAATTCTGTGCAACCCTGTGGACCCACCAGGCTCCTTTGTCCATGTGATTCTCCAGGCAAGAATACGGAAGTGGATTGCCGTGCTCTCCTCCATAGAATCTTCCCAATCCAGGAATCGAACTCTCCATCTCTTACATCTCCTGTATTGGAAGGCAGGTTCTTTACCACTAGCACCACCTCGGAAGCCAGTTTAAATGTCTGCAACATGTAAATACTCAGAAGAATGCTTGATATATAGTAAAAGTGAAATAAATACTAGGTTTTGTTCAACAAATCTCTACCAAAAGGAAATTTTCATTAGTTGATTTCTGTTGATTTTTTGACTTAAACCTTCAGTTACATAGACCTCTTGAGTCTAAGGATAATACATTTGCCCAAATACCTGTACCGGTTGTTCTAAAGGAAAAGGAGGGAGGAGGTGTGAGGCTGGAAAGAATGTTCCTGTAAGTCACAGGTGTGTCCATGCAGTTACCTGGAGCCTTGTGGTTCCCAAGAAGTGTCCAGGGGCGCTTGTGGAGGAGGCCATCAAGGAGCTAAGGCCACCTGTTAGCAGGACTGGGCTTCCCAGGTGGCTCAGTGGTAAAGATCTACCTGCCAGTGCAGGAGACACAGGTGATGAGGGTTTGATCCCTGGGGTGGGAAGGCCACCTGGAGAAGAAATGGCAACTCAGTCCAGTATTCTTGCCTGGAAAATCCCATGGACAGAGGATCCTGGCGGGCCACAGTCCATAGGGTCACAAAAGAGTCAGACATGACTTTGTGACCAGACAACAGTAAACTTATTACAGCCCTAAAAGGATTGAGGAATTCCTAAAAGGATTTCCAGACTAGGCGTTTGAATAGCCAGGTGGAGATCACAACCTTCTCTGACTGACAAGAGAAGCTAGATGATCTACTGTGTCTAATGGGGAGAGTTATAATATAGTCCCCTAATCTCTTGTACTGTTCCTTCCTGCCTCAGGACCTTTGCACATGCTGTTCAGGCAGCTTAAAATGCTCTTCTTGTCCTGTTCAGTATTCACCTAGTTAACTTTAGCTTCTTTAGCTGAATCAGAATTGTGCAAGCTCTGGTGTCAAGGTGCCTGGGCTCATATCCCAGTTCTGCAGCACAGGAACTGAGCTCTTCTCTTGCTTGTTTTCCTCATAGAGTCATTGTGCAATATCAGTGTTGGGTCTCAACTTAAATGGCATTTCCACTACCTAAGAGAAGACCCTTCCACTTTTGTAAAAAGAAGAAGCCTATTTTCCGGGCCATCATTTTATAAATTCAGGGCCATGCCTTGGTTTGATTTCACTTTGATTTGAGTAAGCCTTGGATGAAGCCATACTGAAACTATTACCAACTTTGGAGTTGCAGTTTGTTGCCGTAGTTTCCTTTTCCCATTTCATCACATGGGTGTCCTAGAGTTTGTTCACCTGATTATTAGTTCATAAGTATTAGATGGAAAAGGGGTCTATGATGCAACAAGGGTGGGTATAACTGAACAACTAACACAACATTGTAAATCAACTATATTTCAATAAATAATTAAAAAAAATTAAAACAGACATTAAAAATGGACTTAGTACAACTCTGCTATATTTAAAATGGGTAACCAACAAGGACCTACTGTATAGCACAGGGAACTCTGCTCAGTGTTATGTGGCAGCCTGGATGGGAGGGGCGAGAAAGGATATATGTATGGCTGAGCCCCTTTGCTGTTCACCTGAAACTCACAACACTGTTAATCAGCTGGACCCCCCAATATAAAATAAAAAGCTAAATAGAAAGACTTAGTTAAAAAAATATAAAATATCTCATTAATAATTTTAACTGTGATTAAATATTGAAATAATATTTAAAATACAGTGGATTAATTAAAATTTATGAAAGCTTAAAAAAGGTTGGAAAGGAATGAGGTAAACAAAACCACGTCTGTTTCTTTTCTGCAGGACTCAATGATGCGGCTGCGCTAATGTTTTGTCTGTTTCCTGGGGAAAGAGAGAGGGTTGCAGCGTTGCCCGGTGCTGTTTTTCATGAAACACAGCGCTGTGCGAAGTCTCAGAACACACCCTGGGAGATGCTGCTTTGTTTTCCGTGGCTCTCCCGCCACCAAATGCTAGTGCTTCTCAGGATATAAACAAACACAAGGCTTGTGACGTGGCATCCGATGCCGAGGGTTTTGACTGTGTGTCTGCCGCGTAGCAGGACTTAACCACTGTGCTTTTCTTTTCCCTCTTCTCCCAAACAGAGAAGGAGACCTTTCTGGATCCTTTCATCCTCCGGGACCTCCTGCCTGCATCCCTGGGCAGCTATTACAGGTACACAGGTTCTCTGACGACCCCACCGTGTAGCGAGATTGTGGAGTGGATAGTGTTCCGGAGGCCCGTCCCCATCTCTTACCACCAGGTAGCTATGAGCCCCCAGAGGGCTTCCATACTTAACTTGTTTTCTGTTGACTTAACCTGATGACGTTGCTAGAATATAACCAGGATAACGATTTTGGTTTTTGGTATCCTTTGCTTCTCATTGATTCTTTACATATTTTTGCACCCGAGAATTGTAAAATATAAGACATGCTTGCTCAGCCACAAATGAACTTAGTTGAAGAGAATAGCAGGCATGAAAGCGGATATCTTGTAAGTATTCAGTCTTGAGCAGATAAAAGCCACCCTCTGTGATGATGAGACCTTATGCCAGGAACTGTTGAGCTCTTTATATGCGTTAACTCATTTAGTCTTCATGAGCAGTCTTAGGAGGTAGGCGCTGTTCGTACCTTCATTTTACAGAAGAGACACAACAGAAGTGAAGTGATCTGCCAAGGTCACACAGCCAGCTGCGAGGCCAGGATGTCTGACCCCAAGGTCATGCTCTGAGCTACTAAACCTCCCCAAAGTTCAGAAAAGAGAAATTGGTATACATGAAGAAATGAAAGAAAAAAATGCCAGCAAGGGAGCTCTTTCTGTGTGATAGGCATTTTACATGCAATCAATTTAGTTGCAAAACAACATTGAGAGTTAGGTATATTGCACACAGGTGGTACAGATAAGGAAAACATCATGGTGTGGAGAGGTTGGATAACATGCCCAGGGATTCATGGTCAATGAAGTTTGAAGCCAGAAAACCAATTGTCTAATTGCAAACCCGTGTTGCCAACCACTACACTGAACTGTGTCTCTCTGAGTATGACCTGGCAGGTGTCATACTATGGTGGGCTTAGGCTGAGCTCTTAACTGTGGGTAGGAATTTGGTGAAATGGGGATGAGACTGGGGGGAAATATCAGAGAAAGAGGATCCACCAGGGGGTGAGAGGTCTTGACATCACCTCACCCCATGAGGATTAATAGATGGAAGGGGGAAAGAGAGGGGAAATATGACTTTTGATGAAAAAATGGAATGTGTATTGCAGTAAAAGAAGAGTAGATTTCTCCTCCATAATTTCATAAAATAGGACCAAGAATGATTGGTAGGATTTGTAAGACCATGTGTGGATTTGAGCTCTTGACTCAGGACTGTTTGAAAAATGGAACATTAATATCAGAGACATCCATACAAATGGATCCTTAAAGTTGATCAGCTAGGGATGAAGCTAATGTAGAGGAAGGGGGAAGTTGTCAAATTACATGATAAATTAATATAACAGAAGAAGACACAGGCAACAAGATTAAGAACCTGGCTGGCATGGGAAATAGTCCAAAGATTTTCATAACAAGGGCAGAGAGTACAGTAAAGGGAATGGGAGAAATAGAATTGGATGGTGTCCTGGTCAGGGCTGTTGGGGGTATCAGAAACAGTAACTCACTTAAAATAGCTTCAGTAGAGGGAATATTTGAAGGAAACCAAAGTAGGGACATCCTGAGATGAAGACATCATGACCAGGGTTGTTACTAGCAAGTGAGGCACGAGTTTTACTCTCTTTTAGGGGCCAGCTCTTACATCTTAAGAGTTTCTGCCACAGCTTTGTGATTGTATCCTTTTGCAAAACTCTGGTGCCGTCTCTCTCCCAGTTTGAGTATGGTTTTCTTTGGAGGGGACTGGAGCTAAACCAAATATGGTTTGTTGTTCATTTGCTAAGTTGTGTCCAACTCTTTGCAACCCCATGAACAGCAACACACCAGGCTTCCCTGTCCTTCACAATCTTCTGGAGTTTGCTCAAACTCATGTCCATTGATTTGGTGATGCCATCCAACTATCTTATCCTGTGTCACCCCCTCCTCCTCCTCCCCTCAATCTTTGTTAGCATCAGGGTCTTTTTCGAATTGACTGTTCACATCAACTGCCGAAGTATTGGAGCTTCAGCTTCAGCATCAGCCCTTTCAATGAACATTCAGGGTTGGTTTCCTTTAGGATTGACTGGTTTGTTTTCCTCTGTCCAAGCAACTCTGAGGAGTCTTCTCCAGCACCACCCAGCTGCCAGCTGTTAGTGGTCTGGGTCTTGTGTCAAGTATTCAGGAAGATAGATCTGAGTAGAAGTTAGCCAACAGCAAGTTGAATGGCCTTGATCTTGTGTCCAGTTCAGTTCAGTTCAGTCGCTCAGTCGTGTCTGACTCTTTGCGACCCCATGAATCGCAACACGCCAGGCCTCCCTGTTTATCACCATCTCCCGGAGTTCACTCAGACTCACATCCATCGAGTCATGATGCCATCCAGCCATCTCATCCTCGGTCGTCCCCTTCTCCTTCTGCCCCCAGTTCCTCCCAGCATCAGAGTCTTGTGTCCATTTCTTCATAAATCAGCAGAGGTGCTGGTTGTGTCCTGAGACATCAGTGTTTGTTGCCATTCTGGGCAGGGAGGGAGGTGGGAAGGGAGCAGATTATCTAGAAGGACCTATGTGAAGGAGAGAGATCCTACTAGAAAAAGTAGGTGCTGTGGGACCAGGGGAAACAGGTTAATTTGGCCTTACTACAGTTGGCAGACATTTTACTTTCAGATTTTTCTTTTTTTCCTTTTAATTCCATTGTCGTGAAAAAAGAAGGACTAGCAATTTGGTTGCTGAACAGGATCTGCTGGCTTTAAGGAGATAATGAAATATAAAACAAATTTTCTTCCTCATGGTGAGGCCAGCATTGTTTTATTAAAATGTAAGAAAACTGCAGTCCAAATATTTATATCCTCAAGGTTCGGGGCGGGGGACAGAGCTTTGAAAAGGGACCCTTTTTGTCGATTAAGATAAATGCTTTTGTCTTCAAAGATATAAAGGCTTGAGATAATGAGGTTAGAAAATTCAAGTTTGGCTTTGTTTTGTTTTTTGGAGGGTGCCGTGTGAGGGGGAGGCATAGAGAGGTAATTGTTTGGCTGAGGTGAAATAGACCTTTAACACATACTGGGTTTTATTGCAGTTTGGTGAATCTTAAACAAAAGACAGAGTTTTAGGCTTGGATGTCTTGTCAAGTATTAGTCAACGAGAAGCATTTTGACATTTGGGAACTGGGTATCTTAAAAAGTGCTTTGTTAACATCTTTTTATGCTTCTACTCTGCTACTCATACTCTCAAAGAGAAATAATGAAAGAGTTTTTGTTTTTTTTCCTCCTGCGATTTTCAGTATATGACCTCTCTGTAGGTACTATTGTTTCAAGAGAATAGTGAAGAAATAAAGTAGTCGCACTGGCTCCCCAGTTTCTTGCCTCTGAGCCGTCTTTAGATAATGCCTCACTTCCATCAAGCACAGCTTCATATATCCTTTCCTGTTTCCCAAGGGAGGAAGCAACTCATTTTCATGTGGCCACGCTGGTTCCTTGCTGGAGAGCTGAGTGGAGGTCACCGCTGTGTCAATCCTCAGACAGGAAAGTGTTAGCCATCCAAGTATTATCGTTTCAGCCCTTCCCACCTTGAGCCTGCCAACATTCTTTCTGTAGTTAGCACAGAATGTTCATTTCAGAAAGGCAAACGGTCAATTCAGAGGAGACAAGTAGACAGAATTCCATGTCTGCTTCTGTCAGGGGGAAAAAAAAAGCTTTCCTAGTCATTCATCCTTCCTTTTCTCCAAAGGCTCTTCTCTTCTACAGGGTGGGGACCTGTCAGCAGTGAAAAGGAGAGCAGGTTCACACTAAAATAGAGTGCTGAGCACCTACTGTTGACTTGTATGATGTGGATGTCTTTCTGAGTAAATATGAGCCTCTTTTGTGGGTTTCCTTGGGCATTCAAACCAACCCTGTAGCCAGTGAGCTCTGACACTGGTTTCTGTGATCATCTAGATTTGAATGTGGTGTAGGTAATGGAATCACGTTGGTTGGCTTGGTTGATCAGCAGTCAGCATGGCTTTGTGGCTCTGCTCGGGTCGACTGTAAATATCAGGCAAAAATCCAGCCATGATTTTATCACCCAAACAAAACGGCGGTACCCTCAGTCTGGCGTAAGAGGCCAAAGGAACAGGGACTAGCACGTTGAGATGGGTCCCTGCCCTGTATTCATGATCAGTCAGGGAACATGATAATTTTTAGTCTACTGTCTAGGATGTGTTTTATTCTCTAACAGTGGCTGTCAGATGGTGATACTTTGGCCATCGGAGACTATCCCAACCTTCACTTTCCAAGGCTGTTGGCTTCTATAGTTTGAAATATGACACTGCATATAATCTCTCCTAGCATCAGTTTTGTTGAAGTGCTTCTTGGAGGTTCTATCAAAAAGACTAGTTTATTTGTTTTATTTGCATGACTTCTAAAAAATTGAAGTTAGTTGATTTTTCATTGAAGTTCATAGTTGATTTACAGTATTGTGCTAGTTTCAGGTGTACAGCAAAGTGCTTCAGTTATATATATGTATTTTTCAGATTATTTTCCACTATAGGTCATTACAAGAGGTCCAGTATTGTTCTCTATGTTCTATAGTGAATCCTGTTCTCTGCCTGGTTATGTACAGTAGTTTGTTAACCCTATACCCTAATTTATCCTTCTCCCACACCACTTTTCTCTTTGGTAACCATAAGTTTGTCATCTATGTCTATAAATCTATTTCTGCTTTGTATATATATTCATTTGTATTATTTTTTATATTCCACATATAAGTCATATCATCTAATGTTTGTAACTTACTTCATTTAGTATGATATTCTCTCAGTTCAGTTTAGTTCAGTCGCTCATTTGTGTCCGACTCTTTGCAACCCCATGAATCACAGCACGCCAGCCCTCCCTGTCCATCACTATCTCCCGGAATTTACTCAGACTCACGTCCATCGAGTCGGTGATGCCATCCAGCCATCTCATCCTCGGTTGTCCCCTTCTCCTCCTGCCCCCAATCCCTCCCAGCATCAGAGTCTTTTTCAGCGAGTCAACTCTTCACATGAGGTGGCCAAAGTACTGAAGTTTCAGCTTTAGCATCATTCCTTCCAAAGAAATCCCAGGGTTGATCTCCTTCAGAATGGACTGGTTGGATCTCCTTGCAGTCCAAGGGACTCTCAAGAGTCTTCTCCAACACCACAGTTCCAAAGCATCAATTCTTTGGCGCTCAGCCTTCTTCACAGTCCAACTCTCACATCCATACATGACCACAGGAAAAACCATAGCCTTGACTAGACGGACCTTAGTCAACAAAGTAATGTCTCTGCTTCTGAATATACTATCTAGGTTGGTCATAACTTTTCTTCCAAGGAGTAAGCGTCTTTTAATTTCATGGCTGCAGTCACCATCTGCAGTGATTGGTCCATCTATATCGTTGCACATGGCAATATTTCATTCTTTTATATGGCTGAGTAATACTCCATTGTGTGTATGTGAAGGGGGGCACAACTAAAACTGGTCGTCTATTAATGGGCATTTGGGTTGCTTCCATGACTTGGCTATTGTAAATAGTGTTACTATGAACATTGGGGTGCATGTGTCTTTTCAAATTCGTTTTTGTTTTTTCCAGATATATTCCCAAGAGTGGGAATGCTAGATCATACAGTAGCTCTAGTTTCAGTATTTTGAGGAATCTCCATGCTATTTTCCACAGTGGCTGTAGCAATTCACACTCCCACCAATAGTGTGAGAAGGTTCCCTTTTCTCCACACCCTCTTCAGCATTTACTATTTGTAGACATTTTGATAATACCTATTCTTACCAGTGTGAAGTGATACCTTGTTGTAGTTTAAATTTGCGTGTCTATAATAAGTAATAATATTGAGCACCTTTCATGTCTTCATTGGAGAAACGTCTGTTTAGGTTTTCTACCCATGTTTTGATTGGGTCGTTTGTTTTTTTGACGTTGAGTTGTGTATTTTGGAAATTAACCCTTTGTCAGGCACATCATTTCCAAATATTTTCTCCCATTTCATAGGTTGTGTTTTTGCTTTATTGATGTTTCCTTTGCTATGCAAAAGCTTTTAAGTTTAATTAGTTCCATTTGTTTACTTTTGCTTTTATTTCTTTGCTTTGGGAAAGTGACCTAAGAAAACATTGCTACAAGTAATGTCCAGAAATGTTTTGCCTATTTTCTGTTCCAGGATTTTTATGTTGTTATGTCTTATATTTAAGTCTTTAAGCCTTTTAAGTTTATTTTTGTGCATTGTGTGAGGGTGTTTCCTAACTTCACTGATTTACATGCAGCTGTCCAGCTTTTCCCAACACTAGTTGCTGAAGAGATTTCCTTTTCCCCTTTATTTATTTCTGCTTCCTTTGTTGTAGATTAATTGATCATTGGCATATGGGTTAATTTTGGGGCTCTCTCATCTGTTCTGTTGATCCGTACATCTGTTTTTATCCCAGTAACATGCTGTTTTGATTATTGTAGCTTTGTAATATTGTCTTAAGTCTGGGAGGGTAATGCTTCCAGCTTTGATTTCTTCCCACCCCTCCAGGATTATATTAACAATACAGGGTCTTGTGTAGTTCCATATAAATTTTAGGAATATTTGTTCTAGTTCTGTGAAAAATGTCATGGGTTATTTGATACGGATCACGTTAAATCTATAGATTGCTCTGGGTAATCTGGCCATTTAAACATTACTTCTTCCAGTCCACAAGTATGGGATATCTTTCCATTTCTTTGGGTCTTCAGTTTCCCTTATCTGTGTCTTATAGTTCTCAGCATATAGGTCTTTCACCTAATGATTAGGTTTATTCCTAGGTATTTTGTTTTCTGATGCAATTTTAAAATGGATTTTTTTTTTTTTTACTTTCTGGCATTTCATTGTTTGTGTAAACAAATACAACAGATTTCTGAATATTAATCTTGTATCCTTGTACTTTGCTGAATTCGTGTATTAGTTTTAATAGTGTTTATGTGGGGTCTTTAAGTGACATGGCTTTTTAAAATTGCAACCAATATTGTCCCTGTCATAAAGAGTAGAGCAACTCTTTTGAATTAAGACCATGTTCCATATGGAGCCAAACTGTTGCATTTCTGGCTATATTCTTCATCCAAGTTAATCAATTACTCTAATAACTCTGCCTCAACTTTCATCTGTAAAATGGAAATAATAATAATACCTACTTTATGGAGTCATTATAGACAGTCATTGATGGAGTGCATGTAGGATATGCTCAAGACTAGTGCCTGGCACCACAGGAAATACTCGGAGATACTAGGTGGGTTTCTTTGTTGCTTTTTTTTTTTTTTATTGCTGAAGCCACTCAGACAGCACTGTCCAGCAGCAACAAGCAAGCCACATATATCATTTTAAATTTTCTGATAGCCACACTAAAATATTTAAAGATAAACAGGTGAAATTATTTTAATATGTTTTATTTAACCTCATGTATCCAAAATACTATCATTTCAATGTGTAGGACTAGCCACATTTCCAACGGAATGGCCATGTGTGACTGCTGATGGTCGGGCCTCTCATATTTATCTCAAGGCCGTAACAACTGATGAATCACGTAATTCAAAAAGTTTCTATCCAACACTACACAACGTGCAGTGATTTGAATAAAGACTTTCTTTTCATAGTGAGTGAAGATGCTACTTTAGCCCATAACAGGTAGGTTTCATTGTTAATTATGGTTAAATCCTCTTTCTGTAGAAGGCCTTTCTATAATTACCTTCACCCAAAACTGTCCATAGCTGCAGGGAGAGAACACAGCCTGCAGACATGGAGCATTCTCAGATTTTAGTTTTATAGCCATGGTTCAATAAGTAAAACTTTGAATGCTCCAAGCTACTGGGAATTTCATATTCCCTCATTATTATCTTGTTTACTCATGCGGCAACCAAACCATACATACCTCTTAAATGTATGACAAAATTCACGTCCCCGTGACCTTAGGTGCAACATTGTAGATCACAGTGTTTACCCTGGAGTTTATTATTATTCTTATAATGGACTCTGGCTTTGTCTAATTGCCATTCTGTATACAGCCTATAAAATATCGTGCACATCAGCCTTTCCGTGGTCAGTAATTACATTAGTTTTGATTTTCTCTCATTTGCCCCCTTCAACCATGATAGTCCTCTCCCACATCTTATGGACCAGATCTTACAAACAGTATGAATAGTTTTCAAATTTCCTTTGACTCAAACTGACAGATTAAAAACTAATTATTCTCTGTAATATTTTTACAATGAAAACTTAAGTTGAATTGATTTATATACACTTCCAGCCAGCACATTTGCAATTCAAGGTTAAAATTGTTCTTGAAACAGCACCAGTTAAAATGCAATTACAACTCCCCAAGCAGGGATAAAAGAAGGAAATGTTTTACATGTTCATTTCAAAAGTTAAAAAGTCAATTTAATATTACAGAAATAAAAACTTTCATTTATTTTCCCTAAATGATAAAGAGTTTGTTAATTATATTCAAGGTAAATCCAAGTGTGTTTATTACGTGCCTCTGGAAAAGAATAAGGGAAAGAAAAGTACAGGCTTTGTGAGGTGAATTCTGTTTTCTGTTTGCACCTCCTGTCTTGTTCATAGTTCCTGATTCTTCCTGTGTTGGGTTGTGTCTTTCCAGAGTACAGAACAATGTGAATAGATGTATATTGCCAGTAGTGAAATGGCAGTAGTGGGTGCCCTGCATGGTAGGGTCTTTGGAGGGCAGCTAAAATGAATGGTTTAGGGTCATCTGTACTAACATCAAATTCCGTTTGTCCACTACACTATTGCTCTTTCAGTGAATAATTCTGAAGCCCTGTTATGCGTGTGGCACAAAGTGACTGAAAGTGTGAAAACCAGAGTCACGTAGACCCAGGCTTCTAATCCTCACTTCACCTCTCAGTTTCTGTGTGATTCTGAGCAAGGACTTAATGTCTCTAAGCCCAAGTTCCTACTCAGTCAAAACAATGTAATACAAAACAATAAAAAACGATGAAAATGCCGCCCACAGTACTGAATTTATGAGGATTAAGTAGGAGAAAGCAGATAACATTCTTAGCACATTGTGCCTAATCAACGCTCAGTAAATATTAGTTTCTAGTGTTAGTGATATCATAATAATATTATGAATAGTGTCACTGTAATGTTGTTATTTTGAGCCAAGACTAAGTTAGCAAAACAGTGTTTACGAAGTGCTTCACCAAGGTACCTGGCACATAAAAAGTTTGGTAAGATGCAAATATTCATGATACATATACATAGACACATTATATACATACAGTTATATATAATGACATTATACATGTAACTACATATGTATTGTTTATATATGTATAACGTACATTGTTAATATATATGTCTATATATACTATACGGAGAAGGCAATGGCACTCCACTCCAGTACTCTTGCCTGGAAAATCCCATGGATGGAGGAGCCTGGTAGGCTGCAGTCCATGGGGTCACTGAGAGTTGGACACAACTCAATGACTTCACTTTCACTTTTCACTTTCATGCATTGGAGAAGGAAATGGCAACCCACTCCAGTGTTCTTGCCTGGAGAATCCCAGGGATGGCAGACGGTGGGCTTCCGTCTATGGGGTCACACAGAGTTGGACACGACTGAAGCGACTTAGCAGCAGCAGCAGCATATATACTATAAGAAAGAAAAGGAAAAAGAAGCTGCCGAGAACTTCTTATGGCTGTTGTAAGCTTAGCACACAATCATAGTTACTACATTCTTCACAAAATAATAATAGTAATGACAGGTGGCACAGTGGTAAAGAATCCACCTGCCACTGCAGGAGATGCAGAGGACTTGGGTTTGATCCCTGGGTCGTGAAGATCCCCTGAAGGAGGAAATGGCAACCCACTCCAGTATTCTTGCCTGAAGAATCCTATGGACAGAGGATCCTGGTGAGCCACAGCCCGTGGGGTCGCAGAAGAGCCAGACACAACTTACACACTGATGGCGCACTAATGACAGTAATATTTACTGAGTACCTTTTCTGTGTCAGCAGTTATTCCCAGCAGGAAAATGTTCACTGATAATACCTGTCTAAAGGTGTTGGACCAAGGTACATTTGAGAAGGATCTCGTGTACATTTTAGAAGGATCACTGTGTTAGCTAGATCTAGAAGAACTGAACAGATTACACACCAAGCGTGTGGACCAATCAGAGGCCGGAAGACGCAGCTTTGCAGTGTGTTCTAGGTCTTGTGCTTTACATGGGGCTGCCTTGTTGCCCAACTCTTCGAGGCACTTTCCTATCGTTGCCTGCCCTGTGAGTGGCGTCCCATGGAATCCAACAAAGTCAGGGTCCTGGTGGTGGCCACGTTTACCTTTAGCAACTGTGGGTTTCAAGGCAAGGATAAGGACTCAGGGACAACATGCAGCAGCTGTGTGATGAGCTGCAGAAGTTGTCTGGTCCAGATGACTGCTGACCTCTTGCCCAAGTGAAAAATATAGGTTCCCCTTGCCAGTCTGGAGACCATGGACGCTTCCACTCAATGGCCAAGCATGCCCGTCACCAGCAGGAGAGGCCACTGACAGTTTTTATCCAACCAAGAGGAGTGACAGTTTTCATAAACGCTGCCAATACCGAAGGATATTTGATGAGCCTGCTAAGCGTGTCCTCTTTTTTTCCTCTTTTATGCGACTGTCAAGAGAAGCTATGATCCAGGTGACGATATAATATCACCCAGGTCATCAGTTCACTCTCAGAACTATCACGTCCTTCCTTTGAAATCTTCAGGCAAGTTGAGTTAATGACAAGGATGTGGCTGAGCTTTTAAGCCGTTGCATGTCATTAAACTGTAAGAGCAATTTTAGCAAAATCACTTCTGTGTTGAATTCAGAACCTGCCTCTTTTTACAGTTATATGACTAATTCTTTCCTGAGGCATAAGAAATAAACTTTTCAGGAGTACTAAATGAGAGCTGTGAAAGAAGCAAGTATTCGAGAGAATAAACAAACCTTGGAGTCACATTGCTGAGGGTCTCCCAGGCCATCCTTTCCTGGCATCCCAGAGATGAAAGTATTTGATGACAGATGGCTGTCCCTTCTAAAAAATTTCTGGTCTAACTTGCTATGTATGACAGCCCACTCTTCTTTTAAAAAAAAAAAAAAAAATCACCCTGAAGTTAAGGAATTCCTTCCTCTATTCAACTCACGTCTCTTAAGGCTCTAATGCAAACCAATTTTCTCTTATTTGGTCTTCTCTGGACGTGGATAAGAGCTGGTCATCATCTTTCACATACAAGGCCTTTAATCAAATTGCTCCTTACTCGCCTTTTCTTCAGGCGAAACAATTCCTCTTCCTTTAACCTTTCCACACGGGATTGTGCTCCTTCCCTTTCATCATGTTGGTTGGTCTTTCCCTTGACTGCCTCCAGAAGGTCTTTGTTAATTCCTTTCATGTAATTTTTAGGAGTTATTTTCTCTGAGAAAATCCTGAAAGCTCCTCTCACTTTGAGACACTTGCAGTTCTAATTTTGGTAGTCTCTACCACGTGTATGCACCTTGCTAGGTTGAGTTGATTTTTCCCTTTCAGCACCTCCAATTATTTTCATCTCAATAGGTCACCTGTGGACAGAGTAAACAGTCCAGTTTTCTCAATTATTCTGCTTTTATGGCCTTTGTCCCTTCATGATACATAAACAGGGACCATCAGAAGGAAGAATGGAAGAAAGACAAATTCTAAATAGCAGCCACGTGAGTTGTTAGAAGTTCTGTGAATTGTAGAGAACTAGAATAAAAGGGGAATAATAGGCTACTTTTGCGTGAAAGACACCCTGCTTCTATTCCCTTGAGGAAAAAGCAGAAGAGGTTTCATGGTTTATTATCACTTTCATGTGCAGGAGAATTGGAAGAGGAGGTGGAATGATAAATGAATCCGTATACTTAAATGATTTTCCGCGACGGTATAAATTCAGTGCCTTTTCATGCAAACAGAGGAGTTTCAGACTGTAAGCCAGTCATTTTCTGTCATTCTGGGAGGCTGTTAGAGAAACACTGGGGTTCGTTCCAGGCTTCAAGAAGTCCATCCAGAAATCCCGGTCCTAATTCTCTTATTATCCATTGGCTTAACCACCTCCTGGTCCTGTTCAGTTTAGGGAAGCCACTCCATCTCATCTTGGGAAGTGGCTTTCTATTTTCCCTTGTAATCCTCTCCTGCAGAAAGTATTTGGCATTCAGGGAGCCAGTTGGGCCAGAAAGAGTTCATTCAGTTTCTCTATTTATTTCATTTTTAACCCCAGCTCAAGGAGTTGGTGTTTTGGTGGCTGGACATTTTATGTTATGCTCCATTTCTTTGGTTACAAGAGTATCTTTGTGGCCCATTGAGAACAAATCTCTGTCACTTAGCCCCTGTTCTATTCCTCTTATATAATAGAATGATCTTTTCTTAAAAAAAAAAAAAATTATTGGAGTATAGTTGCTTTGCAATGCTGTGTTAGCCTCTGCTGTACAGCAAAGTGAATCAGCTCTACTTATACATATATTCCCTTTTTTTAAGATTTCCTTCCCACTTAGGTAACCACAGAGCATTAAGTATAGTTCCCTGTGGAGATGCTTGTTAGTTATGTATTTTATACATAGTAGTATATATATGTCTCCCAAGTTCCCAACTCATCCCACTGCCACCCTCTACCCGTTGCTGTACGTACATGTGTTCTCTACCTGTGTCTCTATTTCTGCTTTGCAAATAGGTTCATCTGTACTATTTTTATAGATTCCATACGACCTTTTTTATGCTATGCAGAATGTTGAGGGCCACAAAGAATCCTTTTTGATAGTATAAATAGGATCCTGGAGTCCTGAATTTTTCTTTGATTTCCCCTAAAAGTGTAGACAGCAGTCTTGAGGAAAATGTTTCCTAGTAATATTAATAATAATGACACCTAATCTTTACTACGGGCTTACTGGCTGCTTCATAGGTTTTAATCTTTTTAACAACCTTAAGAAAGGCAGTACTAGTATCGTATCCATTTTATAGATGAGGAAACCTGTGTTACAGAAAGCTTGAATAATTTGCTTATGATTACCCATCTGGTAAACGTTGAACTTCAGTAGCTTAACGTGCACATCATGGGCTTGTCAACTTTGTGACTTAGTAACTGCTGAACTGTATCCCTAGTATATAAGAAAGTACTTAGTAAGAATTATTGATAAATTGCGATTATTTCTAAAGTTCTTCTGTTCCTGGAACTGTTTTAATGACCACGCATGGATAATCTCATTTACTGCTGACCCAAACCCTATCCGGTCGACGATGCAATAATTCTCACCATTTTACAAAGGAAGATTTGAAGCTCGAGAGAAGTTAGACAACTTTCTCAGGGTCACAGAGTGGTTGAGCCATGGAGCTAGAATTCCCACCCAGGAAGTCTTGAGTCTCAAACTTACCAGTTTTACTATATAACTCTGTGCTGCCTCCTGTAATATGGAAATTCTTGCCAGGGGTTGGGGCAGGGATGGCTGGGGGGTTGCTGCAGAAAGACCCGGCCTCTGGTCTGAGACACGAGCTGCAAGAGTTCTAAGCACCTTCCAATGAAGTGTTTTCCTTTTCAGTTGACAGAAAAGAATCCGCAGCCGGATGAGCCCACTGGCAGTGATTCCAGCAGGCAGCCTGTGTCTGTCCCACTCGACTTCGGGCACCTCCCAGCACCTTGTGTTCTCATCACCCCTCCTGGGTTTGGACCATGTAGCCTTCTAACCAAATTTCTTTTTTCCCCTTTTCTCTGGTTCTATGTTCAGCTCGAGGCTTTTTATTCCATCTTCACCACGGAGCAGCAAGACCATGTCAAGTCGGTGGAGTATCTGAGAAACAACTTCCGGCCACAGCAGGGCCTGAATAACAGGGTGGTGTACAAGTCTGCCGTTCGTGACGCCTGGAACCACGACATGACAGACTTCTTAGAAAACCCACTGGGGACGGAAGCCTCTAAAGGTACATTTGGATTCAGTGCCCTTGCCCAGAGGAAGATTTCCTTATCATAAATTACTTTAAGTGAAAAGGGGTTCGGAACCAGCCAAGAATTGGAACTTGGCATTAAAAGCATGTTTCTCTGCTAAAAGAGACTTGTCTGGGTGATAAATAGAAGCATTTGTGGGAATAACTTCAGTTAAATAGATATGTTCAGAATTGCCCTTTTGACTAGCGAAATATCAGTCCTTCTCTCTGTAATTTGACCTTGTAGCGTCAGCACTAAACTCGTTGATGTGTTAAAGCTTTTTGGTGTCTTACTTTTTAACTGTTTCCCTGCTGCAATCAGGTGTTCATCTCTGAGCTCAAACATCAGGACCTCAGACTTGCTTTCAACACCCCAGTCTTCAGCTTTCTTACTAACTTCCATACTAGGCAAGAAGTCCCCCTCCAGCTCTCCACCTCCACCAGACATCACGTAACCCTTTAGATCTATTGTTTAACAGTTCAATTCCCAGATCTGAAAAACATGCGTTTCATAACTTGCTTGTGTCCTAATCTTTTTCCATTTCTCCTTTCTCATGGGAAACAGTCATGAATTTCTCTCCCAGGAAATTGGAAATTCTGATTCTACCCTCACAGCCCAACCTTCGAGCTCTGTGATTTGTCATAAAATCACAGAGCTCAGGAAACCCTTGGAGGAATAAGGCTTGTCAGAGTCCCAGTATTTGGAAGGGAGGAAAGAAAAAGAAGGTATTTCCTTTGGGTTTGAAGAGATGGGTCTTTCCCAAGTCAGTTCTCTCCTTTGAAATAGTGAGCTTGGGAGATGTTGGAAGCGTTTATTTCATTTACTGAGGTTGACAGTAGACTGTGGTATTTTTAGCATCGTTAGTTATATGCAAGGGCTTTATTTCAGGAGTGTATATACCCCTACCTCCAGTAAAAGGGACCAGTTTACTGGCATATGACCTTTATAGGAACAAGAGGAATGAGTTCATATTCCAGAAATAACTGCATTGATGTGCCCTTTGATGATAAGAATGAGCCCGTTTTCTAGGCTCATGTATCTGCAAAGGAGCTAAAAGAGGAGGAAAGGGAGTTTTAACAATGTGATCATCTCCTTCCTGTCGGTGTAGTTTTGTCAGAGGACGGTGTGAAGAAGCTAGTCTGGCCAGGTTCCGTCAAGACATACTTGAGAATCAACTAATTTGGGGCTGACACTTGGTCAAGGGCATCATTTATCAACTGGGAACAGCAGGAATGTTGAAAAGCACGCAAACCTGTAAAATATCTTGGATTGGACTGGCATGAAGAACCTCATTTGGCATTTTTGTTTTTTTTTTTTTTTAATCCAAGTTAAAAATAAAGCAAACGGCCAAACTGTAAAGCTTTCTCCCAAGAGAACATGCTTAGGGAAAGGAAGACTCTTAGGGCTGACTATGTTGCAAGAGGTGGGACATTTGCAGGATGGGGAATTTATATCACAAGTGAGTATAGGATCTGGTAGCTTGGAAATGCTGACGTTATAACAGTTACAAAGTTCTTTCCTAATAAATGGGCTTGACCATCTGATATACCAGCTGTGCAGAGGGGGAGCATAGTCCTTCTTACCCAAGGAAATTAGAGAGGACACTGGTTTCCATTGTGTTAAATTGTCAGAGTGGGCAATATCCTCCACCAAATGGGCATTCTCTGATTTTGAGCAGAACCAAAGACCCATCCTTAGGTAGAGGGAATCAGTTCTTCATCTTCCAAGGTTACAGTGATCATGGTGTGCGTCCATTGCTGACTCTTATGATGTTTGAGTATTAAAATGTTTTGTGATCTTTCTAGAGACAGAGATGTAGACACAGTCTTCTTTTTTATTTTTATTTTTAGCATAGTCTTGGAGTGTAACCTACAGAGAAGTGCACACACAGTATGCAATACAACTTGGTAACTTTTCCGAAACTGAATATACTTGAGTGACACACACCCAAATCCAGAAACTAACATCACGTCAGCTTCCCAAAGCACATTTCTCTCCCCATTCCTAGTCACTGCCCATTCCCAAGGATAACCGTGATCATAGTCTTGCCTGCTGATCAATTTCATATAAATAGAATCAGTTCACCAAGTTCTTTTGTGTGTCTGTCTTCTGTTGCTTTATACTGCATTGAAGAGTCACCTCTGCTATTTCACGTAGTTGTAGTTTGCTGAATTTCAGTGTGTATCTGTACCTGAATTTATCCATTTTAATATACATGAATTTGTAGATTATTTTCATGTTTTGGTAATTAGGAAAGTTTTTTTTTTTTTTTTTTTTTTAATTATTTATTTGGCTGTGCCGGGTCTTGGCTACTAAACCCGGAATCTTTTTAGTTGTGGCCTGGGAACCCTTAACTGAAGCATGTTGGAACCTAGTTCCCTGACCAGGGATCAAACCCGGGTCTCCTGCATTGGAAGCATGGGGTCTTAGCCATCAAGTTCTTGAACATGCCTTTTAACCAGCATGTGGACACATCTCTGTTGGTTCTGCGCCCTGTAGTAAAATGACTACAGCCTAAAGGATACATGTATGTTTGGATCTGATTAGATACTGACCAGTTTCCCAGAATGACCATATGTACCACTTTTCAGTTCTGTCAGTGATATAAGAAAGTTTTCTTTTTTTTTTAACGCCTTTTTCAAGGCCTAATTTACATATCATAAAGTTCAGGTGTAGTGGATGTGCAATTCAGTAATTTTTATCAAACTTACAGTTGTGCAGCGCCACCACGTCTCCTCTTAGAGCATTCTCTTCACCCCAGCGAGTTCCTTCATGCCTGTTTGCAGTCAGTTCTTTCTCCCAACCTCAACTCTGCTTTTGACTTTAGGGTTTTAGGATTTATCCATGTTGCAGATTAGTAGCTCATTTCTTTTTACTGCTGAATAGTATCGCTGTTTGAGTTTTTTAAATAACAGCTTTATTGAGATTTATTTCACATGCCATATAATTTATTCTTTTACAGTGTACCCTTCAGTGGTATTCTGTATTCACAAAGTTCTGTGATCATCAGTAGTATCTACTTCAGGACTTTTTGTCACCCCCAAAAGAAATTCCATCCCTCTTAGCAGTCACTCCTTTTTCTCCCATGCCTGCTTCCTGCCCAGGCCCAGGAAACCAGTAATGTGCTTTTTGTCTGTATGGAGCTGCCTGTTAGAGAGATTGCACATAAATGGAATCCTCCAATACTTGACTTTTTCGTCTCTGGCTTCTTTCACTTAGCATCATATTTTCAAGATTTATCCATATTTGCACGTGTGTCAGAATTTCATTTCATTTTAAGAACAAACTATACATCATTGTATGGATATACCACATTTTGCTTATCCATTTGTCAACTGATAGATCCCACTTTTGGCTCATTATGAATATTGTTGCTTTGAACATTCATGTTCACATTTTTGTGTGGATGAATGTTATCATTTCTCTTGGACATAAGCCTAGGAGTAGAATCGCTGCATCATAGGGCAACTCTATGTTTTCATTTTTTTTAAGAACTGCCGAACAGTTTTCCCAAAGCAGCTGTACCAGTCTACATGCCTGTCAGCGTCATGTGAAGGTTCTGATTTCTCCACATCTTCACCAACACTTGTTATATATCTTTTTTGTTGTAGTCATCCTAATGGATATGAAATAGTATCTCTTTCTAGTTTTGATTTGCACTTTCCTGATGACTACTGATGTGTCTGGTTTTTTTATAATATTTATGTGTTTATTTACTTGGCTGTGCCGGATCTTGGTTGTGGCACACTGGATGTTTTTAGTTGCAGCATGTGTAATCTGTAGTTGTTGCATGCGAGTTCTTTTAGTTGCAGCATGTGAGCTCTTTAACTGCAGCGTATGGGACCTAGTTTCCCAACCAGGGATCGAACCTAGGCCCCTTACATTGGGAGCGCAGAGTCAGCCACTGGACCACCAGGGAACTTTCTTCCCTGTTGCATTTAAATGATATTTCTATTTGTTTTAGATATCATAGAACCATGGTCCACATGACGAAATGCTCCTCCTTGTATCCCCCCAAGAAAACGCAGATATTTCCATGGCACCAAAGGCTGAAAGCCAGCCACCAGTACTCGCAATTATCAGGAAGCCTGGAGGGCTTTGATTATCGAGCTTAGTGATCTGAGTAGAGAAGAACCAATACCAAGGAAGATCCCTTTGCTTATTTATTTTTGGCTGTGCGGGTCTTCATTGCTGTGTGGGCTTTTCTCTAGTTGTGGCAAGTGGGGGCTACTCTCTAGCTGCAGTGTAGGGGCTTCTCATTGCAGTGGCTTCTCTAGGGAGAAGTGGGAGCAAAATCTCTAGGGCATGTGGGCTTTCATCGTTGCAGCTCCAGGGGTTTAGAGTGTACACTCAATAGTTGTGACACTTGGACTTAGTTGCTCTGTGGAATGTAGAATCCTCTTGAAATTAGGGATCGAACCCATGTCTCCTACACTGGCAGGTGGATTCTTTACCATTGAGTCACCAGGGAAACCCAGTAAGCTTTTTTGATCTAGGACCAGGCATTGGGCCATGTGATCGCTTGTTGCAACTACTCAGCTCTGCCTTTGTAGCATCAAGGCAGCCGTAGACAGCACATAAATGAGTAGGTGTAGAAAGTGTCTTCTAATAAAACTTTATTTGTAATAATAGGTGGCAGTCCAGATTTAGCCACGGAACAATAGTGTACATACCCCTGCTCTCGGGGATGGCTCAGACTTAGATGGAGAAATCCAATCTTAGGCGTGTTTGAAGGTATTTTCATGGTGGCCGTGACTGTGAAAGTGTCCATGGCTTGGTTCTGCCTTTCCAAGACGCTGCAAGAGGTTTATTAGCTTGGTAACCATTCACTGACCAGTGCACCCTAAGATCTGCTCATCTTCCGCTCCAGATGTATAAGCAGGGCCTCAGGAGACTGAGCCCCACCTCCCTCTTTCGCTGGCTGTGATCATCAACTGGTGTTCATTGAGCAGCACCGTGGAGGCTGTCTGAGTTAAGGTGCCCCTGTCCTGCCCTTCTGTCAGGATGATCCGACATACTGGAACAGAAAAAGCAGAATCAAGCTTTCAGACCCAAGCAAGAGATTCATGGCCGCACGCGACAGCCAAAGAGGGGGAAAAGTCATCCTAATCTTGTATTGATGCCTGAGACAGACTTAGAATGGATATCATCTGTAAAAAAATATAAAGCTCTAGTTTCCAGGAAATGGAAACAGTATTTAGTCTCAGTGATTATTCATGGGACATCCAAGTCACCACTCTGCCCTTTGTCAGTAAATAACTTGGATAGACTTTCAGATTTAATGGGCTGTCATTTTAGTTACCCTTAACACATCCCGAGCCCATGGAAGAGCACGTCGGTGATTAAGTGCTGAATACTGTCTATCGTGAAGACTTTTGTAACAGTGAACACAGAAAAATAACTTTCCTTCCAACAACATGAAACATATGGTTTATTAATGTAATGAAACCTGTTCAAACCACAGTGGAATCAAAACCACTCTATCTGATAATGTGATTTGATGGCTTAATTAAAGTGACATTGTATAACGTAATAAAAGCAAAGGAAGAGGACAGTGAGCTGCCAGGGTCCCACCCAGTCTCCTGAAGCCACTGCCATGGTTTTTGGAGAATGATTTTTGCTTTGTTTTTGCTGATGGAGGAATCTCTTTGTTAGCTGTATTTTTAGTGCTAAAGATTGCTTCCTATCTTGGTTAAAAGGCAGTTTTTAAGGACATGTACCAGTGTGAGAATGCCTTAAGTAACTAGCCTATTTTAAATCAGAATACATTGAGAAAGAGCATCCCGTTTTCCATCCAAATTAGCAAACAACGAAGTAAATCCATGGTTGCCTTTCAAAAGAGTTTGACATTGAAATCATGGTTTTCTGCTATTTTGGGAGAAAATATTAATGTTGTTCTATTTTCAGTTTAATCATTTTCATTCACCAGATTAATGAGCTCGAATCAGTTTATCTTCATAAAAGAAATTCTGATATGAGCTCTTAATTCCTTTGTAGGCAGCTGCACTCCCAGAAACTCTTCCCAAAAGTTACTTTAGTACTTCTAGAAAGTTTCAGCATAGAGAAGTATAAGGAAAATAACATTTTAAATGCAGCTCCTTAGAAGATTGTTACCTGTCTTCTTTAAAAAGTGGCTTCCCTGGTAACTCAGGTGATAAAGAATCTGCCTGCAATGCAGGAGACCCCAGTTCAATTCCTGGGTTGGGAAGATCCACTGGAGAAGGGATAGGCTACCCACTCCAGCATTCTTGGGCTTCCCTGGTAGCTCAGCTGGGAAAGAATCTGCCCACAGTGTGGGAGACCTGGGTTCAATCCCTGGGTTGGGAAGATTGGAGAAGGGAACAGCTACACACTCCAGTATTCTGCCGCGTAGAATTCCATGGATGTATATAGTCCACGGGGTCACAAAGAGTTGGACATGACTGAGCGACTTTCACTTTCACTTTTCTTTAAAAAGTGACGATTACTAGCTGTTACTTTTTATTCTTGGAAGTGATTAAGAAAGAAATAAAAGGGAAAAAAAAAAAAAAGCCTGGTTTTTTAAGACTCTCCAGCATCCTGGGTTCTCATACTATTTTTTTCTTTTTTTTAATTGGAGGGAAATTGCTGTTGTGTTGTTCTTAGTGGCTTATTTGTCTGACTCTTTGTGACCCCATGGACTGTAGCCCACCAGGCTTCTCTGTCCCTGGGGATTCTCCAGGCAGGAATGCTAGAGTAGGTTGCCATGCCCATCTTGAAAGCGATTAAGAAAGAAATTAAAAAAAAAAAATACGGCTGGTTT
This sequence comes from Cephalophus harveyi, assembly GCA_006410635.1. NCBI lineage: Eukaryota > Metazoa > Chordata > Mammalia > Artiodactyla > Bovidae > Cephalophus > Cephalophus harveyi. The sequence goes on along the minus strand of SJYT01006217.1, from coordinate 487,304 downwards.
TTTAAGACTGTCCAACATCCTGGCTTCTCATACTTTTTTTCTTTTTTTTTAATTGAAGGATAATTACAATATTATGGTTTTTGCCATACATCAACATGAATCAGCCATAGATATACACGTGTCCCCTCCCTCTTGATCTCCCCTCCCACCTCCCTGCCCACGCCACCCCTCTAGGTTGTCACAGAGCACTGGCTTTGGTTCCCTGTGTCATATATCAAATCCCTACTGGATATCTACCTTACATATGGTAATGTATATGTTTCAATGCTGTTCTCTCAGATTCTGGGTTCTCAAACTGTTGAAGGTCATGCCATGTTCTATCAGACACTTTTTCATGCTCAGATATCCCATGATGATTAATTTTATGTGAATAGGTAGAGAGTTGGTATAAGTTTCCTTTGATTGGTTGGCATAAAGTTGATACTTGACATTTCACATAGCTTTAACTACTTTGGGCTCATGTTTGTGGGCAGTGAATTTCTTTTCATGTCTCAGGCAACTTCATCTACAACAAAGAGCTTTCTCTAGGAGCTGTGCCTGCTGTACCTATGGTTACATAGGGGTTTTCATGGACCAGATTCTATACTGGCCTTTTCCATTCATATATGTTTTATTTAATCTTCAAAACAGCCTCTGTCAAGATTCACATTCATTTATCAAATATTTGTTGAGCATCTACTATGAACAAGTATTAGGCACTAGATATAAGGCTGAACAAGGGAGAAGAGTCTCTTATGGAGCTTAAGTTTTAAGGGGAAGAAAGAAACGAACAGGTCAACCAATGATAAAGCTCCGGTGTTCTTCTGCAGATCAAATTGGGTGGTTTGCTAGGAGTGGCAGAGTGTAGTGAGGCTGTGGGGAAGTGAGCTTCCCTTGATAGAGTGGTGGTTCTATCACTCAGTTGTGTCTAACTCTGTGACCCCATGGACTGCAGCACTCCAGGCTTCCCGGTCCTTCAGTGTCCTTCACTGAGTCAGTGATGGCATCCAACCATCTTATCCTCTGTCATCCCCTTCTCCTCCTGCCCTTCCATCTTTCCCAGCATCATGGTCTTTTCCAACGAGTCAGCTCTTTGCATCAGGAGGCCAAAGTATTACAACTTCACCTTCAGCATCAGTCCTTCCAATGAATGTTCAGGGTTGATTTTCTTTAGAATTGACTGGTTTGGTCTCCTTGCAGTCCAAGGGACTCTCAAGGGTCTTCTCTAGCACCACAGTTTGAAAGCATTAATTCTACAGCACTCAGCCTTCTCTATGGTCCAACTGGTGGGCTAGTCTACAAAGTTCTGAGAGGGGAAAGTCCTTTGCAAAGGCCCTGCCTGAGGCATAGGAACCAGTGAAGGTGAGATCTTGAAAGACCTTCCTTGGTAAGGGAAGACTTAAGACTATGTTCCTATAACCATGGGATGCCTTTGAAGGGTGCTAAGCAGGGCTGTGGAACCACCTGACCAAGTTTTTAAACCCATCATTGACTGTTAGGTGAGAAATGTTTGCACAGGACATGGGGTGAAATTGGCAAGACAGCCGGAGGCTGATAGAAATACTCCTCCTGGCAGAATGACATTGCTTGGATAAGGACAATCCAGGTGAAGGTAAAAGTCATCTGTTAGCGTTGCATTTTGTTGTAGAGTCTCTAATATTTACTAACACTTTGGATGGAGGGTTGGTGGGGGCAAGCAAAGAGAGAAGTGCAGTGTTACTGTTTAACAGATGAGGTATCCTAGATTCCAAGAGAACAGGTGGTCATCCAGAGCCTCCCAGCAAAGGCGGTAGAGCTGAGGCGTGAACCCAGATCCCTTTGTGTTCAGATACAGTGTTCTTTCTATTTCACGAGGGACTGCCAGCTTCCATATGGATCCGCAAGCAGTGGCCTCTGTTTTTAAATGTCATCAGGTGGCTTGAGCAGCACAGTTTATTACTCTTTCTCTGAATGAAGGAGCTTTAAAACTAAATGTCCTTGCGGCAATCAGATACCCTTCCTAAAGATCAAGTTTATCTTCCTGAAAGGCATCACTGGACTCTCTTTATCTGCTTGGCTTACTTTTGACAGGTTATCTTAAGTCCTCAAGGCAGGGGCTGCTGAGGCCTTGATCACAGGGTTGCTCCCAGGGAGGGTCAGTGAACCCACTTGATGGGGATGGTCGAGTCTCCTAGACTGAGGATTTTGTGCATCTTTGAATCAACAGGACCTGACACAGTTACTAAAACATAAGCAAACAGTTACTGTTCGTTGAATGAATGAATGGGGAGACGATATAAGGCCAGTGGGTAAGAATGTAGATTTTGAAGTCAAGCACATCCAGACTCAAATTCCAGGCCAGTCGTTTACTCCTACATGTCTTTGCTCTAGTAAATATCTAAGCCTCCGTTTCCTTTCTGTAGCATGGAGCTAATAATCACATTTCCTTCCCTGACTTTTAAGTGAGACAGTGTACCTCGGCCCAGATACTGTCAAGGCATTGGAACCCTTCTTTTGTAGCACTTCTCAACGTCAAAATTTTACATTCACTTGTGTGTTTTTTCCCCCTAATACCTAGCTCTCCTACTACCTTATAAGCTCCATAAGTGGTAAAATTGTTCTTGTGTTTTGTTTTGTGTTGGTTTCCCTTTGTTAGAGAGTGGGTGCAGTGCTCACTGTTAGCTCCACAGGAAGTACTGGAACGGATGGATGGAGCTAATCTATACATGCCAGGTGGCCAGGAGTAAAAGAATGCTTGCTACAAGAGTTGGCACAGTTGAGGCATTTATAATCTAGCCCAGACTAGGCGCTGTAATGGGGGGAGCTAGGCCAGGCACTTGGAGTAGCGTTCCGCACCTCTTCCGGGCTTCCCCAGTGCTTCCGTGATAAAGAATCCGCCTGCAGTGCAGGAGATACAGGAGACGCGTGTTCAGATCCCTGGGTCAGGAAGATCCCCTGAAGGAGGAAATAACAACCCACTCCAGTATTCTTGCCTGGAGAATCTCACAGACCAAGGAACCTGGCAAGCTACAGTCCATCGGGTCACGTAGAGTCGGACACAACTTAGCCAGTGAGCACTTCACACCGTTCCCAGGACCTGAAATCAGAAAAGCCTCTAAGATTTGGAAAGGCATGACAACACCATGTAAAGAAGGCTTTCCTCTCAGTCCCAAGGAACAAGCACGCTACCCAACTCCTCCACCACTGCCAAAAGCAGAGGAAGGAGGCGCCGAATGAGTCGGATGCCGGTGTCAGAATGCTCCCCGGCAGATCCGCTTTATGGCTTGGGAGCTGCTGAGCTGATACTGGTACCAGACGCCAGCGGCCGTCTGTCGTTTTCACACTTTATCAGTATCCCCTAATTACTGAATCCTCTGTCTCCAGGCAGGTAGGCATTGTTTCACCTTCAGGGCTGACATAACCACCCTCCCACAGCTTCAGCTTTTCCCTGCCCTCTAGAAAAAACCTTCCGTGACATTGGGTTTGTTTGTGTGGGCGCCATGGTGCTTGCGAACCACAGCCTGGAAGTTAATAAAGGTCACCAGCATCCTTCCTTCCAGGGCAACATACTTCCCTTTTCTGTTGCTAACTAGTTTTTCACAGCCCAAGAAGCAGGAGGACGATTTATCTGCTCCATTCTTCCATTCATTCTTCCATGAGCAAACACAGGCTCCTTGAGGTTGATTTTTCTTTGGGTACAAGGAACGCGGCCCCAACCCTGGGCCTTCTCAGGGCGTAAGCAGCGCTGTCACACCCGAGCGCCTGAGACTGTGTGTAAAGGCACATGGCGGGAGCCCACGATGAGGCCTCTGGGATCATTTTTTTTCTCTTGCTTAAAAAGAAAAAAAAACTTACCTATTTATTTGGCTGCACTAGGTCTTAGGTGCCACCCGGGGGTGTTTTAGTTGTGGCATGCGGCATCTAGTCCCTTGACCAGGGATCCAGCCTGCGCTTCCCGCATTGGGAATGCAGAGTCCTAGTCACCAGGCCACCAGGGAAGTCCCCATCTTTTCTTTTCTTTCCAAGCACAGCCAGGGGTCGCCACAGTTCCTGGCTTCCGTCTTGGGTCCTCTCGGGACTGGTTTTGTGATTCCAGAGCACTGGCTTGGACCCACATGAGCATCATGGCCCATGTCATGTGTATGGCTGTGGTAGAGAAGGTGCTGTCTGCCCATTGATACTGAGTGCTAACAGGTGTTGTCTGTCAAGTGCAAAGAGCCCCATGGTTTCCATGCAAAAACGGCTTCCAAGAAGAGAGGAGCCTTCTCCATGAGGAGTATACTGAGCATCTCAAACTGTTGGTTTTCACCATTCAGCTAAAGCCCAGCTCCTCGGAGCATATGGATCTGTGTGCCCAGGGGTGGGGAGGGGGTAGCTAGGAGGCAGAAGTGGGGTTGTTGCTCCCAAATGCTGCACAGGTGAGTTCCCCCCTGGGGCCCACTAGGAGCACTGCTTGATCACATCCTGATCTCTCCAATGTAAGTGTCATTTCTGATCTCTTGGGTCCTCTTACCCAAGGCCAGGAGGGTCTGCTTGAGGCCAGTCCTCAGTGGAAGACCCTGGGCCAGACCAGAGAGGGCCATCCTTATCAAATGACCTATTGGTACAGGTGCCACATCTAGGGATTGAAACAAGGTTGGAATTCAACCAGTGGAGCATATCCAGCGGCTTCCTTGAGCCAAAACAAGTAAGAAACACAGGTGCCAGGAATCAGATTCAGAGCTAGTAAGGTGAATGTGAGGTGAGAGCCAGAACACTCCTTTTAGATATAGTCGGTATCTGAGTGATCCTAATTCTAAGAGGAGAAGTATTTTAAGGACCAAATTCAAGCAAAGGAGTAAAGCATTGTGACTTGCAGAGTCATAGTCATCTAGAATCAAAGATTTAAATAAAAGCCTGGCTAAACACATCAGTGAGCCACTAGTGTGGCTCACTAGTTGGTCTGTTGACATAGCCAGTGGGATCACTTAAAAAGGTAGCTCATGGGGTCTTAGATCTTGAGTGGTGTTTAGAAAAGTCTCCCAGTACTGAGGACAGCAGTCACTAAGTTCTCTCGGCCTCTTTGTGACCCCATGGACTGCAACACACCAGGCTTTCCTATTCTTCACCATCTCCCAGAGTTTGCGCAAACTCATGTCCATTGAGTTGGTGATGCTATCCAACCATCTCACCCTCTGTTGCCTGCTTCTCCTCTTGCCCTCAGTTTTTCTCAGCATCAGCATCTTTTCCAAAGAGTCAGCTGTTTCTTCATGATAAACGAGACCGTAACATGTCAGCTGTGGAAACTAGGAGACTAGTCAAGAGACGGCCTAGCTTCAGTCTCAGGGCACTGGGCATTTGCCCACCTCAAGCCTCAGCCTGCTTTCTGGTACCGACCCTCTGTTGCAACCCATGACTTAGAGCAAGACTGCAGGTGAAGTTAAGAGATACCATAGAGAAACGATGCTGTGCCCTTTTGGCCTGCAAGCACAGCATGTTAATGTTGGGACGGAGGGAAGGGCTCTCGGGCACATGGAATCCAGCCTTGCACCCAGGGTCTGAGAGGCAGCTCCTCTTAGGCAGGACTGGGATGATGCGTCACTCTGAACTTGGCCACCTCCCTTAGCGGCAGGCTGAACAATGCTATTTCCTGCAGAGGACAGAGGTGCCTCCCCTGGCCTTTAGCTCTCAGAGGAAGACGGATATCATGCAGACACAAAGACTCCAAGGAAGGGGGAGAGGTCCGGATAAGCAGAATGTGGGAAAGTCAAACCTGCGTGTTTGGAGGACTGTGGCTGCTGCTGTGTGTGTGTGTGTGTGTGTGTGTGTGTGTGTGTGTGTGTGTGTGTTTTAATATTTATTTACTCGTTTACTTAGCTGTGCCAGGTCTTAGGTGCAGTGCATGGGATCTTCAGTCTTTCTTGTGGCATGCAGGATCTTTTTTTATTTGTGGCGTGTGGAATTTTTAGTTGAGGCATGTGGAATCTCATTCCCTGACGAAGACTCAAACCTGGGCCCCCTCCGTTGGTCACATGGAGTCTTCGCCACTGAACCACCAGGGAAGTCCCCTGACATGTTTGGAGCCTATGACTCCATCATATGCACCGTGGAGACATCCGATGGGATGAGACAGTTTTCCAGTTTGCTGTCTTCCATGGTATTTGGCACACAGCTTCTGGTACTCAATTGTTGACCGAAAAACCTAATTGTATTAATGCACCAAAGCTTGTTCATGGAAATAGAGAGGATGTCATTGGGTGATGTAGAAAAGAATCCCAAGGGTGTGTCAGGAAAACTGCGTTCTCCCTCCTGGGTAGGTTCTCTACCTCCTGGGTGTTTCTCCTTTACCTTTTAGGTAGAATCCTTCATTCCTGGTCACCAAATGTAGGGGCAGGGGTTTCCCCACAACAAGTAACTCTCTGCAGCACCAGCTGAGTGCCTGCCATGTAACCCAGCTCTCACACTGCCTGGCCTCTGGCCCACAAGACCACTCCCACCCCACTTCAGATGCCAGCCACCAAGGAGCAGATTCCCAAATTACCCATAATTTCTGTCTGATTTGGTTACAAACTGGAGGTTCGCATGGTTTTCTCCTCTGCTTTGATTAATTTGCTAGAGAGGCTCACAGAACTGAGGGAGCTGTGTCTGCCAGTTTTTTGAAAGGTGTGACGAAGGTGACAGATGGACAGAGGTGAAGGGACACATGGGGTGAGGTCTGAGCAGGTCCCCAGCACAGACCTTCTGTCACTGCTGTGGGTCCGTTCACCCTCCTAGGGTATGGGTGTGTTTTCCTATCTGTTTGAAGAAAACAAAACCGCTAACTTGAAAAAGATAAATCCACACTCATGTTCATTGGACCAGGGAAGCCCCTATCTACAAATACCCAAGATAATGAAAACAACGTTAAGTGACCATTGATTGTTGCTGTTCAGCAACAAAAAGTCGTGTCCAACTCTTCGTGACTTCATGGATTGCAGCACACTAGGCTCTTCTTTCCTTCACCATCTCCCAGAGTTTGCTCAAACTCATGTCCATTGAGTCGGTGATACGTCCAACCATCTCATCCTCTGTTGCCCACCTCTCCTCCTGCCTTCAGTTTTCCCCAGCATCAGGGTCTTGTCCAATCAGTTGACTCTTCACATGAGGTGGCCAAAGTATTGGAGCTTCAGCTTCAGCATCAGTCCTTTCCATGAATATTCAGGGTCGATTTCCTTTAGGATAGACTGGTTTGATCTCCTTGCTATTCAAGGGACTCACAAGAGTCTTCTCTAGCACCCCAATTCAAGATGAATGGATAAAGAAAATGTGGTATGTATATATATATAACAATGGAATAGTATTCTACTGTATCAGGACTAGAAAAGGTCAGTTTTTATTCCAATCCCAAAGAAAGGCAATGCCAAAGAATGCTCAAACTACCACACAAGTGTACTCATCTCACATGCTAGTAAAGTAATGCTNGGCAGAAAGTAAGGAAGAATTAAAGAGCCTCTTGATGAAAGTGAAAGAGGAGAGTGAAAAAGTTGGCTTAAAGCTCAACATTCAGAAAACGAAGATCATGGCATCTGGTCCCATCACTTCATGGCAAATAGATGAGGAAAGAATGGACACAGTTGCTGACTTTATTTTGGGGGGCTCCAAAATCACTGCAGATGGTGATTGCAGCCGTGAAATTAAAAGACACTTACTCCTTGGAAGGAAAGTTATGACCAACCTAGATAGCATATTAAAAAGCAGAGACTTTGCCATCAAAGGTCCATCTAGTCAAGGCTATGGTTTTCCCAGTGGTCATGTATGGACGTGAGAGTTGGACTATAAAGAAGGCTGAGTGCTGAAGAATTGATGCTTTTGAACTGTAGTGTTGGAGAAGATTCTTGAGAGTCCCTTGGAGTGCAAGGAGATCCAGCCAGTCCATCCTAAAGGAAATCAGTTCTGGGTGTTCATTGGAAGGACTGATGTTGAAGCTGAAACTCCAATACTTCGGCCACCTGATGAGAAGAGCTAACTCATCTGAAAAGACCCTGATGCTGGGAAAGATTGAGGGCGGGAGGAGAAAAGGACGACAGAGGATGAGATGGTTGGAAGGCATCACCAAGTAGATGAACATGGGTTTAGGTGGACTCCTGGAGTTGGTGGTGGACAGGGAGGCCTGGTATACTGCGGTTCATGGGGTCACAAAGAGTCAGACACGACTGAGCAACTGAACTGAAGTGATTCTGCTGTAGAAAAGAAATGTTGCCAGTTGCAACAGCATGGGTGAACTTTCAAGGGCTTCCCAGATGGCGCTAATGGTTAAAAAACCCACCTGCCAATGCAGGAGATATAAGTTAGCTGAGTTCTGTCCCTGGGTCTGGAAGATCTCCTGGAGGAGAGTATGGCAACCCACTGCAGGATTCTTGCCTGGAGAATCCCATGGACAGAGGAGCATAGTGGGCTTTGGTCCACAGGATCACAAAAAGTCGGACAAGACTAAAGCGACTTAGCACAGATGCAGGGGTGGACTTTGAAGGTATTATACTAAGAGAAATAAGTCAGACAGAGAAAGATAAATACCATATGATCTCATTTATATGTGAAAACAAAAACCAAGGACATAGATACAGGGAACTGACAGTGGTGAGGTTTGGGGGTGGGGAAAAGAAGTGAGCTAGTTTTTGTTTGTTTTGTTTTCTGGTTTAAATAAATTGAACGATTTTGAAAGGAAATTTTTGAAAAGAGTAAGAGATGTTTTTAGTATCACTTGGGAAATGACAAATTTTAGGAGCTATGTGCCAGGAACCCATGGCAAAGACCAATATATATATTTTCTATTGTAACAGGTTAGAGTTTGCATGATTTCAGACAGCATAGATTTAAACCTTGAAAACAGTCGTCCTCATGCTTGGGGAAACTTGGAGTCTCCCACATCTTGAGAAAAGTGGTCCTTGAGTCAGAGCTGCCAGGGATGGACTCAGCTTTACATACTTACTTCCTTTGAGACCTGGATCTCCACCATCCTCCTCCTCGTTCTCTGCTTGCCAAGTCATGGTAGTATTCTTCCCAATTTTCCCACCTCAGGGATTTTGTACAAACTCTTTTTCTGTCTTCCATATGTAAGTTTCCTTCCTTCCTGCTCATATTATAAACACCCAATCATTGTTCAGATTTCAGTTCAAGTATCACTGTGCTCGGTAAGCTTTTCCTAACCAGTCTCTCAAATCTAGGTCAGAGTTCTTTATTAAACCATTTTACAGAGTGACTATGACATTTTCCTTAAAAGCATGTAATCACATACTCCTTACTGCTGGGAGTATTTAACCTTTTTGATGCCATGGACTCTTAGCCATCGGGTGAATCCCATAGACTTCTTCTCATTACTGATGGTTTTTGATCGAGTACTGAAGAAGCCAATTATCTTCAGATAATATGAAAGTAATTTTTAATTGTAACACTCAATTATAAAACCTAGCAGCAGATCTAATAGCCATTGTAATTTCAAAATACTAATGAACATAAAGGAAAATTTGAAGTATTAGCAGTAATTGCAATCAAATAGGAATGTATCTGATTTCTCTTGGTGATGTCACACAGTTTCTGCTGACTATCGCAGTTTCCAACATTTGAAATATAAGGAAATGCTAAATTGTAGTTAGAGATTAGCAAAAATAAAAGGGAATTTTTTTTTTCCCATCCAAGTTAACACATTCCTGTGGATTCTATCCAGAGCCCCTACTGCTGCTCAGTCACTTCAGTTGTGTCCGACTCTGTGTGACCCCATAGATGGCAGCCCACCAGGCTCCCCCGTCCCTGGGATTTTCCAGGCAAGAACACTGGAGTGGGTTGCCATTTCCTTCTCCAATGCATGAAAGTGAAAAGTGAAAGGGAAGTCGCTCAGTCATGTCCGACTCTTCGCGACCCCATGGATCACAGCCTACCAGGCTCCTCTATCCATGGGATCTTCCAGGCAAGAGTATTGGAGTGGGGTACCATCGCTTTCTCCAATCCAGAGCCCCTAAGGAGCCCCAAATTAAGAAGCCAGTTTTAGCTGGGGTAAAGCAGTTAATGTCAGTTTCCCCTCTGGGCTGTAATCTCCAGACGATCAGAGACCATGTCATCTGTGTTCACATTTATCCCTAGTTCCTTGCCATATAGTAGGTGCTTAAAAAATATTTAACAGTTGCTGCGTCTTAGAGCATCCTTCCAACACAGCAGCCAGTGTGTGCTTGCACGTTTCATAGATTTATTCCTGATCCTTCCACCTAAGCTGTATCCCAACTCCACTTGGTGTGTCCAGAAACAAAGGAGTCTGACTCCAGAGTGACAGAGTGAGTGAATGACCCTCTTGAATCTCACGACAGAGGTAATGATGGAACCAGCAGCCCCACAGAATGACCTGAGGATCTGCTGATGTAATTTGTGAAACGCACAAGCTCAGCCCAGAACCAGGCTCCTCTGATAGGACTCGTGACTGTTGCAGTGTTGTCACAGAACAGCGCAAGGACAGGCCCTGGGGTGGGCACCCTGCTCTACCACTCCTGCCTCCAGCCTCCACGTGGTGGCTTGAGGGAATCACAAGCTTAGTTTGTGTTTCTGATGGAGGGGAACTGTACTTGGGCTGTGCCCAGTCTTAGAAGGCCTCGAAGGAGTTGGAGGCTATGCTGGAAATTGTCAGGAGATGCACACTCTTATCTGTCATTGAGAACAAAGAAAACCAGAAAGAACGGGTGGGAAGAAAGCTTTTTGCATAGAGTATTGTTAACCAGGGGGCTTTCCACTTAGCTCAATGGCAAAGAATCCGCCTGCCAGGGCAGGAGACACAAGTTCAGTCCCTAGGTAGGGAAGATCCCCTGGAGAAGGAAGTGGCAGTCCACTCCAGTATTCCTGCCTGGGAAATCCCACGGACAGAGGAGCCTGGCGGGCTACAGTCCATGGAATCAGACACGACTTAGCGACTAAATGACATTAACCAGGGAGGAGGCACAGACCTGAGACTGGAGCGGGGATGTATTGCATCTGTATGGGACATTTTCCACCTTTCAAGCCCTTTGAATGACCCTCCTGACCTCTTCAGTAGCGTCTTGCAGATGGGAGAACAGACATGGGAGATGTTTATGGATAGAGTGTGTATGATAACTGCACCTGTCTCCTTGGTATGAAATCCGGCAGGCTGGGGCCAGTTCAGAGTCTTCCTCCCACTCAGGGTGCACAGCCCAGCCCAGTGGCTTGATCTCTCTGAATGCCAACGTCTTCATTCATCTTTCGGGGAGAGGGTGGCCCTGTGGACCGTCTGCGAGGAAGGCACAGTGCCTGACCCCTGGCAGGTGCTTCGCAGCTCCATCTAGGTAAGGGTTCAGGTGTTGTCCTTCCCCCCAATGCCAGGGCTGGGACCCTGCTTTGACCCAGTTCTGGCACTTCGCGCATGTGGGTTCCCTTTCAGGAGCTCTTAGGCAGTGTTGGGGGAGGTGACACCACCCCACCCGGAGTACCACGATGCCAGGTTTGAAGTGCTACACTCTCAGCTTTGGGGGACGTCATGTTTACCCAGACCTTTTTGATATAGCCCTTCAGAAACAGAAATCCTTCCCTGAGGCCATTTCTTTGGAAATTTTCCCTAAAGCGCTCCACATTCGAGGGTTCTTGAGCTAGGCCAGGTGAGAAAGCAATGACAGGCATTAGGCGGTCTGAGGCCAGGCTGGTGCTGAGAAGTTCCCGCCCGCTCACGAGGACCTGCTGCCTCCCCCGCAGTCCTCCACTGGGTCCGTGCGATGTCATCCCCACCTGGTCCCCACTTCACAGGAGACAGCAGTCTCTTGTCCCTTGAGAAGCTCCGGGAGAGAGCGGATGGCCCCAGTCGTTGTGTTAGAGCCATGCTGTTCATTTGACGCCAGATCAATAATTGCCCGTTGCCTCAGGTGCAAAACTCGAAGGGTCTGGTGGCGGGAGGAGGCCCCCGGGGAGGATTTCACATCCAAATCATGTAAGGCACTTGGAACTTACACTGGCTTTCACAGTGAAAGTCTGCCGTTAGTTTACCTCTATCCTGATGTTGATTGAGAATCAGAGGACCTTGGGTGCTCGGCTAGAAGCCTCTTCATTATGTAACGAGGGCTGGGATCATAATTAAAGGTGGTTTAGCAGGAAGGCAGGGATTCTCGGAGCTGGCGCCCAGCATCAGCCAAGATGCCTGTGAAATGCAATCAGACTCCAGTGGAAAGGTAATCAGGCCCCCAGAAGGGGAGGCTGATGTCAGGAGCACCTCATGGGGGATGTTTATTCAGAGAGCTGGGTGTGGTGCCTCCCGCCTGGTTAAAAGGCTTTGATTTTGCGCAAAAGGATGTATCAGGGTTGGCCGACGCCCTGTGGTAGGTGTAGTTGTGACGGTCATCGTCAAGGGCATTGGGCACCTGCTTCCTGCCTAGGGCCAGGCAGCGGTGAGTGAAGGCAAAGGAGGGCGGTGGGAACTGCGGCAAATACGCGGGCACAGCCCCATCTGAAGGTGGAGCTCTGGGAAACCACTGCTGTGTGTGGATGCAGACCCAACTGGAAAGCCGGCTTTACATGTAAAATATACCAGTTTTTAACAACTTACTAACCAGAGATGTATTAATACGTCTCTTGTTACCCAAATGTTATTGGCCAGAGTGTTTCAATATTCGCTTACATAACAAATCACCAGCCACAGCGTGGCTGCTGCTGTTGCTAAGTCACTTCAGTCGTGTCAGACTCTATGCAACCGCATAGACAGCAGCCCACCAAGCTCCCCCGTCCCTGGGATTCTCAGGGCAAGAACACTGGAGTGGGGTGCCATTTCCTTCTCCAGTGCATAAAAGTGAAGAGTGAAAGTGAAGTCGCTCAGTCATGTCCGACTCAGCGACCCCATGGACTGCAGCCCACCAGGCTCCTGCGTCCATGGGATTCTCCAGGCAAGAGTACTGGAGTGGGGTGCCATGTTAGTTTCTGCAAAAATCCCCTGCTCAGTAATCCCCATGTGGGCCTGGTGGTTTGTCCTTGCATGTGTTGCTGGGCCTCGGGCCCTCAGGTTCTGGCTGAGCCACAGTGTCCTCTGTGATCTTTACCCTCAACCCTGTGAGGAGGGTACTGCGAGGTACTAGCCACCCGTTTCGCAAATGAGAACACAGGGGTCTCTATGAGTCTGGCTCCAGAGTCCACGCTTTCTTCATTATACCAGCTCTTCTAAGCTGTCCCTTCTGTGATGTACCTCAGTGCCACTTTTATCTGATTGATAGTTGGAATCTTGATGGAGGTGTTGTAGGAAGGAAGGGTGTGCATTCCTGAAAAGGCCAGCAAAGTGTGGAAGCACAAGGCCAGAGCGTCAGGGAGACTGAGTGGAGCTGGCCCGAGAGGAGCCCATGAGGAGGACGTGAAGGCGGTGAGGCTGGAGACATCGGAGCGGCCACGTCACAGGGGACCTGTGGGCCAGGGCGAGACCAGGGAGTCAAATCCATCCGTGCCGCTCATTCAGCCCACATGTACAGGGAGCCCACTGGGTCCCAGGCTCAGATCTAGAACCAAGAAAAGTGCAGTGAACAGGACGGGAGTGTGCAGCCTCCTCGTGGAGCTCACATTCCAGCAGTGAAGTGTCATTACTCCCTGCAGGCAGTCCACGAGGTCAGTGCTGCCGAGCACAGGAGGATCTCAGCGCTGGGCTGGGTAGGGGGCAGAATGCAGGGCAGAGAACACAGAGGCAGTCAGTATGTTGGATGGCATCACCAACTCAACGGACATGAGTTTGAGCACACTCCGGGAGATGGTGAAGGACATGGAAGCCTGGTGTGCTGCAACCCATGGGGTTGCAAACAGTTGGACAGGTCTTGGCCATGGAATCACAAAACGTGTTTCAAACAAAGATTTGGCCTCCCTTTAGCTTCTGTGTGTGGCATCAACAAACCATTGATCCACAGGCCAAAACTCTCCCCACCAGCACCTTTTGTGTACCCAGGAGTTGAGAGTGGTGTTTATATGTTAAACAGTTGAAGAAAATCAAGAAAGATTTCATGGCACATGAAAATGGTATGAAATGGAAATGCAGGGCCCATAATCAGTTTCACTGGAGCATGTACACGCCCGTCACGTACAGATGAGCTGGGCTGCTTCTGTGCTTCAAAGGCAGAGCTGCATAGTCGTGACAGAGACCACATGGCTGGGGAAGTCATGCCCACTTACTGTCCTGCCCTTCACAGGGCAAGTGTGCCCACTCCTGTCCTAACTCCTCCCCGTGATCTGCAGGTGCTTCCTCCCAGACTGGCCTAGAACACCCACTGTCTGAGGGAGGAGAGCAGAGGGGCAATTCCTGCCCTACCTGCTCTTCCCTTAGGCTTAGCTGCGGGTCCTCAGCCTGCAGGCCCCTAACCTCTGCTTCCATGTATAACCTTTGACAAGCATGCATCTTTGGAGGCCCCTTCAGTTACAGCTCAGATCATAAAAAATCCGTCTGCAATGCAGGAAACCAGGGTTCAATCCAATGGTCAGGGAGATCCCCGGGAAGGGAATAGCAACCCACTCTAGTATTCTTGCCTAGAAAATTCGACAGAGGAGCCTGGAGGGCTATAATCCATGGGATCACAAAGAGTCGGACACGAATCAGCACCTAACACTTTTTTCAGTTACTGAATTCTCCCCGTGGCAGGTGGTCCTGTTAGAGTGAGGCCAGACCTACCTGTTTTGTGAACTTAAAGCAATATTTTCTAGCCCTTTAAGACAGTGGAATTCTATACCGTCATCAAAACAGTAATACCAAATTCTTTTTAAATTTTATTTATTTATTTATTTGCCTATGCTGGTCTTAGTTACAGCATTCAAATTCTTAGTTGTGGCATGTGGGATCTAGTTCCCTGAGCAGGTATCAAACCCAGGGCCCCTGTATTGGGAGTGTAGATGTTAGCCACTGGGTCACCAGGGAAGTCCCCCACGTTCTTCTTGATAAGACAATATTTCTATGACTTAAAACAACAAGCAACTCACTCATAGGGCCACAATGCATTATATCCCATTTATGTCAAATTGCATGTATACGTTTTTGCAAATGTACGAAGATGTTGGATCGCCAGAAAGTTAACAGTAGTTATCTCTGGATACTGAGATTATGGGTGATATTTTTAAAACTTTCTTCTTACTTTTTTGGATGACTTTGGTTGCTTTTTAAAAACATTAGCATGAATCATCTTAATCAGTAAAGAAAAAGCCAGCTATTTTAATTTCAAAGAACAAATAAGAAGAATGGCTGCATCCGCCTGTGGGTGATAGAATTATTTATGTGGTTGTGATGTAACTGGTAGAGACACATGCATTCCCATACGGCTCATCCCTAATTGGATCTTCAGAATAAAGGAGGTAAGTAAGAACATGGGAGAAAGTGAGAAAAGATCTAGAAGTCAGAAAATCTGACATGGTCATCATTGGAGGGGACACAGCCTTCCCAATATATAAATTTCCTTGGTTCGTTATTGGTATTTGGATAGATCGGAATGTAGATCTTTTCCTGGTTCGCCCCCGCCCGTCCCCCAACCTTGACACTCTCTAGAGAAACTAAGCCACTTAGGGTATTTTTTTAAATGATGTGTTGGCGCCACCTAGTGTCAGCACTCTGTCATCTCACCCCCCTGTCTCCGGAGGAGCCAACCATCATATTCATTGTTTGATTTCTCTGCTCTGGTGGCATTTGTGCAGCAGGCAGCGCAATGCCTCCCGGGGTTCTTCAGGGCAGTGGGGATGCCTCATTAATTTATCCCTTCCTTCCTGTCTCAGTTGCACAAAATGAATCTGTCCGACTGAAGTGGGGTTTGGCAATTGAAGAGCAAAAAAGGATGCCTCCCTGTCAAAACCAATCTCCACTTTTCTCCAGCAGCTGGCTCCTTAAAGCCCGTCCCTGCTTTTCTGCAGGAAAGCCGTCTTCCCCAGGGCCGCCTTGGGCTTGGGGCTCTCGTGTGACAAATAGGGGACGCTGGTTGTGTGGGCTGCCTGGCTTGTAGTTGGCCTCCCGGGAGAAACCGGCACCAAGCTCCAGTCCTCCAGGGCTGCCTCCCTCCTGCTGGCCACCGCGCAGCATTGTCCTCCCTGGCGCCCTCGCCCCCGCGACCCTCCTGTCCAGCACGTCATCGCCTGTGCCTATTTGCTCTAGAACCCGATCCTGTACTCCTTTTCTCTCCCAGCTCGACAAGCACCCCCGCTGTCTGCAGCACCTCCTCCCAGGCCTGTCTTCTCCTCCCTTAGCTCAGCTGAAGCTCCAGGGAGCTTTGTGAAGTGCCCACCTGCCTGTGTGCTTCTGTGGTTCAGATCTTTCCCGTGGCTTCTGAGTGCTGGAGGGTAAAGGCTGGAATTTCCCTCTGGGCATGTGCGGCCTCCCGCCTTGTTCCCTGCACCCCGAGCCAGCTGCCGGTCTTTGATTCCCCCAGGCCTTCTGCCTCCTGAGGTCCCTTGGCCCACCCTCCCCTCCTCCCCTGACTCCCACACAGTGAGGTGTCCACTCAGTCCTCAGTTGGATGTGTCTTCTTCAAATGGGACCTTCCCTGGACTGCGTAGCATGAGTCAAATCTCCTGAGAAAGTGCTTGGAAAATGCAGCACAGCTCTCCTCCCCTTACCCACCCCATCCCGGTGTAACAGTAACTCCATACATGTCATTCTTTGGTGAATCGCTGTCTCCCCTCCTTTAGACCAGCAGTTCTCAGCCAGGGATGGTTCGCCACCCTGGGGACGTTTGGCAGTATTTGGGGACATTTGTGCTTGTAACTTGGCAGGAGGGATACTGGCCTCAAGTGGGTAGGGGCCAGGATGCTGCTAAACATCATACAGGGCACATGGCAGCCCCCAGGAGCAGAGAATCGTCTGGCCCAAGAGGCCAGCGGATTACTCAACTATAAAAAGGAAGGCGTTTGAGTCAGTTCTAACGAGGTAGATGAGCCTAGGGCCTATAATACAGAGGGAAGTAGGTCAGAAAGAGGAAGACAAATATCGTGTATATATATATATATATATATAATTTTATTTTTTTACTTTACAATACTGTATTGGTTTTGCCATACATTGACATGAATCCACCACAGGTGTGCATGAGTTCCCAACCCTGAACCCCCGCTCCCATCACCCTCCCCATGTCATCTCTCTGAGTCATCCCAGTGCACCAGCCCCAAGCATCTTGTATCCTGTATCAAACCTAGACTACGATTCGTTTCTTACATGATAGTACACATGTTTCAATGCCATTCTCCCAAATCATCCCACCCTCTGCCTCTCCCACAGAGTCCAAAAGTCTGTTCTTTACATCTGTGTCTCTTTTGCTGTCTCACATACAGGGTTATCGTTACCATCTTTCTAAATTCCATATATATGTGTTAGTATACTGTATTGGTGTTTTTCTTTCTGGCTTACTTCACTCTGTATAATCGGCTCCAGTTTCATCCACCTCATTAGAACTGATTCAAATGTATTCTTTTTAATGGCTGAGTAATACTCCATTGTGTATATGTACCACAGCTTTCTTATCCATTCGTCTGCTGATGGACATCTAGGTTGCTTCCATGTCCTGGCTATTATAAACAGTGCTGCGATGAACATTGGGGTACACGTGTCTCTTTCAGTTCTGGTTTCCTTGGTGTGTATGCCCAGCAGTGGGATTGCTGGGTCATAAGGCAGTTCTATTTGCAGGTTTTTAAGGAATCTCCACACTGTTCTCCATAGTGGCTGTACTAGTTTGCATTCCCACCAACAGTGTAAGAGGGTTCCCTTTTCTCCACATATTGTATATTGATGAATACATGTGGAATCTAGAAAGATGCTATGACGATCTTACGTGCAGGACAGCAAGGAGACACAGATGTGAAAAACAGATTCTTGGACTCTGGGAGAAGAAGGTGGGATGATTTGAGAGAATAGCAGTGAATTGTGCTTCCCTGGTTGCTCAGACGGTAAAGAATCTGACTGGCATGCCGGAGACCTGAGTTTGATCTCTGGGTTGAGAAGATCCCCTGGAGGAGGGCATGGCAACCCACTCCAGTATTCTTGCCTGGAGAATCCCCATGGACAGAGGAGCCTGGCAGGCTACAGTCCATGGGGTCGCAAAGAGTCGGACCCAAGTGAGCAGCCAAGCAGAGCACAGCACATTCATGTTACCGTATGTAAGATACATAGCCAGGGCGAGTTTGATGCGTGACACAGGGCACCCAAAGCCAGCACTCTGTGACAGCGTGGAGGAGCGGGTTGGGGAGGGAGGGGGAGAGGGGCTCAGGATGGAGGGGACACATATATGCCTAAGGCCTGTTCATAATGATGTGTGGCAAGAGCCATCCCAATATTATAAAGTAATTTTCTTCCAATTAAATAATAAACTCAAAAATGTCTTTCGAGAAAAAGAAAAACCCTGCCTCAGAGTGGAAGCCCCATGGAGGCAGGAACCATGGCCACTGGGGAGGAGGTCGTCTGGAGAGCCAAAATGCCATTTAAAGGCTGACTCAGCACTCTCGGCCCTTAAATGGGCTTGTCTGTAGACACGTATAGAACCGCCGCATCCCTTCAGAACTACCAGCCAGAAGGAATAAGTGGGAGGATTAGCCTGACTTTAGCTTGTGCTCTACCTACATCAGAATAGTTATACAGGGTCCTCCTGCTCCCAAGAGAGTCATCCTGACGTTTTGTGCATTTGCCTTAAAAATGATTTGAAGTCCCATTTTTAATTGTATTTGTTTAGACTCTGGTCTATTTACAGTAAAATTTGATCTATTGTTTTTAGTTGAGACATTCCACAAGTCAAACAGCCTTGGTTTCTAACAAAAATTTTGTTGTGGAAGCAAAGGCCAGATGACTAGGCAAGATTAAAAGAGGTTAACGCATCATAACAGCTGAGTCTAACCTGTGATGTTGGGGGACAAGGTTGTAGACAACCTTTTGGAGACAAGTGGGGAAATTGGAATGTGCACGATACGTCAGATAATATCAAGTTCGTGTTTATTTTCTTAGGTACGAGAGTAGTCAGCATGGGCTGCTATATCACACACCATAGCCTGGGTGTCTTAGAACAGCAGCAGTTTATTTCTCACAGTTCTGGGGGCTGGGGTTCTGACTCAGGGTGAGGACTTGCTTCCTGATGCACAGGCGGCCGTCTTCTCGCTGTGCTGTCGTGGGAAGGGGTGAGGGAGCTCCCTGGGGTCTTATCAGGACCTTCATCCCACTCTCGGAGGCCCCACCCTCACGATCTACTTGTCTCCCCACGCTTGACCTCCTGTTACCATCTCATTGGCCATTAGGTTTCAGCACATGAATTTAGGGGCACACAGGTGCTCGGTTCCTCGTCATTACAGGATGTCCTTATTCTTGGGAGATACAGACCCAAGTATTAAGGAGTGAAGTTCAGAATGTATATAACTTATTTTCAGGGATAAAGCGGGAAAGTGTGTGTGATGTGTATGTTGTGTGTCTGTGTTTGGTGTGTGTCTGTGTGGTGTGTGTCTGTGTGTGGTGTGTGTGTTGTGTATATACTGTGTGTCTGTGTGTGGTGTGTCTGTGTGTTGTGTGTGTGGTGTGTTGTGTGTGTGGTGTCTGTCTGTGGTGTGTGTCTGTGGTGTGTCTGTGTCATGTGTGTCTCTGTGTGTAGTATGTGTCTGTTGTGTGTCTGTGTGGTGTGTGTCTGTGGTGTGTGTGTGTGGTATGTGTCTGTTGTGTGTCTGTGTCATGTGTGTCTGTGTGTGAGGTGTGTGTTGTGTGTGTGGTGTCTGTCTGTGGTGTGTGTGTGGTATGTGTCTGTGGTGTGTATCTGTGTGTGGTGTGTGTGTTGTGTGTGGTGTGTGTCTGTGTGTGGGGTGTGTGTGGGGTGTCTGGGGGGGGTGCGTGTGTGGGGTGTCTATGGAGTGTGTTTGTGTATGGGGTGTATGTTGTGTGTCTGTGGGGTGTGTGTGTTGTGTGTCTGTGGTGTGTGGTGTGTGTCTGTGGGGTGTGTGTGTGTTGTGTGGTGTGTGTCTGTGTGGTGTGTGTCTGTGTGGTGTGTGTGTCTGTGTGGTGTGTCTGTGTGTGGTTAGTGTGTTGTGTGTGTTGTGTGTATGCTGTGTGTGTGTGTGGTGTGTGTCTGTGGTGTGTGTGTGTGGTATGTGTCTGTTGTGTCTGTGTCATGTGTGTCTGTGTGTGAGGGGTGTGTTGTGTGTGTGGTGTGTTGTGTTGTGTGTCTGTGTGTGAGGTGTGTGTTGTGTGTGTGGTGTGTTGTGTGTGTGGTGTCTGTGTGTGGGGTGTGTGTTGTATGTCTGTGTGGGGTGTGTCTGTGGGGGTCTGTGTTGTGTGTTTGGTGTGTGTGGCGTGTTGTGTGTGGGGTGTGTGTTGTGTGTCTGTGTGTGGTGTGTGTCTGTGTGTGTGGTGTGTTGTGTCTGTGTGGTGTATGTGTTGTGTGTGTGGTGTGTGTGTTGTGTGTATGCTGTGTGTCTGTGTGTTGTGTGTGTGGTGTGTCTGTGTTGTGTGTGTTGTGTGTATGCTGTGTGTGTGGTATGTGTGTGTGTGTGTGGTGTGTCTATGTGAGGTGTGTGTGGGGTGTGTGTGTGGGGGGGGGTGTCTGTATAGATATTTAGTGGCCAGCCCCCAACAAGGCCCTTTAGAACAAATGTTTGCAGAAGCCAAGCCTTCTTCCCCTAGAAAAGCAATCACTCCAACAAGCGCTGGTCTTTACATCTTTGCCCGGAAACTCAAAGCGACACATTTGGGTTTGAAAGCCTGGCGTTTATTGTTAATCAAAAGAAGTCTTTGGGATAATGAAGCCTATCACTGTATATGTACATGAAAAATGTAATAGCACCGAGTGGGGTTCTTAATGACTGTTAGTGCTTTTTTTCTTCCCAATACAGAGTCCCCAGGGCCCGTTCAATCACTTACAGAGTAATACTTTTCGTATTGCTTCAGATGACGATTCTTTTAGTTCATTTCCATTTATATTTTCAATTTCCCCACTAGACGTTGTTATCTAGGTCACATTAGGGAATGATGAGCTTCATGAAATCAAAGAGGAATCTGTTGAAAGGCACCCAAGGTTGTGATGTGTTTTAACCTTTTCTCTTGTCAGGATCCTAAGTCCGGGAGGGAGGTTTCTCCTTCTGAGCTGAGGGGGCTTGCATTAATCAGCACAAACTAGCTAGGCGCTTATTCGGTTTCTTATACTAAGTGGGAGATAATTAAACATGCAAAGATGAATAGATACCGGCTCAGAGTGAATTCTAATAAATCCCTGCTTAGAGAAAGGAAAGATTTTTTGCTCTGCACAGAAGACGAGGTCACGGGTTTAAGATGTGTATAAGAGACAGGTGTGTGTTGTGTGTATGCTGTGTGTCTGTGTGTTGTGTGTCTGTGGTGTGTGTGGTATGTGTCTGTGTGGTGTGTGTGTGTGTGTTGTGTGTCTGTGTGTGGGGTGTGTGTGTTGTGTGTGTGTGTGTGGTGTATGTGTGTGTGGTGTATGTGTGTGTGTGGTGTGTGTCTGTGTGTGTGGGGTGTGTGTGTGTGTGTTGTGTGTGGGGGGTGTGTGTCTGTGTGGTGTGTGTCTGTGTGTGGTGTGTGGTGTGTGTGTGTTGTGTGTGTGGGGTGTGTGTCTGTCTGGTGTGTGTGTGTGGTGTGTCTGTGTATGGTGTGTGTAAGCGTGTGTGGTGTATGTAAGCGTGTGTGTTGTGTGTCTGTGTGGGGTGTGTGTCTGTGGGGTGTGTGTGTTGTGTGTGTGTGTTGTGTGTGTGTGGGGTGTGTCTGTGTGGTGTGTGTGTGTGGTGTGTGTCTGTGTGTGGTGTGTGTCTGTGTGTGGTGTGTGTCTATGTGTGGTGTGTATGTGTGTGTTGTGTGTGTGTGGTGTGTGTGTGTGTGTGGTGTGTGTGTGTGTGTACAGAAGGAGGAGGAGACAGGGAAAGCAGGTGTGGGACGACGTTGGCAGGGGGCGGGTCCGAGTGGCGGGAGCGTGGGCCCTCCGCGCCCTCCCGCGCCGGCGTTTCGCGGCCGCGGCCTTCAGGAGCGGGGCCTGGGGCCCGGGGTGCCGCCCGGCGCTGAGCTCGGCCGTGTGTGTCCAGTCTGCAGCTCCCCGCCCATCCACATGAAGGTGCAGCCGCTGAACCAGACCGCGCTGCAGGTGTCCTGGAGTCAGCCGGAGACCATCTACCACCCGCCCATCATGAACTACATGGTGTCCTACAGCTGGACCAAGAACGAGGACGAGAAGGAGAAGACGTTCACCAAGGACAGCGACAAGGACTTGGTAAGACCGCCTTGTTCCGAGTCGGGGCGTCCACGGCAGTGAGGGGCCCCGTGCATCTCCGGGGGTGCTTCCTCTGCGACGTTCCAGCCCCGGGCCGCCTTCCTGGGAAGCACGTGCTGCCGTGGACAGCGCTGCAGCGCCTGCCTGGGCTCCATCCCACGCTTACACTTGCCGGCCGCACCGCCAGGAAGAGTTCATCTGTTTGTAGGTAGCCCCTTCAAAACTGACTGCTTTTTATTTCGTTATTTAAAAAGAGAGGCGTCAGAGAGCCTCCACGAAGCCCTCATCATCTGATAGCGTTAGCCTAAATGTTAAGTGCGTTACACAGTTAACTGTACAGCGGGGCCGGCACGGTGTGAGCACCGTTATTATGACTGCAGTCGTTCCCCCTCTGCCTTCCTCCTCCCCACTCCTGCTCTTCTCACCCCCACGAGGCAACCCTCTGCATCCCCACCGCTCTCTTCTGTCACATTTCACCTGCCTCATGCTTTCTACCTGCGAGACCGCGGCGACCACGCCATTTTTAACCACGGTTCTCAGGCTCTCAGACCCTGTAATGCCTGACTTCACTTTTGAGCTACACGTGCCCAATTCCGTGTCTCATCTTAGACGTGCATAGATATTTAGTGGCCAGCCCCCAACAAGGCCCTTTAGAACAAATGTTTGCAGAAGCCAAGCCTTCTTCCCCTAGAAAAGCAATCACTCCAACAAGCGCTGGTCTTTACATCTTTGCCCGGAAACTCAAAGCGACACATTTGGGTTTGAAAGCCTGGCGTTTATTGTTAATCAAAAGAAGTCTTTGGGATAATGAAGCCTATCACTGTATATGTACATGAAAAATGTAATAGCACCGAGTGGGGTTCTTAATGACTGTTAGTGCTTTTTTTCTTCCCAATACAGAGTCCCCAGGGCCCGTTCAATCACTTACAGAGTAATACTTTTCGTATTGCTTCAGATGACGATTCTTTTAGTTCATTTCCATTTATATTTTCAATTTCCCCACTAGACGTTGTTATCTAGGTCACATTAGGGAATGATGAGCTTCATGAAATCAAAGAGGAATCTGTTGAAAGGCACCCAAGGTTGTGATGTGTTTTAACCTTTTCTCTTGTCAGGATCCTAAGTCCGGGAGGGAGGTTTCTCCTTCTGAGCTGAGGGGGCTTGCATTAATCAGCACAAACTAGCTAGGCGCTTATTCGGTTTCTTATACTAAGTGGGAGATAATTAAACATGCAAAGATGAATAGATACCGGCTCAGAGTGAATTCTAATAAATCCCTGCTTAGAGAAAGGAAAGATTTTTTGCTCTGCACAGAAGACGAGGTCACGGGTTTAGAGACTGAGGCATAAATGAGTTTCAGAGGAGAGGGATGTAGAGAAAAACATGCTTTGACAGCAAGTTCTTTTTTTATAAGGATTTCTAGGGGTGGTTCTTTTCTTTGGGGACACACAAAATTAATTTTCTTAATTCCTCAAGAAGTCGAGAGTGCTAACTTAGTGGCAGCAAAGCTTTTCTCCAATTTAGGATTCTTGTGGCCCAGAAACATTTCCCAAGCATTTTCCTGGCTTTTGCCAGCATCCCCCTGACACACACACCCCCTCACGGCCAACCTGGGGAACAAGTGTTGTTGCCTGCCTTTTCCAAAAGGTAGGCTGCAAGTGAAATAACCGGACCCTAACCTCCCGCTCTACCCAGGAATACTTTTGCTAGGCAGCAGGCAGCAGGCATGGCCGCAGTAACTTGTTAATGCCTCTGCAGAGGTTTTCAATAGCTACCCTGGGGGAAACCCACTCAGTGGTTAAGCTCCCAGAGCTGCTTTCTGGACTTGGCCCAGAATTCAGTGACGAGACATTTCATCATCAGGGAGTCTTTAAAAATCAGTTGCTTTTGTTACTTGTTTCTTTGGGCAAGCAAGCCCTGCCAACTTTTTAGGCATTTTTCATTTTCTGATTTTTAAAAGTCGCTTGGAGTAAAGCTTTGCAGGATGGAGATCTGGATTTGGCTCCTGACCTGGGACCAGGGATTGGGAAATTTTTCTCTTGAAAGAGTAAGAGAGTTAAGATGTTAGGTTTTAAGGCATCTGTGGGCAACTACTTAACTCTGCCACTGAAGGATGAAAGCTGCCACAGCAACAGGGAAATGAATGGGTGTGGCTGTGTGCCAATAAAACTTTATTTACAAAAAACAAACAGTGGGCCAGACTGGGGCTGTGGGCTGTCACTTGCCAACCCTTGTGTTAGACCAAGGGCATGGTTTCTATTGTGTGGTGAGGACTACCAATCAAGGCTTGCTTGACCTCTATTGTACGGCAACACAAGAACCCTGCGGGGGAAATCTTACTCTCTCCACTTAACTGCTGGAGGGAGCAGAGGCCAAAAGACATTGAGCAGCTGACTCAGAATCACACAGCTGGTGAGTGGCATGACAGGTAGATCTCTTATCCTCTGACTTCGGGTCAGGTATTCTTCCAGCTTCATGCCTTGTGTTATCCAAGGTCAAAGTACCACAGTGCCTTTAAACTGCAAAGAAACACTAACACAGAGACTTCACTGTGGCTGCTCCAAACTCTGCATGGCCCCGGAAATTCAGTACACTTGATGATTCTAGATGGTAAGTCATGATCATTTACAAGGTAGAGCAGTTTTGATAGAAGTCCCAGCCTCATGGGTACAAACAGGGCTGAAGGCACACTCCAAGACAGAGTCCAGCATCTGTGTCGAGAATGGTATCCCTTCTCTTACTCTACATATTTTTGTGTTGAGAACATATTCCCAGGTGAGGTTACTTCTGAATGCTTGTTTCTTTCAGAGTGAGCCTTTGGTTAGTGAGGAAGCATCGTGTTTGTTGGGCTTTGCCATGGTACCCAGAAACCTACATGTGATGCTTAACAGTCTTTTACATTCGGCTTTACTCCTGTCCTTTCCTCACCCTGCAGAAAGCCACCATCAGCCACGTCTCACCTGACAGCCTTTACCTGTTCCGGGTCCAGGCCGTGTGTCGCAACGACATGAGGAGTGACTTCAGCCAGACCATGCTCTTCCAAGGTGAGGAGCTGGCCTTCTCGTCTGCCCTGAGCCCTTCTCCTTTGGGCTTTGTCTTTTTCCCTGTACGGGTACTTGCACGTGAAACTACAAACCTGGCCTAAACATCAGTCTGGGTTTTGCAGTCAAACCTGAAAAGCCTGGGCTATTTTGGCCTGTCTTTTAGGTAGGAGGTTTCACAGGCAAGAGGAGGGGAAGAAGGGTGAAGTGATTATTTTTTAAAATTAACATTATTTTCCAACCATGGAGATCCGAGCATGTGTCTACTACTGTGTCAGATCATAGAATCATCTCCTCGTCATGTAGAAGAGTAATGTCTTTGGATTTCCAGCGTGATTCAGTTAGCTGATTTAGGGTCTAGTGGAATGTTTCAGGTCAGCTTTGGGGCATGGCAAGAGGAGAATTCACTTTGGTGAAGAATTTAAAGGAGCTCTTAAAAACTTTGTCATCAAGATGTCATTAAAGATGTCATCTTTAAATGGAATATTTTTTAAGCCAAAATCAATGTAAAATACCCATGAACAGCGACAAAAAATCAAAACTTTGCGTGAAGACAGGATATTCTCTGTCTTAGTTGCCCCATGATCATCTCAGTCCTGGTTCCAGTAAAACTTGATT
The DNA here is from genome assembly GCA_006410635.1 of Cephalophus harveyi. Lineage (NCBI taxonomy): Eukaryota > Metazoa > Chordata > Mammalia > Artiodactyla > Bovidae > Cephalophus > Cephalophus harveyi. Next base: position 461,512 of record SJYT01006217.1, on the reverse strand, counting down.
GATAAAAATTGGCAGCTGGCCTGTGGGCTGTAGTTGGCAGACCTGGTTTTGTGAAGTGCACTGAGACCAGTGTGGAGGGAGCGACTAGGGCATCAGGCTTTGCTCTGCCTGTCTGATGTTCTCCCTGGGAAGGTTCTTTACTTCCCGAATCCTCGGTTTCAAAGACACAAACCAGGCCAATGCTTCTTAATGTTTGTGAGTTATGTATCTGGGATGAAGACTTTGGACATTTTCCCTAGAAAATGCCAGAAATTTGCGTGTCACAGCTTCCAGGGTCTCAGAAACCTGTAGACTGTAGATCCGGCTTCACTGTCTGGAATCCTGTGAAAAATGCACATTCATGGGCCCCTCCCAGACTAATCATCTCGGAATCGCAGAGGATGAGGCCCAGGAATCTGAATTTGAACCAGATGCCTCAGGTACCAAGCATGCAATGAGAGGTGGAGAAGTTGCTGACTCAAAGCCAGGGCCTGACATGAGGGCCCCAAGTTGAGTCTTGGCTGCCACGTGATCTTTCTGTGACTCTGAAAATGTTGACTAATGTCTCTAAGCTGCAGTTTCACAGTCTGAAGGTGGTAGTTTGGAGAGTACTGCCCTCATGGGGCCCTTGTCAAGTGACAGGGTGATTCATGTTACGTAATTAGCACAGAGCCTAGAACCAGTGCTCAATATCCCCTTAGTGTGAGGCTTAGTATAAAAGATAGTATGTGATGAACCCAGAGTAGGAACCCCTGCAGCTGAGATTCCCTCCAAAGATCCCTTCTAGCTTTGCAGGTTTGCCTCCAGTATTGGAAGAGCCTTTGCTGACTTTCACATCAGCTCATCCTTCCGTTTAAACTGCTTGAAATTAACATGGCTATATTTTTTTCACGAGTAAATCGCTCTCACCGTGTGTCCACCTAAATGTACAGGCCCATCTGCTTGTGTTGAGGAGAGTCCACAGGCCAAGGCCAGGTCTGTCTGGGCCACCCACGGGAGACAGGAGGGGAAGCCAGAGTGCGCGCTTGCTGAGGCCGGGGCCCGGCAACTTGGGCACATAAATCATGATTAGGCCGCCCATGCGCTCTAACTAGGAACCTGGAATCTGCAAAACTGCCTTTCCTGATTAATAGGCCCCTGAGCTCACTGGCTTCTGCACAGACTTTGAAAAATGAAATGTTTGTAATATAATGCAGTTCCCGAAAGCCTGGTCAGCTCTAAATTCCGAGCGCCGAATAGGTAAAATATCTGATCACGGTGACTCCTAAAAGATGGCAGTGCCTCCTTTGCCTGAAGACTTCCCTTGCTCAGGGACGGACATGCATTCACTCATTTTCTGTATCAGTGTTTGTCCCTGCATGTTGACCAAGGGACATACAGTGGCCTTGGGATCTTCCCTGCACCTTCCAGTGGGCAGTGGAAAAATCACCTCTGCAGGTCAGCTAACACCTTTTCTGGTGAGCCAGCTAGGAGCTTGTGAGCAGCAGAGGCCAAAGTTCAAGACAGATCAACTTAAGAGTTCAGTTTTAAAAGGGAAAGAAATAAACTTAGGGAATTTCATGGGCACTTTGTTAAGAATAATTAGGTTTCCCCTTGATAAAGTTTGCCTCTGATTTGGCAGCATGAGAAAGACATGTGGAATATTTTCATTATTATAGTAAATAACACGAGTTTCCCCGGTGGCTCAGTGGTCAAGAATCCGCCTGCAGTGCAGGAGATGGAGGACATGCAGGTTTCGTCCCTGGATTGGGAAGATTCCCTGAAAGAGGAAATGGCAACCCACTCCAGTGTTCTTGCCTGGAACATCCCATGGACACAGGAGCCTGGCGGGCTGTGGTCCAAGGGGTCACAAAGAATCGGACACAACTGAAGTGATAAAGCACAGCACATAGTAAATAACACAATATTTATGTCCTGTATAACATCATAAATAAGTTATGCTTACCTTACTGTAGTAAGTATGATCATAATAATGGTGATCATTGTGTATGGAGTGGCTCCCAGTTACAGAGCGTTTGGCCCTAAGTCATCTCATCTGACCTCGTGGCAGGTTGTAATGGAGACTTTATTTTCTAGAGGGGGAAATGATGTTCTGAGCAATTGAGTAACTTGCCCCCCACCAAAAAAAATCACTTGATTACAAAGCAGAGTCCAGTTTCTTATTCCAAAGGCCAGTCATTTATACACAACGACAAACCACCCCTAAAGCATAAATACTATCCTGTATCCTGGGTCTTCAACAAACAGCTCAAAAGATTGATTGCCAAGTATTCAAAAGTTTTTTTGCAGGTCTCAACAGTCATGGAAAATAAGGGCTTGTAAGCCTTCTCTTTGAGCCACAGATCCGTCAGGCAGCCTGGCCAACTCATCAGATCCTCTCTCAGAATGGTTTAAAATAAATAATTAAAATACATAGGAAAGGAAACCAATTACACTTAGATACAGTTGTCAAAATATTTTAAACACAAATCGGCAACGTAGTCATTGCTGCACTTCTTTTATGAAAGTATTCAATGACAAGTGGTGGGTCTGTTAGCAATGGTGATTTCTGGGTAGCAATGAACATAAATGATACTTCAAAATAGCTCCGGCAACTGTAAGGCAGCAGGAAAATATCCCGTTTCAATCATAGACAGAGACGCAGGATGGTCCTGCTAAATAGAGCTGAGATTCCAAGCTTCTGCTTCTCTTGCAAGAAGAAGCTACATCTCCCTGACAGCTCAGTGGAGACAAGTGTCTCTCTTTCCCCCCATCCCTGAATTCCACCAGGCCGATGGACTGGTGATCTGAAAGGCCCTGTAGAAGCTTCCTAGTGCACTGACCCCAGTGGGAATTGTTCAAGATCAGTGAAAACAGAGCACAGTGATGGAGTGGCCACTGAGTTTGTTGGCCTTAAATTAAGGCCTTTGTAAAGGGTAGGAAAAGCAGATCTCTTAGGAAGCTTTCTTCCTATGTTAACAAAGGGAGGTGTGTATACCTGTCTGAGGCAGCACAGTATTGATCCCGAAGCAGCTCACTGATGGTGGAAGGTTATATTTAGTGCCAGGCAAGGACTGTTTGCTTCCTGGGCTGCCTCATCTGACCTGGTTGTATTGATGTGTAGATCAGTCTATTCCCCACAGTTGTCTCTTTACACGTTTTACTTTCCAGCTGAGCAAAGTGACTATATCATTAAGTTGGGGGTTGCAAATGTAGACATCCTGTGGCCCAGCAGGGAACCACATACAAATGAGGCGGGACCATCATACAAAACTGGAGAGGTGCCCTTTGAAAGGGGGTGAGGGACACTTAGCCCCTGCCAAATGTGGCCCTGCAGGAAGGTGAACTCAGTTGTGCCAAAAATTGTGTTTTTTTTCAGGATGAGCAGGAAATTGGGAGTTTCAGGTTAAAGCTGCTGTTTAAAATGTTGACAATGAATTCATTGTGGGTTTTTTTTTTGTTTTGTTTTGTTTTCAAAAAGCTTGCAGGGCAAATAAAAAATAGTTCGAATACTTGCCCCACTTCTAATTTAGGTAAAAACTCCAGCAGATACAATGTTGTTTCTTTGGGAAAAGTGGGTTTTTTGCACCTTTTTCAATGCCATGTATGTATGGGAAGCAAATGTTTATTTTATATAGGACTTTTGTTTTTAAGATCAGCACAAAAAGTGAGTCTGACAAATAGATTACAGTTCTTACATTTTTTTAGGAAGAGATAAAAAGTACTAGTTTAAGGTAAACTGTAATAAGTTTAGGATGCATATTATAGTCCCTGAAAGGATAATATAAGACATTATCACCAAAAAAAAGGCAATAGAGAGTAACAATGGAATAATATGAAGTTCAAAAACAGAATGTTGACAAAGATCAGAGCGGTCGTGAGAACACCTCTATGGAGGCATGTGCAAACCTGCTGGGGTGCTGGAGAATGTCTGTATTTTAATATGAGGGCGAGTTATACAGCAGTAAAGATTAATTTGACTCTACACTGAAGATTTGTGCATTTTGCTGTATGTAAGTTTTATCTCAACTAAGAAAATGATTACAATTTTGTAAAGTTTTAAACTAAGAGCTTAAGACAAGAGTCGGAACCTACGACCCACAGATATGGCCAGATACGGCCATCTGCGTGTTTTTTGATGACTCACAAACTGAGAAGGGTTTCACATTTTTTGATAGGGGAAAAAAAAAAAAGTATTTAAAACATGTAAAAATTATGTTTTTCAGATTTGTGTAGGTAAGTACAGTTTTGTTGGAACAAGGAAGTTCTGCTGTTTACAGTATAATTTCTTTGCTTCTCAGCTAATACCACTCGAATATTCCAAGGGACCAGAATTGTCAAAACAGGAGTGGTAAGTAGAGAATATAATTGCTTTGTCATGGCTGGTTGGTAATTTGCATGCATTTAGAACTGTCACCACAAGGTGGCAGTATGATATTGTCAAACTGCTCAATGAGAACTAGTTAAAATACTGAATAAATTATACACTCCGTATAATTCAGTACAGTGCATTAATTTAGAAAGCCGTGCAACAGAGTTAAGCCAGCAGTGTTATACTGTATTGTTTTTGTCAAGATAAATTTTTCTAATGGTTTATAATTTGGGAGATCATAGGATGTAAGAATGCAAAGGAGTAAGTAGGGACAGGCTAAGATTGAAAGGTTGTTATTTGACCAAAGTTATATGAATTGGCACATGTCTGGAGCCTCAGTATCTACGTTTTCTCCTTTCTAGTACAACTAATAATTGTAATAGTAATTGCAGTGTTGGTAATAACAAATCCTACAATATATTAAGTTTTTCCTGGGTTTCAGGCACAGAGTATTAGTTTATTTACCCCTCACGGCATCCCGCAAGTTTGGTATTACTATGACTCCCATTTTATGGATGAGGAAGCTGAGGCTCAATGAGTTAATGTGCCCAGCATCTTCCAGAGAGCAAGTGAGGTATCATGATCATGCCAGACTGTCTGACTGCTCTGTCTCCAGTGCCTTATCGTGGGTGGCACCTGGCATTTCTTTCACCAACTTCAAAACTCAGTGTTTGCTAACTTGATCATCATTTCAACTACAGACTTTTCAAACTGAAGCTTGATGAGACAGTGGTGAAATCTAAGTGGTTCTGGCTGTATTACTTTTAACTACATAAATGATGGGATGGAATTCTGGATTCTGCATATGAGGTTTCAAGGACTAAAAATAAGTCAGAGCAGCACTTATTTTTGTAAGATACTGTGTGCAAATACAGTCCCTCCATGAAGCCTGATTTAGTAGGATGCGAAGAGTGAGCTGAGACTGGTAGCTAGTCAGCCGCACCTCTGCCCCTTAACCTCTCTGTGCCCTGTTTTCCTCACCTGTAAAGTGGGGTGATGTTCACATGTGTCCCCGGAAGAGCCTGGGATGCCAGGCACATAGTTGGGGCTTTTTAAATGGAACTCTTACTGTCATCTATACAAGCATGTATTTCGCTATGATTAAATCTGGAGGGTCTGAAATCAGATATGGCAGGTGTACAGCACCCGACCCAGGGATGCGGGTATAAACCTGTTCCCGAGGCCTGCAGCATAGAGCGTGTTCTGACTTCTGACCCGGCCACTGCAGACATGTACCGGCCACTGTCCTCTGTCCATCCACTTCCTCGCTTTCAGATGTGCAGCCGGATCCTGGAGGGCCTCTGTAGACCTCAGGGCTGCGAGTTGTCCACAAGGACCACAATGAATGCAAAAGCTCCTGCCTCCCGTGTCACTCCAGCAGCACGTGACCGTCCGCTGTTGCCCCTGTATTGCTTATTTGACGTTTGCCTTTCAGACAGGGTTTCCCAGGTGGGTAGAGAATCCAACAGGAGGAACGCTGCTTACTTTTTTTGCCACTAAGCCTCCTCCTCCTGAGCAATATCAGTGAAAAGTTGAAGTTGGGTTTGATATGTAGATTACAGAGTTTAAGTAATTATAAAAACATGAAGAGCGGTGACGGTCAGCCACGGATGGCCTGTTGTCAGCTTTGACACCAGCCTTTGGGAGACCCTGAGAATAAAGGTGAAGATGAGTGGAAGCCCTTGGAGGGTCGCATCCAGGGCCTGGTTCCCAATCCCAGTGACTGACACTCTGCCTTCTCTTCCTCCCTCCCTTCCCCCCACCTCCCTGGGCAACCCCTTCAAGCCCACAGCATCGCCTGCCTCTTCGGCCGACATGGCCCCCATCAGCTCAGGCTCTTCCACCTGGACATCCTCTGGCATCCCCTTCTCCTTTGTCTCCATGGCGACTGGGATGGGCCCATCGTCCAGCGGCAGCCAGGCGACCGTGGCCTCAGTGGTCACCAGCACGCTCCTGGCCGGCCTGGGCTTCAGCGGCGGCGGCATCTCCTCCTTCCCCAGCACCGTGTGGCCCACGCGCCTGCCCACGGCCGCCTCGGCCAGCAAGCAGGCCGGCAGACCCGTCCTGGCCACGACCGAGGCCTTGGCCAGCCCGGGCGCCGACGGCGATTCGGCGCCCAGCAAGGACGGCGAGGGCGCGGAGGAGAGCGAAAAGGACGAGAAGAGCGAGAGCGAGGACGGCGAGCGGGAGCACGAGGAGGAAGGCGAGAAGGACTCCGAGAAGAAGGAGCGGAGCGGGGTGACCCACGCCCCAGGGGCGCGCAACCACACCCAGCCCACCGCCGCGCCCATGGCCCCCGGCACCGCTGCCCAGGAGGGCGCGCATCAGACTACATCCGGGCGCGAGCGGGCCCGCACTGCCATCCCCACCGCCCGGCCCCAGGACGCCCTGGACCCCCGCTCGGTCACCCCCACCCAAGTGCCCCCCACAGTCACAGAGGAGCAGGACGAAGACAGTGATGCCGCGAGGCCCCAGGTGCCATCCAGGAAGCCTGTGCCCTCAGGGGACCGGTTTCCCGAGGACAGCAGGTTCATCACTGTTAACCCAGGTAAGCGGCCGGCCCTCCCCTGAGCCCTCGAGCTGATGTGAACAGTCTTACCCTTGAAGAAATATCTGAGGGTAGAGAGGGAAGATCCAGAGAGTGCTTAGTATTCCCGGAATTGCATGCGTGTGTCTGTCTCTTTCTGTTTTCTTCTGATATAAATCACCTCTTCTGTTAAAGTGGCTGGACCAAGTCTTGCCTTCATACTTGCTTCCTGGTCAAGTGGACTTGCCGCAGAGTAACCCCAGGCACTGCAGCCACACCATGAAGTAGATGATGGAAAAAGACATCCGTCTTAAGAAATGGATTCTTTCAGATTTCTTTGCTTAGGCTCTTATCCAGCCCCTGTGTTTCTGGGCTGCCCGGTCGGGGCCAGTCGCTGGCCGGGGTGCTGACTGAGGTCAGCATGATGCTGTGGCTTGAGGCTCATAGGGAAAAAGAGGAGCCCGAACCAGGGAAGTTAGGAAACATGGAAAGCAAGCAAGCAAATCCATGGGCAAGCCAGGAACGTAGCTAACGGTTGTTGGAGACTGTGAACGGTCATAGTATAGGAAAAAAATAGGGTGGTGTCAAAGGAAATAATCAGGAAGAGGGCAGGGAGCTATTTTAACCACCAAGGGCCACTCAGGGAAAGTGACTTTATATTAAAACTACAAGGGTGAGAAGCTCCAGCGTGGGGAGAACTGGGATTCGCTCACCCCAGCCTACGAAACAGGGCCCCATTTGCTCTGAATTGTGCATTTTATGGATGATGACTCCAGGGCACAGCTGGTCTGCCCTCCGCGGATGACATGATGGCCATCTTCCTGGCCAGGGGTGATTTTGTGGCTCCATCCTACGCTCATATCTTATTGAAACATCGTGTTAGTTTTTACAAGGGAGTCCTAAACATGAGGGGTTGTTATTGTTGTGGGGGTTTTCTTAATAAGAAAGTCTCTCGTTTGCCAGACTACAAGATGTTTAGTAACAATTTTTTTTCTTTTCTTTTTTTTTTTTTTTTTTGCATCTAAGCTGTTGTGGAGTTATAAGAGTGCAAAAAAAAAAAAAAAGCAACTGGTAAATATTTATTTGCTTTTGCACTTGTAAACATTAAAATTCATCTAAAGCTGAGACCTCGTATGTTAAGATACAACTTAGAATAAATTTTCATGTTTTGAATTACATTCCTCCTTAAAGATGGTATGGACTCATGTTTTGAAGTGTGGGTCTGCTGTGGATGCTGCTCACTTTGTCCCAGTTTTAGGGGAAAGTGCAGAGTAGCCCTCTAAGGATCGAGTAAAGGAAGTATCAAGCCACTTGGGAAGCTGTTTGCAGCTCTTCCTGCAGGAGCAGTGACATTCCCTACAGGAATTGATGTGAAAAAGTTGGACTTCTTGCATTTGGAGATATTAAAAGAGATATTTGTGGAGTACCCACTGAATCCCAGGCGCTGTACTAGGCCTTGGGAATAGACTCTAGAGCTAGCCAGGCTTGTGTTCTCCTGAGGTTTATGTTCTAATGGAAAAGCTTGAGAGTGTTCCAGTAAATAAATGCATTAACATCAAGTGCTGGAGTTGGGGTCAGGGACAGTTTTCATACAGTGGTCAAGGAAGGACATTTGAGTGGAGACCCCAGTGGTGAGAAGGAGCTAGCTAGGCAGTGATTCATGGAAGAACATTCTGGGCTGTAAGAGCAGCGGGTCCCAAGACCCTAAAGTGGGGGCTAACTTGGATCAGTCAGGGAGCCATCAGAGGGCCAGTGTCTGGACCCCCGAGATCAGGGATGCAGGATGAGTTAGAGCAGAGCTCAGTTCAGAAAGGGGCTGGTCAGCCATGCTGAGGCTTGAGTTCTAAGCAGTGTGGAGAACCAGTGGTGGATTTCCCCAGCAGAGTTACTCATCTGATGAACTTTTTCAGAAGGTCATTTCCACCTCTCTGTGGATGTTTAGGGAGGCAGGAATGGACACAGGAAGTTGAGTTCGAAGGTGATGACTGAGGCAGCTTGAACCAGGGTGGTTTCTCCACAGACGAGCAGGGGACCTGGAATTGATTTTCAGGCTTGAACAGTTTTGCTTGCAGACTAGGGGCTCTGGCAAAGTAGCCTTCCCAGCTGGCTCCTCTTAAACATTTCTTTGTCCACACTCCTGAAAAGCTCTCCAAGTGAAGAGCTTGAAGCTTTGGCAGTTTGAGAGACTGGTGAGGGTGGGGGCCTGGGATTCAGTCCAGGTGAGTGGAAATGAGTCCGTGAAGTGGCAGTCAAGTTGCTGATTCCAGGGAGACAGGAGCAGAAACACTTGGTAAATCCTGTGGCGGTTTCTGCCTTCGGGTGCAGGACCCGTGAGTCTCCAGCTTCAACCCTGCACGCATCTGAGTGTCCACAATCTTGGCAGAGTAGCTTGTGGAGTCAGAGCCTCCTAGGAGGCTCTGCCCTTTATTCTCACAGGGTCCTCAGGCCAGTCTTTCCACTCAGCATCCTCACCTGTAAGGTGGGCATAACTAGAGCCCTTAGTGCTGAAGGAGGTGCAGATAAACGGAGTCACCCTTCTTGTCAGTGACACGGGAAGAGGAGCTCCACGCAGCCTGAGGCCCACAAGACAGCAAGAGCGACTGTGAGGCAGCCGCTTGCAGCTCTCCAGCAGTCGTCCTGAGACTTTGAAGAGCAGGCGGAGACTGTGGTCCCCAACGAGCTGGCACTAGAAACACTCTCCAGAAACTCCAGTCTGTCCCCAACACTGGCAAAGCAGAGCTTCTACCTTTCCACCTGCATCTCGATGGGAGCGTCCACTTCTTCCCAAAGTCAGAGGGATCTTCCTTTAGAATTTCAGGTTGTTCCAATTTGAGAGTGGTGGTGGGGCTTGGTTAAGCCAGAGATGAGCAAACGTTTTCTGCAAACAGCCAGAGAGCGGACATTTCCAGCTTTGTGGACTGTAAGTCTTTGTTGCAACTATACCTCTTTGCAAGGGGGCCTGTAAGCAGCCTGAAACACCCCACAAATGGGCGGACATGATTTGAGTTCTGGTAAAACTCAGTTTTCAAAAACAGGCAGTGGGCCTGATTTGATCAGCAGGCTATCATTTGCTGACCCCTGTGGCTTTACACAGAAATGTGTGTGTGTTGCTCAGTCATGTCTGACTCTCTGCGACCCCATGGACTGGAGCACACCAGGCCTCCCTGTCCCTCACTGTCTCCCGGAATTAGCCCATTGCCCGTTTGCCCATCACGTCCATTGAATCAGTGATGCTGTCCAACCACCTCATCCTCTACCACCCTCTTCTCCTTGTGCTTTCAGATACTTTGGCCACCTGATGGCCAGCTGACTCACTGGAAAAGACCCTGATGCTAGGCAGGATTGAAGGCAAATGTATGTGTGCCCATTGGTTAATAAAAGATATAAGTAACTTGAGGGTAAAACCCCACACCATGCATGACCCCCAAGGTCTCACTTTGCCTCGATCCATCTTCCTTTTCTCCATCTGCCTCCTCAAGCTTGGTGTTTATTTTTTTAAACGAAATCCCCATCATTTTAATGTTAGTGGCGACTTCTTTTAAAGACTCTGGATGTACATTTGTGTAAATCTGTTCCACATTTATTTTTTCTTCGTGTTAAAAACAATTCTTCCAGTCGATATTTAGTCTCTTCAAAAAAAGCGTTAACGTTAAATACATTGTGTTATTTTTTTTACCAGCATCTCCAAAAGGCTTATTTAAATCCCCTTGATGTTTGATAACATCTTTTCAAAAAATCCTATGACTAGTATCTTCAGTATTAACTTTCAGGGAAGAAGAGAGAACGGTTCTCTAGAAGAAAGGGGCCAGTTCAGACACATGCAGGAATCAGGCAGGTAACAGCCAGGGTCCCTCCCTCAGCAGCCACGGCCCAGATATGGTGAAGACACCCTCAGAGGCCAGCTGATGCAATACAGTGTTCTTGGGGTACGCAGCGTGCCCCAGCAGTAGCATCTCAGGGTTGGCACAGTCTACAAACTCATCATTTAATGCTGAGGTTTTTCCCTTTTTCTTTCCTTATATCTGGGAAACTCCTTTTTCAGACTGCATCTTGCTCAGAACCCCATTATGTAAACACTCATTCACTGAAAGCTGACTGAGTGCCTCCTCTAGTTCAGGGGTCAGGAGAGTACAGTCTCCAGACCAGATCTTGCCTTTGACTGACTTTGGTACTAACCCTGAGCTAGGAATGGACTTCCCTGGTGGTCCAGTGATAAAGAATCCGCCTGTAATGCAGGAGACTGAGGTTCGATCGGTAGATTGGGAAGATTCCCTGCAGGAGGGCTTGGCAACCCACTCCAGTATTCTTGCTTGGAGAATTCCATGGACAGAGGGACCTGGCAGGCTACAGTCCATGGGATCACAAAGAACCAAAAGGACATGACTGAAGCAGCCGAGCACACTCAGATATAAATCCGCAATACACTCAGTTGGTCAGAGACTTGGGGCTGCTCTCCTGCTCTGACTATCGAGGGTGCTAAGCTCCAGTCACCTCTCTCCTTTGGGCAAACCTTGAGTACCTCTTGGGAACACTTAAGCTCTAAGGAAGCCCAGCTTGAAAATCTTTACTTCTAAAAACAATTGCATCGCTGCTTAATATTTGTTCCATGCTGGTGATGTGGGCACTAAAAGCCAAAGTGTGATGTCGCTCTTCCTACACAACCCCAGGCGGCCTCTGCTGTCTTTGTGGCCCTTAAACCAGTGGGGAAACGAGGCGTGCACGCTAAGTCGCTTCAGTTGTATGCAACTCTTTGCAACCGTATGGACTGTAGCCCACTAGGCTTCTCTGTCCATTCTCCAGGCAAGAAGACTGGAGTGAATTGCCATTCCCTCCCCTCAGGGATCTTCCCAACCCAAGGATTGAACTGGTGTCTCTTAAATCTCCTGCATTGGCAGGCAGGCTCTCTACCACTAGCATTACCTGGGAGGCCTGGGAAAACCAAGGCTCAAAGGTTAAGGAATTTGCCTGAGCAAGACATGGCGAGACAGGGGGTCAGACACGGGCCCTGAACCCACCTGGTGCTGCTGGCTTCCTGCCCTTGGGGCGTATTCGCCAAGTGGGCAAATAATTCAAATGAATTATTAATTATTAAGTGAATATTTGAATGTATCCTTGTAAAAAGAAACCACTTTTTCACTTTTGGCACAGACTCTCAAGGTCACCTAGAGATGAGCTTGTTCCCTTTCCTCACAGGGATATTTGGCAATATCTGGAAATGTTTTCAGTTATGACTGAGGCAGGGCCTGCTCCTAACATGTAATGGGAAGAGACCAAGGATGCTGCTGAACATCCTCCAAGGCACAGACCAGTCCCACAACAAAGAATTTCTTAGTCCAAAATGTCCATATTGCCATGGTGGAGAAACTCAGATTGATAGGTTAACATGAAGTTCCTTTTCAAAGATGTTTACTTGGAAGGAAACAATAGGAGGTAATTTAAGGTCAGAAATAAGTTGCAGTACCGGCTCATGAATATAGGGCAGACGTCATGACTGTGAAATTCAGCCGGGGTTTATGGAGCGGGGGAGATGCTTCATGCTTTGGTTGGTTGGTTGGTGTTTTGGCTCTGCGGGGTCTTAGTTGCAGTGTGTGGGATCTGCAGTCTTCCTTGTGGCGTGCAGACGTTTAGTGGTGGCATGCAAACGCTTAGTTGTGGCATGTGGGATCTAGTTCCCTGACCAGGGGTCGAACCTGAGCCCCCTGCACTGGGTGCAGAGAGTCCTAGCCACTGGCCCACCAGGGAAGTCCCTGCATGCTTTATTTAAAGTAAATCAGACCAGGATTTTGTATGGACTATCATCGCAGTTTTCAGCCTTCCTGGTTTTGTTGCTCAGGCTCCTTTTGTGGGGAGAACTTTTCTACATCATTTGGCTTGCCCCGGCTCCTGACTGTGATTTTACTGCAAAGTGTTGAGAAGAACTAGCTTGGGTGCCCTGAAGGCACCAGTGGGGTTTAGTTTCCTCCTAGAAAGTGTCTGGGTCCTTGGAAGTTTCTGTCCCTCACTGAGTGATGTCGAAATAGGACAGATTGTATACCTCTTGATGTAAGAAACCAGACCTCACTGAGAACAAGCAGATTTCCAGAGAGGCTGGAGCAAAGGATTCCAGTTGTAAGGGGCTGTGTGTCTGGCATGAGTCCTGATTAATGGCAGAGACACATGATGTTGCAATGAAGCGTCTGTGGTGGTGATTTCCAGTAGGTCGGGACCCAGGACCTGCCGTGTTTATGCAACTTGAATTAAATTGGGATTTATCAAGTGCCTTCAGTGTTCCAATGCCTTATTGAAATACAGGTGACACTTGCGTTGTTTTGAGTCTGAGCTCTGTGAGAAACGGTAAGGGGGCTTATTGATGACAACTCCTAGTGGTGATGTAAGTGGAGAGACACGATGGATGCTCTAAATCGAGCTCAGACGTGGTCATGGGAACATGAAACCCATGTCCCGTTGCAGGAGAATATATGTATTTGTGACTCACAGTCATGTCTCTTTTCAACAGCGGTTTAGCTAATGCCAGGGCTTCAGAAAATAAAGACAAGTTTTGTGGCCCTATAAAAAAGCAGCTTTCTTTTTTACTTCACAGCTGTTAGGGATGCTAGCACAAGACTCAAAAAACAAAATAGAAAACAAGTGTTGTTGAGGATGTGGCAAAACGAAGACTTTTGTGCCCTGTTGAGGGGATGTAAAATGGTGCAGCCACTTAGGAAACAGTATGGAAGTTCTTAATAAAATTAAAAATAGAATTGCCCTATGATCCAGGAATCCTGTTCCTGGGTATTTACCCGAAAGGATTGAAAGTTGGGTCTTGAAGAGAGATTTGAACTGTCGTGTTCATAGCAGTGTTATTTATGGTGGCCAAGTTTCCAAGGAATGGAAGCAAGCCACGTGTCCGATGACTGATGGACAGATAAACAAAATGTGGTATATACCCAGAGTGGAATGCCATTCAGCTTTAAAAGGGAAGGAAACCGTGTCACGGGGCTATAGCATAGATGAACCTTGAGCCAGTCACAAAACACACACACACACACACATACGTACGTACGTGCGTGCATGCGCACACACACGCACACGAGTCCACTCACATGAGTTACCTAGAATAGTCAGGTCATACAGAAAGTTGAATGGTGGTCGCCAGGGGCTGGGGCTGATGGGAATTGTCGTTTCACTGGTACACAGTTGCAATTTTATAGATGAAAAACAGATTCTTTGAAATCAGTTGAGCAACATTGTGATGTGCTTAACCCTACTGAACTGTACTCCTGGAGGTGGTAAAAATGGTAACTTTTAAGTATGTTTTACCACTATTTTTTTTTTTTTTAAGTAGCACCTTAATTCATAGCTGCAGCTGGTTTTGAAGGAGTGGCATTATCCAAACAAACACAGTCTAGTTTTTTGTGACTTAAACCCAGCTGTAGATTTTGAGTGTGCAGGTTGTCCTGCTCTCAATCTCCCTTGAAATGTGACCAAATCCACCTTTGCCCAGCCCCTGAGAGTGGCCTGTCAGGATCCAAGCCCCTTTTAGTATTGACCATGTAGAGGTTCTTGTCCCGAAGCAGAAGTTGAGCCCTTCCTGCAGGGTAGGAGGCGTCTCCTACGGGTCCATCTGATATTTCCCTGCCTGTAGCATTTATAGTACATTGTACTCCGTTTTTATTTGCTTCTACTGGGATGAGAGCCAAGCCAGTAAAAGGCAAACAGCATTAATTCAGTGATGACATATGCCACTGAAAACTGTTTTTCTTTTCTTTTTTTTTTTTTTTTTGAGAAAGCAGAATGGAGGCAGTTTACTCAGATTCTTGTGGATGCTGAAATAAAAGAAGAAGATGATCTGTGGGGAGGTCATTCACTCTCCCCCGCCCTCTGCACACAAATGCTCAAAGAAGATTATGTATTAGCATTTTGCTCTACATTTCCACTGGAACATGTTTCTGGAACTGGATCATTCTCTGAGTCCCAGGCCTGCCTGGCCTGACATCTTCTGACCCTGCTACCAACCCCTCATCTGCACATCACATGGGAGGAGAAGGGGCATAAGTCAATACCCCCTTCCCATTTTTATCCTTTTACACAGAACAGCAAGATGCAGCCCTGGAAAGAGTACGAAAAGGTTCTAGGCTCACAAAGGGGAATGCCCCATGCTGTAAAGATGGAGCAGCAATCTGACTCACTTCTCATTGATTGAAAACTAAAATCACTTTCAGGATAAAAGCTGAATTGGGAAAGCTGCCTGGTACAGCCTCTATCTTGAGTCAAGTTAGTGTTTTCAGAATCCTGGTCAGGAGTTTTATTAAACCATGATTCTTGCTTTTGATGATAAGGCTTTTGTAAAAGCCCCAGGTGTGTGTGCATTCCTGCTGCTTCCTGGGGTCAGAGTGCCATACTGCAGATTGAAATTCGACTGGCCAGAGGCAGCTGGCCGCTGGACTCAGGGATAAAGAAAGCAGGTCTGATGTTGCGTCTAGGGAGCAGTGAGGATTGTGGCAAACCAGTGAGCTATACCTTGTCTTAGAGTGTATGTGCCTTGCTTCCAGCTGATGTTTGCCATGTGGGAATTCAGATCTGTGATATGGGAAATTTGGGGTAGTTTTTTTTTTTTAATTTATTTTTTATTTTGATTTTTTGCTAAACTCTATTGTTTATGAAATCTTGGCACCTACCTCACAATTTAATAATTCCCAGGGGAAGGGTGCCAACCCACACGTCTGTGGGCTGCCAGTTCACACTGCCCATGACAGGCAGGAATGGCTGGGCTGATCCTGCTAGCAAAACCAAACCAACTGGACAGACAGAGATGGAGGCAAGAAGGTGCTGTGTTAACCCAGCGGTCCTGTACTTGTCCTGGTGTCAGGGCTCAGGATCACAAAGAGAGGCAAACTCTCCTGGAGCTGGGCAGCCTGGCTCTGCTGGACCATTCAGGACGTAGCTGGGTTACAAGTGAAGCTCTGAGTACAAGTGAGCTGCTCCTAACTGTTCTGTTGTTCAGTCGCTCAGTCATGTCTGACTCTGCAGCTTCATAGACTACAGCATGCCAGACCTCCCTCTCCTTTGCTGTCTCCCAGAGTTTGCTTAAATTCATGTCCATTGAGTTGGTGATGCCATCCAACCATCTCATCTTCTATTGTTCCCTTCTCCTCCTACCTTTGATCTTTCCCAGCATCAGGATATTTTCTACTGCTAACAGTTGGGCGCATCTAATTTTATCACAGTCAGCAGTGTTGCCTGGTTGAAAGGAAGTGAAGAACGAATGTCCTCTGGACGCAGGTACTGGACTGAATGCTTGACTGCTCAGGGCCAGCTTTCTGGGGATGCGACCTTTGCGGTTGCACAGCCCTGTGCTCAGAAGGCCCTGTGTTTGCATTTATGTTCTGTGTCACCTCTTGAAACTCTTCAGTAATTTTTGAAAAAGAGGCCCCATGATTTCCTTTTGCGTCTAGCATAGCTTGCTTTGCATAGGTTATCTAATTCCCCTAAGTCCCTCAAGAGGTGAGCATTGTCATCTGTTTCCCCTTGATAGAGGAGCGACCAGAGGCTCAGAGACAGTCATCCAAAGTCACAGGGTGAAAAAGGCATGAGGCAGGATTTGTAGTCCGAATTTGCAATCCTGGAGGGCAGGGTCTTGGTTTCTCTGAAAAGTCAGTAGTATGTTCTAGTGTTTGGGGCCTTGGCGTGGGGAAGATTGTTGGGAGACCAAGGGCAGGGGAGGAGGAGTGTAGACCCAGCTCAGGTGGCAGGTTACATGTTCCTAGTTAGTTTCCAGTAGTTGACTGTTTGATGGCACTTTCTCCCTTGAGGGCCCGCTGGGCCATACCTCGAGTCAGGCACCAGGACAAGGGTTTCTTCCTAAAGCACGGCAAGAAGCTCTAGTCTTAGGACAGACTTTGAGGTTCTGGCTTTTCACTGGTGGTGAAAAAGCCCCACTGCTGATGCCCCCAGAACCCACCTGTGGTTCTGTGTGACTGCCACGCGTGCCCTCGTATATTACAGGGGGATTCAGATTCTACAGACACCTGACAAGTGTCTAGCAGACACTCCATCTGCCTGGTGCTATGCTAGGGTGCTGAAGAGGGAGAGGATGGTGATGGTGATGATAGTCATCACAGTTGATAATGTTAAGTAGGTGCTTATGGGTGCCAGGCAACATGCTAAGGGTTTTATCGAATTAACTCATGTAATCGTCACACCGCCCTCGTACCCCACTGTAGTGGGAAGTATCATTATTTCCATTTACAGATGGCAAAACTGATGCCCACAGAGCTTAAGTAACTCCCCAAGTGTTGCGTGACTGGGAAGAGACAGAGCTTGATGACTGTTCTATATGGAGACCATCAGCCTACTCTGGGGGACCTTATAGTACGTAATACGAGAGCGCTTGAAATTACATGTGCCGTAAGAAAAGTGCATGATGACAGCCACCATGGCGAGGATTAGAGGATTTATTTAGTTTTTGCTCAATGCCAGGCACACCTCTAAGCATTCTGCTTGTGTCTTGAGTTTTCCTGCCACATCAGGGAAATAGGTTCTTGTCTCCCAATTTTATAAATAAAGAACGCCAGGCCCTGAGTGATGCAAGTTATCAGTTAGAGGTCATGTAGAAAGTGGCAGAGCCAGGGTTCAAACCTGTAATCTCTACTGCGCTTTCCAGAGAGCACAGTCCGAGGGTCTGGGGAGGCTTCACAGAGGAGGTGATCCCTGCGCCGGAGCCAGGACTGAGGGATCAGGAGGAGCTTCTGGGGACAGGATGGAGCAGTGTTCCCGGGCAGTGAGCTCAGCAGGGTCAGAGGTTGAGAGGCGGGATCATGGCCCAGCTGGCCACTGGATGGGTGGATGTGGCTGGAACCCCTTGCAGCGGAGGGGGTAGCAGGAGATGATGGGGTGGGGAGGCCCACTCAGGGAGGACCTTGCTGCCCCCAGGGGCAGGGTGGGATTCCTCAGGAGAAGATGCACATGACTGTGTGGCCACGGAGTGGCATTCCAGGCTCCTCGTACCGTGAAGACAGAGCGGGACTCTGAGTTTTAACATGCAGTCAGCTTTCTTGTGCCCAAGTGGAAATCCAGCAGCACTCCTATTTTTGCCTGGCTTTTACGTAAACGACCTAGGCAGATCCCGCTGCCTGTCGTTAGTCAGGCGGAGACCAAACTGCTGTCAAAATAATCCTTGGATTTTTCTCTCTCACTGCCAGCTGTTGCTGGTCTGAGTTCTCTTCCACAAATGCCACCATTCAAGGGGCTGTCTTGAGAGGGACTTCAGATATGTTTACTCCCGCAACCTCTCAAAAAAAAAAAGTCCTCACACAGGCGTGATGAAATGTTAGAAATAGCTCCATTGTGAAATCTGAGGGAGATTTGGGCGAGGGTCGTTCTCAGTGATTTGAGGATGAGCAGGACGTGGACTTTGCCTTCTGCCTCCTCCCTACCCCTGCCTAACCATGCAGTTGCCCAGACAGGAAGCCTCTTCTGGGAGAGAAATAAGGCACTGGGTATGCCCGGGCTTCCCGGGGTGGAAAGTGAATTCCCTGGTTGTAAGGTGTTTATGTCAGCCCTCCTGCCATATTTTCCTTTAAGGGCACCATTCTGGCTTTGACATTCCCCGCCACCAGCCACATAATGACCTGGCTGGGCTGCCCCCTGCTGGAGCCCTGCAAAATTCTCATTTGCAGCTTGGATTCTTTCTGCGGCTGGTGACCAGAGCTTGCGATGAAAGCATGATATAGAGGGAGAGATTGTACATCTGATGCTTGTCTGCCTCAGCTTACAATCTTGCAGGACATGTCCTGTGGCCTAAAACCGGTTCCCTTAATCCAGCCTACAAACCCTGGCTGATGGGGCCTCCAACTCTCCATTTTGGAACCCCCCTTCATCCTCATACCCCCTCTACTTCAGTGCTCTCTCTCCAGAACACATCTGTGCTTGCCCTTGACCTGGCTAACTCACCTTCATCCATTCTTCAGCTGCCATCTGAACATCAGGAAGCCCCCCCCCGAATCCCTGGGCTGAGACCACTGTTCCCCTGGACCCCGTGTGCTGCCCGTGACATCACTTTCATTTATTCCAATTGCTTGTTCATGCATCTGCTCCTCTCCCTTCAAATTCCCACCCCCACAGACACAGAGTTGTTCCTGTCTGATGTCTTCTTGCCTCCACATCCCGTCTCAGCATGCCTGGCACGCAGTCAGGACTTGTTAGATAGATGCCTAACGGAAGCCTCTGGGGCATGCTATCACGAGAAATGGGCTAGCATGGTTAGGGAGGCTCTTTATAAACCTCCTTTTGCCCTGCTGAGGTTTATCATCAGAGTGTGCGTGCCTCTGTCTTGTCACCTGTGAGCTGGGCATACATCTGGTCCCGCCTGCATGAAACAAAGGAGGGGATCAGGGTCAACTACATTTGAGGAAACCCAGCAAAAAGGCTGTAACCCATTTCTTCCTCACTCCAGGTCTTACCTCTTTAATAACCTGCTCCCAGGGCCAATTATCTCTTTCCTGCTCAGCCCACCTCCTCTCTCCTGGAAACCCAGCCTGATTAGCCCTTCACGTAGTCCATCCAGCTCAGGGGTGCTCGGGGCTGGCTGAACACTGGCCTCGTTTCTGCAGAGCAGGAGGAGTCCGCGCTGAGCCCTGCAGCCAGCGGTGGAGGTGTCTGTGGGCTTCTCCCTGCCATCCGGGAACCTTGGCTTTCTCACACGTGCTTCTCCTGACCGTCTCTCTGCTCCTGGGCTCTTCCCAACCCCACGCCGCCCTGTGAGCTTCTGTGGACCACCTGGAGATGTCCAGGCATCAACGCCACTGTTTGTAGACTAGGTTCTCACCTGAGTCTGCTAGGAACTTGTGAAGATCCTTGGGACCTGAGAGAGAGGTGGAGGAGCTGCTGGGGTGAGAGGTGCTAGCCGACCCGAGAGAATCCTCTGCTATTCCGCAAGCTTCCCCTCTTCACCCCCAGGCTGGCTACTGTTGAGTGGCTGATGTGTGCTGGGAGCAGACAGAGATGTGGCTGCCGCTCTGAGAGCCTTTAGCAGGATGGGATAAGGGGGCAGGTGGGAAATGGGATAAAAGGAAAAGCTTTCGAACCAGATTTGAGGGAAAACGGGTTCTCTGGGGATCTGGGTGGTGGGAGCTGACGGGCGGGGGGAATCTGGGTGCTTCTGCAGGGGTGTGCTCGAGTCCTGCTCCTTCCCCTTGGCCGGGAGACTGAGGAATCCACTCGTGGACAGTTGTCTCACCAGGACTGTGGGAGGGTGGTTTCCCACAGCCGGACTAGAGGGGCGGGTAATGGATGCTAAGCAAAGAATTATACAGCCGATCAGTCACAGACAGTTGTCTTAGTAAAACCCATCTTTCCCTCCCTCCCTGCTGCCCTGGCAAACCTGCCAGGCTCCCCTGTCCATTTTCCAGAAGCGGGCTCCGTGCCCCTTTCAGACCCGAGCACATTTCTGCAGTATATCCAGAGGCCACTCAGGGTCAGAAGCATTCTCAGAGCGAGGCTGGGTCTCTGGCATCGGCTCAAGTCTTTTCAAAAACATCTTGATCTCTTATCTTTAAACCCATCCCACTGGTGACGACGGGGTGCAGCCTGCAGAACAGGCCCCGCTTGGCTTGGGACTCCCCAGGAAATGGCGAGGACAGTGGTTTGCCCCTCGTGGAGCAGAGCTCTCCGGCACAGTTGGGCTCCCCTGGCTCCCGCGCTCGGCTCGCCTCTGCCCTATAACTGGCACGGTTTCTCTTTGCAGCAGAGAAGAACACCTCTGGGATGATAAGCCGGCCTTCCTCCGGGAGGATGGAGTGGATCATCCCTCTGATTGTGGTATCAGCCTTGACCTTCGTGTGCCTCATCCTTCTCATTGCTGTGCTCGTTTACTGGAG
The DNA here is from genome assembly GCA_006410635.1 of Cephalophus harveyi. Taxonomy (NCBI): domain Eukaryota; kingdom Metazoa; phylum Chordata; class Mammalia; order Artiodactyla; family Bovidae; genus Cephalophus; species Cephalophus harveyi. The sequence continues at coordinate 440,799 of SJYT01006217.1, read as the reverse complement.
GTGAGTCGCCAGGCAGCCCTGGCGGGGCTCGGGTTCTGCTGTCAGCACGTGCCCATAAGGGGGGCTTAACCAAGGGGAGGGGACGCCCATGGCCTCTTCACTTAGAAAGGTAAGGTGGCTGCGGTGCTTCTTGTGTTACCACCTGGGAGACCCGCTGTATCTTCAGGAAACTGGCGATACAGAGCCACTGTTGGGATTAAGGCACCCATGATGAGCTCCTAGAATTTAGTGCCAAAGAGGCTTTTGCTCAAAAATCAGGGAGATGCGAGTTCAGATACCAGCCCTGCTACTTGCTGGCTGCAAATCCCATTTCTCACTTTGAGCTTTAGTTTCTGAACCTGCAAAATGAGTTAATAAGTTTCCGAGGTCTGCAAAATGAGTTAATAAGTTTCCGAGCTTTCCCAGTTTCTCTGAGACCATGCTCCACTTTGTCATAACCACATAATAGCTCCTCTTGACCTTAAAATTTTTTTCATAGCCTTTTAGTGAAAATTCAGTGATAGAACATTTATCATATTCTGTGGCATTTAATACTCATAAAGATGGCTGATGGTAAGTCATCCTTATACTAGCATCATCCTTGAACTGGTTCTCTGCTTCCCGAGGGAAGCCTATTTGAAGCTTCTATTTAAAAGTTGTCTGTTTTTTCAGCTCCACACTGTCAGCCAGTTTAACTGAGTGAGATAGGCTGGCCCACTTGGTTGCCCTGGCAGGCTTCAGCTCTCAAACGGATGTAGGAAGCTTCTGCCCTTTAACAAGCTTCATCAATAAGGGACAGGCGTCTTGTTTCCCTCCCTTCTTTCCATTCATTCGATGAATTTTGAGCCCCTGTTGTGTGCCAGACAGTCTTCTCTCATGGAGCTCACATTTTAGTAGAGGAGACAGGGGATAAATAAAGCAAACAAGATGATGTTAAGTGTACAATGAGAAAAGTCAGTCTGGAAGGTGGAGGGGGATGCTGAGGCTTTAGGGTGAATGGTCAGAGTGGTCAGAGTGGTGGTGGTTGCTTGGTTGCTAGCTTATCTCTGACTCTTTGCGAGCCCCTGACTGTAACCCTCCAGGCTCCTCTGTCCATGGGATTTCCCAGGCAAGAATACTGGAGTGGGTTGCCATGTCCTTCTCCAGGGGATCTTCCCAACCCAGGGATCAAACCTTCATCTCCTCTTGGCAGGCAGGTTCTTGACCACTGAGCAACCTGGGAAGCCCTCAGAGTGGTTAAAGAAGGCCTACCTGGTAAGGGGCATTTGTCCAAAGGAGTCAGACGGGCTCCATCTGGGGCAGGTTCCAAGCAGAGGAAATTGCATGTGTAAAGGTCCTGAGGCAGGAATGTGCCTGCTGTGCTCCAGGAAGGGCCACGAGCTGTGGCTGGAGCAGATGAGCGTGGGGAAAGAGTGTAGGAGAGGGTGTCAGGGAGAAACAGGATAAAGGGGAGTTGGTCACGTACAGCTTTGTGGACCCCCCAGACCGCTGGAACATATGGCCTTTTACCGTGACAGAAGGAGTGTTTGGTAGAGAAGTCTTGTGATTCAGGATTCCCTGGCTGTGTTGCAAAGACCACTGAAAAGGAGCCGGGGCAGAGGCAGAGAGGCCAGCTAGGAGACTACGGACTTGTCCAAGAAGGAGTGATGCTGGCTCGGAGGAGGGCAGCCACGCAGGTTGTGAACTGACGGACTGTAGACACATCCTGAAGGTGGGATCACCAGAATCTGTGAACAGATGGTGTCCCTGGGTCTGTTCTCAATCGGAAAGGTCAAGGGAATAAGGAAGGGTTCCTCTGAGGGCTTCCGCTGGCGTCTAAGGGTAACCGTGGTGCTGTTCGCGCTGTAGACCAGCTAGGTGATAGCAGAGGTTGTGTTTCAGGGTGAGCCTACGAACACTAGACTCGCGTCCCTGTCACCCTTTCTCTGAGACATGGTGGTTTGCAAACAGATACTGTCTGGAGCCAACTGATGGGTACATCGGAGGCTGCCTAACACGGGTTAAACTGAGCGTCTAGAGGTAACAAAAGGTCTGCACGCCCTCCTCTTGTCTATGCTTGGTGCTGTGTGGTTTTAGTTGCAGACTCTCCGGAGGAAGGAGCAGAGAGGACCCACCGCTGCCCCAGGCTTGGTAACCCTAGCAGCTCCAGTGTGAAAAAGTTCCTGTTCCCAGTAGTTCTAGCACAAACCTCAGTGTTATTTCTGCTTGGCCCACCTTGGTTCTCTGCCTCCCTGATAAGGGTCATGCTGGCCACTGAAGACCGTGGCTATTTGGTCAAGCAGATGTGGATACCAGGCTGACCAGACAGACTTGCTGATGTCAAGCTGCTTACAGGAAGGGGCTGTGCAATGTCGTCAAGAGAGCTTTTAAGATCCTTCCATTCAAGATGTATTTCCCCATGAGAAATTCATACTGTGTATACTTTTGAAAAACTCAGTGAGTCTGAGTTGCACATGCGTATTGAATAATATATTATTATTTCATGTTTAAAATATGTTTATAATGTTTTGTGCATGTTATTTACATGTTAGTTACTATTAGTTGCTCAGTTGCATCCAACTCTTTGTGACCCCATGGACTATAGCCTGCCAGTTTCTTCTCTCCATGGGATTCTCCAGGCAAGAATACTGCAGACGGTTGTCATGCCCTTCTTCAGGGGATCTTCCTGACCCAGGGATCAAACCCAGGTCTCCTGCATTGCAGGCAGATTCTTTATCATCTGAGCCACTAGAGAAGCTGATATACATATTACATGTGTGTTTTCAAAGCTTGGTTTAAAGTAACGAGAGGTTTAAACCTTCTTCACTAGATACTGCCTATGAGTTGCGGTGTTTTTTGTTGTTTGGAGGGGGTTTTTTTGTTTGTTGTTGTTGTTGTTAACAGTTTTATTTATTTACTTTTGGCTGTGCTGGGTCTTTTCTGCTGTGCAGGCATTTCTTTTGTTGCAGCTCCTGGGGGTCACTCTTTAGCTGCAGTTCAGAGGCTTCTCATTGCTGTGGCTTCTCTTACTGTGGAGCACAAGCTCTAAGCACGCAGGCTTCGGTGGCTGCACATGGACTGAGTTGTGGTTCCCAGGCCCTAGAGCGCCGGCTCAATAGCTGTGGTGCACGGGCTTAGTTGCTCCGCAGCACGTGGGATCTTCCCAGATCAGGGATCAGACCCGTTGTCCTGCCCTAACAGGCAGATTCTTTACCACTGAGCCACCCGGGAAGCCCTGCCTGTGAGTTTTTACCAAACTCCTAACATGCCAGTACACAGTGCAAAGGAGAAACTTCTTTCAGAACAAGCAAAGTGAAATTGAATTAGCATCAGGACAGATGAGTTGGCAAAACATGCGAACAGCCTACAGGGAACAAGGCTCTTTTTTTTCCTCTCTTTTTTCAAATATATATTTTTCTTTATTATGAATGTGAAAGAGGGATGTGTTGGGAGAGTACGCAGAGAAAATGCATACATGCTGAAGGGATGGGTGTTCCCCTCTAGCGATGCGGTTTTGAAGCTAGAACAACAGTGCGCCCCTCCTGCCTTTGAGGCGCCTTGAGAGCAGATGGTTGGCAAGCAGGCTTGACGTAAGTAGAGCACAGAAGCAGATCAGAACCTCCTGGAGTGTTTCCTCAGGTGGCAGGCCTGACGCTGAGGTTTCAAACCAACTCGCCGTGGTGGCGGTTTCCAGAACCAAGGACTGAGTCTTCGCAGCTATTGCTGTGGTTTCTCCGTGTTCACTGAGGCTGAACTGCATGGCCCAGAAGTGTAACCCTTCACTCCCACTGGCCAGACATGGTCACACATCCCCAAGAACAGGGAGAAGTGGGAGGGTACGCTGGTATTCATGGAGCACCACCAGAAGTGTCCTCAAATGTTGGCATTATTGGGTTGAATATGTTTCTTGAAAAGGACACCTTTAGAGGCCAAATACTAGTTTTGTTAAAACTAGTTTGGCCAAAACTGAAAAATACAGGATGGGAAGCCCAGGTGGCTCAGTGGTAAAGAACTCGTGTGCAATGCAGGAGACACGGGAGATGTCAGTTCCATCCCTGGGTTGGGAAGATTCCCTAGAGAAGGAAATGGCTCCCCACTCTAGTATTCTTGCCTGGGAAATCCCATGGACAGAGGAACCTGGTGGGCATGGAGTCTCAAAGAGTCAGACCACAACTTAGTGACTAAACCAGCAAAAAGTATAGGTGGAGACCTCATATATTTTTATTTCACTGGAAGGTGTACAGAGGTCCATTGGGGACTATCTGAGCAGTATTTTTACAGATATCAACATGTGTTTGTGGGAGAAATTTGTTTTGAAACGTAGTTGGCTGAGATGTTACCAGTAGCTCTCTCTCAAATTCCCCTTGCCAGGGTCCGCCTTGAAGAGATGTAGTCAAATCCCTAACAATGCAAAAGTTGCTGCAAAGCTAGAAATAAACATGCAGAGCATTTGGGGACAAGGGACAGAGTGGTGGAGCGGCTAATAAGGATAAACTCAAGGAAAATCTTGCCTCCTTTTACAAGTGGTGCCCTGTGTGCGCCTTTTAAATAGTGCCGCCCATGTCAGCATGCGACGGTGCAGAGCTGTAGTCGTTGCTGTTGAAATGAGGGAGGAGAAATCAATTCCATACTTTTTAAACTGTGCCATTTTGGCCCTGTTCCTCCAGACAGTAACAAAATGCACCTTCTGAGTGACTACAGTCACAAAGTACATTGCGAGAGCTCTAGCCCCCGTCTCACCAAGACAAGCTGTTTATATGGCACTAATGTGCTGGCGTTCCTGAAAAGATTGGGAGCAGCCAGCTGCTGCCACTCAGAAACAAGAGGAAATTTTGGAGAAGGTTTCTTTGCGATTTGCATCAGTGAAGGCTGATGCTGGGGAAAGAGCTGTATGTATACAGGACCTCCAGACCATATGCTAGGGCACACACCTTGTTTGTTTATTATCGTGTTCCATGGAATAACTTAATACTGTGTAAGTAAGACATTAGTGTCCCCTTAGAATTGTCAGGATTGGGAAAATATTTTTAATTTTTTTTTTCCTGTAACCTTGAAGAAAATTGGTTTGAAGGTAGCTGGTCTCTCTCTGATGAGCAAAGAAAGTCTTACCCCTGAAATGGCTTCATACATCTTAAGGTCTAAACAGCCAAGACTCTTTTACTGAGTATTCAGCAAATCACACATATGCTACGTGGATTGCATTGCCACCTAATTAAACATTCAAATCCTAGGAATTATTACATCCATCTTGCAGATCAGAAAACTGAGGATTGGTAAAATCATAAGTGAGAGCATTCATCTCTAGTGGCTCCTGGATTTGAACCCAGCAAATGTGACTTCAGGTGGCACAGTGATAAAGAATCTGCCAGTCAACACAGGAGATGCAGGAGATACAGGCTCAATCCCTAGTCGGGAAGATCCCCTGGAGTAGGAAATGGCAACCCGCTTCTCTATTCTTGCCTGGAGAATCTCACAGACAGAGGAGCCTGGAGGGCTACGGTCCATGGGATCGCAAATTGCCCACTATGTGAATCGTTACATTATTTCGCCTAGAGAGGGGTAGCTTGTCTGGAGGCATTCACTTCCTTCCACAGTCTGTTTTTATAGCTCATTTGCTTGTTGAAAAGGTCTTATGATTTGGGTTTGCCAAAGTCGCAAACGAGAAAACCTGAGGACCAGTTCTATTTTCAGGTGTTTAAGAAGCAGAATAGATTTTGATGCTGAGTAATACTACCTACCTGTCCTATTCTTAGTCCCAGCTAATCAGTGCTATTTTACCTTGATGACAAATTGAGCATTTCATTGACCATAATTGTAGCTTGGGAGAGAACTTTCCAGAAGTGTAAAAACAGCTTTACTTCTCAGATTCAGAGAGAGCTGAACTAAGTACAGAGACTCCGGGACAGCAAATGGGAAAGTCTTAAGTGGGAATTGTAAAAAGTAACCCCTGTTGGTTGAAGTTTGGTAGTAGAAGGATTTCACTTTCTGGTCTGAGAAATCCACATTCCTCTTGAGCACACAACTGAGCCGTTTGTAAATTCCATGGTACATCAGTCCACACCAGTTTAGCTTCATAGGCAGGTGGAGAAAGGTCTCTCTTTTTATTCTCATCTTTAGACTCCCAGAAATTTTGCCCTCTGTCGGTGCCTCCACATTTAGAATGCTGTTCATGAAAGCAAGTGTGTTTTGTTGACACGCAGTTTTTCTCTCCTAGATGTTCAGGGGGAGACAGTGTAATAAATAGGAAGGGACATAAACCGCAAATGTGTGCGGGGTTTGAGTTGGCATGACAGAGGCTCTGGCAAACAGACAGATGCACACGAGGTCAAGTTGGGGCATGTGCCGACATCCTTCTCGCTGGAGGAACGGCTGACCACGTGTGCCCAGCAGAGCTCGGGTCCCTCCTGGATTCCACAGTAGCAGCAGTGACACTCAGAGCGCTGTGAGCCGTGTGCAGGCTCTCCGCCCATCTGCTTTAGCAGCGGGTGCTTCCAAGCCTGCTCGCCAATCACTGGATTTGCTTTAGACATTTACCTCCCACCCCCATCCCAGGAAGGTCACAAAGGAGCTGGGGCAATAGCAATGATTCCTCCCGTGCGTGACTATGAACAAGCTAGCGAGGAGGAAGCATGATAATAATAATATTATTATTAAATGATAATAATAATAAGCACAATAATAATAAATCACAGCAGCCAATAGTGGTGACTTAGCACAAAGCAAACGTGACATGACTTAATCCTCACAGCAGCCACAGGTGTTGGCCACGGTGTTGGGGACTGTTCCTTCCTTCCCATTGGAGGAAACAGTGTCCCCAAATGGAATGGACTTGCCCAGAATCACAAGCTAGTACCTTTGAGAAGTGCAATTGACCTTTTTTTTTTTTTTTTGGCTGTGCCATGCAGCATGTGAATTCTTAGTTCCCTGACCAGGGACTGAACCCAGGAAGTGTGGCTGGAGTCTTAACCATTGGACCACGAGGGAAGTCCCTACAGTTGACCTTTGAACAACACAGGTTTGAACTGCAAGGATTGACTTATACTTTGAGTTTTTTCTAGTAGTCAGCACTGCAGGACTATGCAGTCTGGTGTTTGGTTGAATCCATGGAATCACAGATGTCGAGGAATTGTGGATACAGAGGGCCAAGTACATTGCATGCAGATTTTTGACTGTGCAGGATGTTGGCACCCTTATCTCCATGTTCAAGGGTCAGCTGTACTCAAACCTAGGCCTTTGTTTTGTTCACCTAAAAGACCCTTTACAGGCAGCTCATGTATTCCTTCCTTCCTTCGTTTATTCAAAGACATTTCTTAAGCATCTAGTTTGTGTCAGGCACTGGAGATACGGCAAGAAGATAGAGGTCCTGTGTCAAGGAGTGTGTAAGGGGTCTTCCCTGGTGGCTCTGTGGTAAGGAACCCACCTGCCAATGCAGGAGACACAAGTTTGATCCCCAGTTGAAGAAGATCCAACATGCCTTGGAGTAACTAAGCCGGTGCACCACAGTTATTGAGCCTGTGCTCAATAAATAAAGTTATTGAGCCCAGGAACCCCAACCACCCCCTGTCTTGCAGCTACTGAGGCCCACATGCCCTAGGCCCCTTGCTCTGAAGCAAGAGAAGCCACTGCAATAAGAAGCCTGCACACCACACCTAGAACCTAGCTCCAGCTTGCTGCAACTAAAGCAAAAGCCCACGTAGCAACAGAGACCCGGCACAGCCAGAAATAAATAAATAGTTACATTTTTTTAAAAAAGTGCGTAGATTAACAGAATAGATGAGCAGGTAGAAAACGGTTGTCCCAAGTAGAGGTTACACACTGGTGCCCTGTTGTACTGGTTTTGTGTAGCTGACCTCTTGTTTTTAGAAACGAGAATTACTTTGAAAATGGGAAGATTTCGCTTAAAGCCCCCACTGTCTGGATTCTCGTGCGATCACTGTCCTCATACTCTCTCGTGGCACTGGTGGGCTGCACAGACCTGACCGTGGTCCCCTGCTCACCGGTCTGCCCATCTCTGCCCTGCCCTCGTATGTGTATTCCCAAGGTCAGTGGTGATGAAGGGGAGCTGTGCTCCCGGAGGTACTTGACCATCGCCAGAGCTGGGCAGAAGGGAGTCAGGGAAGGCTTCTTGGAGGAGGTGGTTGGCTCTGATTTTCATAGAACTGCGAAGGATAGATGTTCAGAGTGGAGGAAACTCTGTGTGAGCTGATAGAGCAGCATGTGTTCTTGTTGTGTTTGGTACTGCTCGGGGAAAAACACACTTCCTCTTTGCAAAATAAAGTCCACTTTCATGGGCAGCCTCAGATTCTTTTTAAGGGAATCTGGGGCACGTACAAAGGCACTGGGTCAGTCTGAGCTGCTCTTCTGCATCTCATATGAGGGAGGGAATGAGGATCAAAAGATAGGTTTACGTGCAGCTTTTCTCAAGTCTGGAAAAAGCCAAGCTTCCAAGTCATAATTTTTGGTGGCTTTGTGTGATCACCTTTATCATTTTGGAAACAAAACTGCCCTCAGGGCCACCTGTATTCCAAGCATCATTTTTTTCTTTTATAATCCAGTAACTGCTCATGTCACTCATCTCTGTCCGAAACATGGACCTGTAGCCATAGTTCAAGAAGATTTTAATGTAATCATTAGGAATAATTGTTGCAATCCAGCTCTTCAAAGCCTGACAGTGTGTGGAGCCAGTGGGGAGAAGAAAGCGCATTTCCTGATACTGAAACGTGGCTTGCCTCTGAGGATTTTTTCTAATGACTCGCTGGTGTCTTGCTCCAGATGCTAAAAGGCATGGGGGTGGGGAGCTTTTAGAGACCCCAGCTGTTCCTGAAGATGGTCACCTATTTTTTTTTTCTTTCTTTTCTCTGGACAGCTGTGTGCAGGGGAATCTGGGTCACGTGGCAGATCCCAGGCAACTTTTTGCTCAATAACTGTTTCCCAAGTGGCTACTCAGGGCCCTTTCAGAATTCAGGAGACCCATCCGTTGTTATAGTAACCGGCCCCCCTGCTGTCGAGTTGGCCCTGAGATGCCAGCCGAAGCTCTTGGAACCAGGGAACACGTAGTCACTTAGACAAAAGCAGGGAGAGACTCACCACTAAAGACTGCCATTTATGCACTGTGATCCTTAAGAGGCCAGGACTGATTCTGTGAAGAAGAGAATGGCTCCATTTTTCAACCATGCTCGCTTTGCAGGAAAGGGAAACTCCTAGACATAGTCAGTGTCTGTTACATCCCCGGTGCCTTTTTTGGATTTCTCAGAATGAAGAGTTCTGTCTCCCAGGGTTGATGAGGTCTGCCTTGTCGGGTTTCTCAGGTAGCCCCCTCGATTATTTGGGATATTAGTTTTGTAGCATTTGCTTCTCAGCGGAGTGTTGTCAGTTTACAGGGTGGGAGTTTGAAGCGCCTGCGATTGTGTGTGAGGAGAAACTGCGGAGATAGCCGGCTCGGCTCCAAAATTCCTGAAAGAGTGAGTCTGGCAGAATTCAGAGTAGGGCTAAGGGTTGAGAAGAAGTCTAAATATTTTAGGAAGCTGCAAATTTCAAGTTCTTATGAAAATTTGCAAAAACACTCCCAACACACTCGTGATTCCCTGGGATTGATGTTGGTAGCCGCGCTGCGTGTGAGAGAGAGAGGTTTTGAGGACAGTTATTGCAGTTCCGCAATGTGCTCAGTAGAGGGAGACAAGAAGTTCTGAATTATAGCACCTTCCCCCCTCCACTACTACTTAATCATTTTCCCAAGTTTTGACTTGGCCCTCATATGGTTTCGGCACCAAGCACTTTCACCCACCATTGAGGCTATTAATTATCAACATAAAGGAAATCTTGTATTGATGGAGAAGAAAAAACAGCTACGCATTAGAGAAAGTCCATTCCGAGAAGAAGACAATCAGAAGTTCACAAGTGTTCTTTGAAATCACATCCTGAATGCAGAGTTCTGCATGAGATTAAGAACTTCCAGAAAGGAGAACATTTCCATATCCGTGTTAGTCTCTACTGTCCTATGGAGTTGAGAAGGAAAATCCTTTCGATGTGAAATCCTATAGCCCAGGTGGTTTGGGGGTTGCATATAATTAAAGCAGCACTTCTCAGGGTGGCCACGGTGCGTCTTTTCAAATGCTAGAGCCAAGCCTCCAGTGCTCTGCTTATTTAAGTATTAAGAGGAAATTCAACGTCAGACCCAGTGTATTCCAGTCACCTGCCCACTGCTGCCCCACCCCACCCCAGCCGCCCGTGTCTGAGCTGCCCTCGTGTAATCCCACCCCCTGCACTGGGAATCAAAGCGTCTTTCCAGAGAGGAGAGACAGGCATGGGGAAAAGACTAAGCCCCAGACCAGTCTCACGGCACCACTTTCAGAGAAATCTGTGGCAGAGCTGAGGTTCAAATGGTACCCAACCTGTTCCTGCCAAATTGTGTTCATCCCAGTGGTGTTTCAAGCCATCCTATTTGCCAGGGGAGCTTGTCAAAGGTGGGAGGCTCATCAGAAGCTGTTACTGGGTCAGTGGTATCCTTATCTTCTGATCACACTGGGGGCGATAACAGATTTCTAGTACCTTAAAGACAGCTTTTTAAGAGCAGAATTTCCCTTTTTGCATTTCTTACCTCAGTGTCGAAAAAACCTTAAGAAGCCCAGTTATCTTTGTGGGTAAACCCTTCTCTTTGGAGCATGCCCCCTGCGAGGTCCAGTGGTGGGGTTGGTCTGTGCGAAATGGGAGGGAGGGGTGGCCGATTGAAAGTACTGTCTTCTACACCTGTTCTCTTCTGTTTTTTGTCCATTTAGAGGGTGTAACAAAATAAAGTCCAAGGGCTTTCCCAGACGTTTCCGTGAAGTGCCTTCTTCTGGGGAGAGAGGAGAGAAGGGGAGCAGGTGAGGGGCAGTCAAGCTGAAGGTGGGGAGGGGGTCTCTTTGGCCGGGACTGGCTTGCCGGATTTTTGTTCTGTTGCCATGGGGAGTCAAGCCCTCTGGACAGCAAGAGCTGAAACTCAACCTGTTCTACCCCAGCTCCCAAAAGGCTGGCTTGCAAACATGAGTGTGGCTGGCGGGTAGCTGGTAGCAATGCCATTGCGTCCCGCGTGTGCTTGCTTTGCTTGGTTTTGCCATTGGAGGGGGATGTTTTTTATTTCTAGGATGGGGATATTTTATGTTTATGTGTTTGTATGTCTGTTGCATCCCTTTTCTTTCTGAAATTTCAGATGCTTGCATGTTGGAGAGCTGTAAAAACACTTTATGCATGCATTTAGCCTTGTGAGTGAAAGGTATCTTGTAGAAACCTAAATTTGTCAATGAGTTAAAGGAGAAGGGCTGGAAGAAAAGAGAGAAATAAATGGGGTTACAGCATATTTTTTCCATAAGAAGGCTAAAATTCAAATAAATACAAGAGTTTTTGATGGCTTGAGTACTTGAAAAAATTACTGTCCTGGAGAGATTTATAATAAACCTTTAGAAGTCAGAATTATATAATCTTAATCACCACACGTAAGCCCTTGATACTTTCTGTAAGGCTTATCTAGGCAAACTCTACTTAAGATGGTAATTAATGCTTTAATATTAAATGACCTCTTAGAATAATTCACTAATCAATGTTTTGTTGTGAGTAGCCCCTTGTTCCTTTTCAACAAACCAGTTTATTGAGTTGATATTTGACTTTTTGCATGAACTTATTTGTCTCCATTGGTTGTGGGTAAAACAGATGATGAGATGAAATTGTAGCTGATACACCCACTATAAATGGGGGTAGCTATGAGATCTAGGAAGGTATAGTATAAGAATTGTGGAAGATCAATGACAGATTCTATGATCTATCTTCTTTTAAGCTGAATGGTGCAATTTTGGGCCTTTAGAGAAAGGCAGTAAGTGCTAACTGGTAATGCAATGATTCTTTCTATCACCTCTTTTTCCTTACTGAAGACTTTAATTTTGAATCCCATTTTCAACACTTCGAGAGTTAAAACTGAAATAGAAACCCCTCTGTATAAGTTTTAGATTCAAAGATCTAGTCTTAAGAGAAAGACCTTGGACCTCACTTAAATGACCAACTTTTATGCCTAGTTCATTATAAATATAATGTAGTTTTGTCTCTTAACACTTTAAAAAGCCATCATTACCTTGTGAATGGCACAAAGATAAATGTCCATCCAGTTTCTAAGTCCTTTCCAGACACAGTGCCACAGCTAGGTGGACTGTTACTAGCTCTGATTTTTGTACCTGGCCCCGAATGAGGGAGTGGGCTCGTTAGAGAGGCTCTGTTTTGTTATAAAGCACTCAGTCCCTCTGGTATTTTCTCTACCTCTGAGTGCCAGAAGCTTGGGGGAAGAACAGTTTTATGTAGGTCTAGAAGTTTCCCGAGGACTATCTTGGGAAACTGCAAGTATTTTTAGAATTCACCTACTTGTGAATCATACTTTTGACTTTACTTTTTTTTTAATAGTGTAGCAGCTAAGACAGACCTTGGCTCGGGGAGTAGTAGCTTCTAACTGCAGCTCTGCCTCTTTGTGACTCTATGACCTTGAGTTACTTACCTAAGCTCTCTGAACCTCAATGGACTCCTCCAGAAAATGGGTCAGTGATGGTTCCTTGTAGTGGAGTTGTGAGAAGTAAATGTAATATGTATAAAATGCTGACTGTATGAGATCTATTACACCATTAGAAGACAAGGAGATCGAGGCTCTGAGAAGTTATTTGTTAGGGCCACACTGCTCAGGCGACCCAGTAGGGACGACCCCCTCTGTGGTCTGAGTCCTGAGCGATGACCCTTGTCACACCCCCATGTGCTGTGCTGACCACTCCCTGGTGAAGACCTGGGCCCCACACTGACCTGATCTGCAAGTTTCTGCTCTTCCTCCTTCTGGCTACCCCACCGTACTCTCTCTTTCCCAGGCTGCTGCAAGAAGCTGCCCTTCCATCAGCCCCTCTGGCTCCCACCTTGTCTCCTTTGATAACCTCACTGGCCTTAACACTCCTCCTCCTCATTTGTGGGTGAGAGGGTCCTGGGTGGGCAGTCCTAGAGTGGACACGATTGCCAATGCAGGACCAAGGCTGTTAGAAGTCATTGTTAATGATACTCTCCAGAAAGGAGAAGAAAAAGCAGTAAAACTCAGATCCAAGTATTTACTTTTTCAAACAAGTTGTAGGTTTAAATTTGGAATAAGTAATAATTGACATGGTTCAGAAAGCAAAACGTATAAAATTATATTTACTCTGAGATCGCTGCCTCTTCACCCAAACACCCACCTGCTTCCTGCCCGATTGTAGACAGGTAACCATTCAGTTCAGTTCATTTTAGTTGCTCAGTCGTGTCCGAATCTTTGTGACCCCAGGACTGCAGCACGCCAGGCTTCCCTGTCCATCACCAACTCCCGGAGCTCACTTGAACTCATGTCCATCGAGTCAGTGACGCCATCCAACCATCTCATCCTCTGTCATCCCCTTCTCCTCCTGCCTTCAACATTTTCCAGCATCAGGGTCTTTTCCAATGAGTCAGTTCTTCACATCATGTGGCCAAAGTATTGGTGGAAAAGCCATAGCTTTGACTACATGGACCTTTGTCAGTAAAGTAATATCTCTGCTTTTTAATATGCTGTCTAGATTGGTCATAGCTTTTCTTCCAAAGAATAAGTGTCTTTTAATTTCAAGGCTCTAGTCACCATCTGCGGACATTTTTGAACCCAGGAAAATAGTCTCTCACTGTTTCCATTGTTTCCCCATCTATTTGCCACAAAGTGGCAAATAGACTGGATGCCATGACCTTAGTTTTCAGCTTTTTCATCTCCTTTTTCACTTTCATCAAGAGGCTCTTTAGATCCTCTTCACTTTCTGATATAAGGGTGGTGTCATCTGCATATCTGAGGTTATTGATATTTCTCCCGCCAATCTTGATTCCAGCTTTTGCTTCATTCAGCCCAGCATTTCGCATGATGTACTCTGCATATAAGTTAAATAAGCAGGGTGACAATATACAGCTTTGACATATTCCTTTCCCAGTTTAGAATGAGTCCATTGTTGCATGTCCGATTCTAACTGTTGCTTCTTGACCTGCATACAGATTTCTCAGGAGGCAGGTAAGGTGGTCCAGTATTCCTCTCTTGAAGAATTTCCCACAGTTTGTTGTGATCCACACAAAGGCTTTGGCATAGTCAATAAAGCAGAAGTAGATGTTTATTTGGAACTCTCTTGCTTTTTCTATGATCCAACAGATGTTGGCAATTTGATCTCTGGTTCCTCTGTGTTTTCTAAATCCAGATTGAACATCTGAAAGTTCTCGGTTCACATACTGTTGAAACCTGGCTTGGGGAATTTTGAGCATTACTTTGCTAGCGTGTGAAATGAGTGCAGTTGTGCAGTAGTTTGAACATCAGTTTGTGCAGTAGTTTGGCATTGCCTTTCTTTGGGATTGGAGTAAAAACTGACCTTTTCCAGTCCTGTGGCATCTGCTGAGTTTTCCAAATTTGCTGGCATATTGAGTGCAGCACTTTAACAGCATCATCTCTCAGGGTCTGAAATGGTTCAATTGGAATTCCATCACCTCCACTAGCTTTGTTCGTTTCGGTGCTTCCTAAGGCCCACTTGACTTCCCATTCCAGGATGCCTGGCTCTAGGTGAATGATCACACCATCGTGGTCATATGGGTCATTAAGATCTTTGTTGTATCGTTCTACTGTATATTCTTGCCACCTCTTTTTAATATTGTCTGCTTCTGTTAGGTCCATACCATTTCTGTCCTTTATCAAGCCCATCTTTGCATGAAATGTTCCCTTGGTATCTCTAATTTTCTTGAAGAGATCTCCAGTCTTTCCCATTCTATTGTTTTCCTCTATTCCTTGCATTGATCACTGAAGAAGGCTTTCTTATCTCTCCTTGCTATTCTCTGGAACACTGCTTTCAAATGAGTATATCTTTCATTTTCTCCTTTGCCTTTAGCTTCTCTTGTCTCAGTTATTGTCAGGCCATCTCAGACAATTAGTTTGCCTTTTTGCATTTCTTTTTCCTGGGGATGGTCTTGATCACTGAAGCTCTGTCCATAGTTCTTCAGGTACTCTGTCTATCACATCTAATCCCTGAATCTATTTGTCACTTCTACTATATAATCATAAGGGATTTGATTTAGGTCATACCTGAATGGTCTAGTGGTTTTGCCTACTTTCTTCAATTTAAGTCTGAATTTGGCAATAAGGAGTTCATGATCTGAGCCACAGTCAGCTCCCAGCCTTGTTTTTGCTGACTGTATAGAGCTTCTCCATCTTCGGCTACAAAGAATATAATCAATCTGATTTGGGTATTGACCATCTGGTGATAACCATGTGTAGAGTCTTCTCTTGTGTGGTTGGAAGAGTGTGTTTGCTATGACCAGTGCATTCTCTTGGCAACACTCTGTTAGCCTTTGCCCTGCTTCATTTTGTACTCCAAGGACAAACTTGACTATTACTCCAGGTATCTCTTGACATCCTACTTTTGCATTCCAGTCCCCATTTGATGAAAAGGACATCATTTTTGGGTGTTAGTTCTATAAGGTCTTGCAGGTCATCATAGAACCATTCAGCTTCTTTGGCATTATTGATTGGGGCATAGACTTGGATTACTGTGATATTGAATGCTTTGCCTTGGAAATGAACAGAGATCATTCTGTCGTTTTTGAGATTGCACCCAAGTACTGCATTTTGGACTCTCTTGTTGACTTTGAGGGCTACTCTGTTTCTTTTAAGGGATTCTTGCCCACAGTAGTAGATATAATGGTCATCTGAATTAAACTCTCCCATTCCAGTCCATTTTAGTTCGTTGATTCCTATAATGTCGATGTTGACTCTTGCCCTCTTCTCTTTGACCACTTCCAATTTACCTTGATTCATGGACCTAATATTCCAGGTTCCTATGCAGTATTGGCTCTTTACAGCGCTGGAGTTTACTTCCATCACCTATCACATCCATAACTGGGTGTTGGTTTTGTTTGGGCTCCATCTCTTCATTCTTTCTGGAGTTATTTCTCCACTCTTCTCCAGTATCATATTAGACACCTACTGACCTGGTGAGTTCATCTTTCAGTGTCCTATCTTTTCACTTTTTCATACTGTTCATGGTTACCATTAGTACTAGTTAATTGTCTGCTCTCAGAGATGGTTATGTGTGTGTGTGTGTGTGTGTTTCTATGTGTGTGGATATATATGAATTTATTCAGTATATTCCTTTATCTCCTTTTACAGAGCAGAATACTATATATGCTATCAGAAACCTTTGTTTCACATGACATGATTTTTTTCTCTATGCATATGTAGTTCTCATTCCTTTACAGAGAAGCACAATATTATTTTTTTTTTTTTGGTATAGTGGTGTTGTGATTTATTGCACCATTCCCCTGTGGCTGTCATTTTGGTTGCTTCCAAGTCTTACTATGACTGACAGTAGTGTGGTGAATAACTTGATATGTTCTTTTGCAAGTTGATAGGTCTATTTCTAGTATAAATTCAAGAAATTGGCTGTATTCTGAGCTACATGCATTCATAACTTTGATAGTGCCCATCTGCCCTCCCCAGGGGACATCAAGGTGGGCTTCTACCAGCAATGTGTGAGCCTGCCTGTTTACCTACAGCTTCTCCAGCACAGCATGTTGTCAAATTTTGGTATTTTTGCTAACTTCACAGGTGGAAAGGAAAAATGTGTCTTAGTGTATTTTATAAGTAAGGTTACATATCTTTCCTATGGCTCTGCCACTTGTATTTCTTTTACTATAAAATTGTTGATCTTTTGCTCATTCTTTCTTTGCATTGTTGGTCTTTTTCTAATTAACAGAGAGACCTCTTGCCAGCAATACAGGTTGCAAATGTATTTTCCTAGTCTGTATATTGACTTTTAACTGTGTTTATGCTCCTTCTTTGATGTTGATATAATCAGATTTATCCATAAAGTTTTTTTTTGGTTTCTGAGTTTTGAATTCTCGTTAGAAAGTCTTTCCCCCCAACTGAGGTTACTTTTTTTTTTTTTAAGGTACTTTTATGGCTTCAAATGTTAATGTGGAATTCTTAAATCACTTGGAATGAAACCTGACTGATAGTGTGATGTCTGAATCGTTTTTTTCCCCCAGATGGTCCCAAATATTTTAAAAGTGCTACAATCTGGGGCTGTTTAGTGGAGAGGCACATAACACCTCAGTCGATCCTTAAAATAGCTCTTACAGCAAAAACCTGACGGACTTAGTTCAGTCACTATGTTCATGAAATAAGTACTTGGCAAAGGTTTTTACCGGGCCACTTTATGATACAGATACTCAGTCATACGTGCAGTAAATGAAATGAGAATTTGCATTTACTAGCTCCTGCCTGAAGTAAGTTGGACTGTCCTGTCCCTGTTAACCCTTCCAGTCAGTAGGGTGTTGTGTCAGTCTCTTGCAACAGTGGGAAAGACAAGGTGAAAAGTTCCTGAAGCCTCAGTTCAGAAATTGAGAACATCCAGACCAGGGTGAGTGGACTTGAGGCCCTCTTTCTGAGTTAACGGCCAAGAGTGTGGCGAGGACTGTCTAGTGCTCACTGTCTTAAGACCAGCTGGAAAGTACACACTGCACTGTTCAGGTTCTGGTCTTGTCAAAATATGGTTCATGAAATTACCTTTTCCTCTCATATCTCCCAGAAAGCGTTACTAGTACTTGAGGGTGCCTGCAGGGGTCTCCAGGCAAACTTAATGTCTAGCCTGGAAGTTTGCTCCTGCTTCTCTGCGTGTTATTTGTTAATTTTCTCCCACTTTCCTAAGATGTTAATTGTAGGCAGTTTGTATCTTCCAGTAAAATTTTCACTGCAGAAATCAGAGTCTTGTCCCTTCCAACTGTAACCAGAGTTGGATGGGACATCTCTCCTATCCACATGAGATCCAAACTATTTCCAAACATTTTCTCCTTATTTAATAATGTTTGCTCTGTCACCCCACCCACCCATCATTTCCAAAACAATTTTGTTCGCTTTTTCTCTTCCTTTCTCCCATCATCTCCTCCTCACAGCAGACAAGCCCCACTGATCCAGGGTATAACAATCAACTGTCCTAGGATGCCTGGGAGCACCCTCATGTGAATTATGCCATTAGATTATGCCCACAGGATATTAGTATTTGTCAGATCTCAATATCCCTTTGAAGGTTTAAAGAATATGCAAATAAGAAGCGCAGGTCTGAATTCATTTTTTTATAGAAGATGCCTTCCTGAAGAGATACTCTGAGTATAAACCGAGTTTTCCAGAGTGATTTCAGATGCAATACAGGGAACTTAATGTGAGTGAGTGGTTGCACATGAAAGCGTCTCAGCTGAGAACTGACACGGGACTGCTTTCCAAGCGGGACCCCTGCGTTATTTCTAGCAGACCCTCCTCTTGGAGGAAAAAGCCCATCAACTCCCACAGCCTTTCCCTTCTATTGTTGTCTTTGTCGATTCGATTTCTTAAGAAATCGAATTTTGCCATAATAAATCAATCCGTGTCTTTTTAACATAGCCCTCTATCATCTTCCTCGAAGGCACGTGAATGTGTTCCCACTTTCTGTTTATAAGTGGCTCTTATTCATACACGGTTTGCTACAGCAGTTCCATTTACAAAAGTATTAACATGATTTCTGTGCTTGACAGCATGAGAATAAATGAGAGTATTAGCAAGCATGCCACCGTGATGTTAGGTGAGGGCAGTATATACAGATCGGTTAAGATTACTTAGTTAATATTCAACAGCATCTCAGCCACCCGCCTGTTCTAGCCTCCAATTAGCATTTTGAGCTGCACACCATAGACAAACTCCTTGTCACTCCAGTGTGATTACAGAGCCATTGAACTGAATTTGAAGACAGTGACTTGGTTCCTAATCCCTGTGTGTCAGTATTTGGTTCCCTGTGTATCAATATTTGGTAGTTTCATAATCCCAGGCTTCCCTGATAGCTCAGTTGGTAAAGAATCCGCCTGCAATGCAGGAGACACTGGTTCAGTTCCTGGGTCGGGAAGATCCCCTGGAGAAGGGATAGGCTACCCACTCCAGTATTCTGGCCTTGAGAATTCCATGGACTGTATAGTCCATGGGGTTGCAAAGAGTCAGACACGACTGAGCGGCTTCCACTTTCACTTCATAATCCCAGGTTTCCATAGGAGTCTGCACATTGTCCTGCGGCCCTACTGTCACCCACGCCCCATCAGTTACAGTGATGCTGAGAGAAGTGTTACCATAAGCCCAGGACCCTGGATGAGAACAGGGTCCCATCTCAAGCTTGCCAGAGATGTCCAGTTTGACCCAGGTGTCTAGAGGCTTCAGAAAGTCTCCTGTAAGCAGATCCAGATGCCTGCCGTTGGCAACAGTGGGCAGTGGAGTTCCAGACAGCTACGAGATAGAGTCTTCCTGGACTGGAGGTCAGCAGTTAGCTTTTGAAAAGTATCTTGCATCTAAATTATTCTCAGCTTCCTGTTAGAGGGGCAGAAAGAGATCTGAGTAAGGAAATTGTGAGGATGTGTCAGAGGCTTATCTGAGCAGGTACCTGGGAAAACAGGAGGAGCAAGAAAGGAAAGCCTTTCTGCAGAAGACTGGTCCTTCTGGGTGATTCTTGCAAAGAAATGAGAGGCCAGGAGGGAGAACCTGGAGGGCTCCTGCTTATCTCTGTAGTTGGCTACGTTTTGTTTGAATAGGAAGCCTCTGTAACTTGAGTCTATTTATTAACAGTGGGCACCACTAGAGCGGCTGGGGGTGTGTGTGGGGTAGGGGGGGGGACTTCTAGCCAGGATCCATGTGCATCTGATCACATGAAGAGGAATGTAGGGCATCATCCGCTTGACTTCTAGTCAAAGCTTGCTTATACATCTTAAAACACAGGAGCCCATGTTGGTTTTCTCCGAAGGGATGAATGAATGGAGAGTAGTACAGAAAGCCTGTTTCCACTTAGCTACTTAGAGCTTCCTGTAAGATGCACATAGTGGACCACCTTTGGTCAAGAAATGGAGGCAGTTGGCTTGTATTCAGGGACTGTGTTGTATGAGATGTGCGTACCTTTCCGTGTCAGACTTCAAGGTGAGAGATGCTTACTCTGTGAGAGGCTCAGGGAAAGTAGGACCCACAGACTCACCTCTCCCATTTCATTTTCATTCTGATCCAGCTCCCACTTGAGGTGAACTGAGGAAAAGTCTCTCCTGCCAACTTGGAATGCCTCTTCGTTGCATCCATCTGGGAGCATTCAGTGAGCGTGTGGTGGAACTCTTTATTGTGGTACTTGCTTCCTAGGGGTGGGTTTTAGAAAGCCCTCTAACTCGATTGGTTTTCATTGTTCAAGCGCCAGGCTGCTTGGAATTGAGGACATCAGAACATCATGAACTTGACAGTCAAGTTCGTGTCTATAACTGGAATTCCTTCATGGAAACTAAAATTTATTTTACTGGCAGACGAGCAGACCCATAAAGCCTCAAAGGTGGCTTAAAAGGTAGCGGTAGGAGGATCAACTTTCATTTGAGAAGTCTAACTTTTTTCTGTGCTCTGAAACTTGTTTTCCATACAGTGGCAGCACGCTTGGTCTCTCTTGGAGAATTCCATCCTATGTCTGGGAACTTAGGTTCTCACAGAAACAAAGCAGAAGATTTTGCGTGGTTTTGTTCAAGCTATGTGCAATACAGGTTTTCTTTCTGTGTTTGAGATGAGTTAACATCCTTGAATTCTTAATCCTGTTTCATTACTCATACAGGACCCTTTACATTCTACAGTCTTCACTGGGCATTTTTAAGGCACCCGCCACCCAGGATTGTTTTATTTCTTTAGGGCTTTCTTAGGGCCTAGAGACTCTCGGGAACCATTTTTTCTCTCGCAGTGGTCCTTCACCAGAGACAGTCACACCCGAATTTGGGGATAATTTTTGCAGAAGACACAGATCCGTGTACCCACCCTGGCCCTGCCCAGTTAGAATCACCAGGAATGGGGCTGATCCAACATGGGATTTTAAAAGCTGCCCAAGGCAAAGAGCGACGTGCTACTGAGTGGTAACCACTACTTGATTGAAACTTCAGTGGGGACTGTTCTTGTGTGTGTGTGTGTGTGAGAGAGAGAGAGAGAGAGAGAGAGGCTGACTGACTTCAGGACCCTCCAAAACTAAGGTGAACTTTAAAAATTCCTAAATTGCATGTAAAATACATAGCCAACAGGAATTTGCTGTATGGCTCAGGAAACTCAAACAGGGGCTCTGTATCAATCTAGAGGGGTGGGCTGGGGCAGGAGATGGGAGGGAGGTTCAGAAGGGAAGGGATATGTGTATACCTATGGCTGATTCATGTTGAAGTTGGACAGAAAACAGCAAAATTCTATAAAGCAATTATCCTTCAATAAAAAAATAAATTACAAAAGAAAAAAAAATAGCAGTAGAAAGTAAAGTTAAACCAAGTAATTTTATTTGCCTTTTTTGTTTGTTTTTGCTCTTACTAATTTGAGTTGTGAAGTAAGCCTTTTCTCCTCTTCTTTTGCTTATCTGGTTTCCACATCTGAAAATGACTTAGCTAGTTGAGCATGGGAGTAAATACTATATTTGTAATCTTAAATAAATAAACAGATTATTAGGGAAAAAACAGATTCCTAAATTGGGAAGCACAGAGTGTCAGGAAATTACTTGCTGAAAGGTAGATGAGGGGAAGTAAAAGATAACTAATTTAGATCATTACTGAGCCAGTCAGGGTTAGTGGGGAAAAAAAAAAAAGATCTGTTTTCAGGTTCTTAAACCAGACATGATGGGAGGGGCAGAGAAAAAGGAAAGAAAAGGGGGAAGAGGCGAATACAAAATTTATGGTGAATGTCCAGGAGACTGTAATTTGTAGTTAAACTTAAAAATGTTTTTTTGGTTTTTTTTCCTATTCCAAACACAATTGACTATTTCCCTGTTCAAGGTGCTGGCATAAACAAATGCTCAGTGTGAAGAAATAATGTTATAGGATGGCTCTTGATCCAAAGAATCTGTTTCCTTCAAGGAGAGATGTTAGAGTCAGTAACTTGAAGGAGAACTGAACCGAAATAGAACTTTGAAATTGCATGCTTGGTGACACACTGAAGCATTTTCAGAAATTTTATCTCTGTTTTCCTGAGCTCAGAATTAGAGACAATACTGCCTCTTGGAACACATCACAATTTAGATATTTAGAGGCATTAAAGCTCACACTTTCTTTTCATCTTCTCCAAAATCTCTTGCCTTTACTTTTTTAATTCCTGGATACTACTGAAGGTTTAAAGAAGAAAAAAAAGAAGCAGAAAAACCCTAAAAACATCTCATGAGACTTCTCTGAGGTGAGCAAGTCAAATAAAATGTCGTGTGGTAATGACTCCCAGAGAAGATTCATCTCCACGTGGTCAATGGTAGTGGAAAGGAGGCCACAATCGAGCAAAATTATCAGTCTCTTAACCAAAGTAGACTCCCCCGTCAACGGTTATTCAAGAAATAAGAAGTTAAACATCTAACAGCATGGTGTGTCCATAAAGTGGAGAAGTAAGCAGACTGAGGATATCAGTTCATATTTGTTATCAAGGAGATACGTACAATATGATCTCCTTTTGTTAAAACTGTCTGCCTGTCGGTATGTGGGTGAGATTACAACAGTAGCCCCTGACGGCTCCCCTTGCCCCGTTCTTGCTGCTCTGTACTCCATTCATCATGTAGCAGCCAGAGCACGTGCTTTGAAGGGGATGAGTGAGAACGTTCCGGTCTGTGGATTAAAGCCCTCTGTTGGCTTTTCATTGCTCACAGATGCTAACAAAGTTTATGGCCTTGGATCTGACATGACCTGCCTCTTGCCCACCTCTCTGGGTCTGCTTCTTTGCCTGCTCTTAAATCTGCCTTCCATTCAGTTCCTGCAGTGGATAAGCTCCCTCTGCACTAAGGCTCTTTAACCAGCTCCTGGATCTGCCTGGAATGGTCTTCCCCTGCACCTTCCCATGACCCTTCCTCCTTAATCAAGCGTCAGCTCTGAGGCCACCTCCTCAGGGAGGACCCCTCCCTCACCTCCCCCGTCAGTTAGCACCACCTCATCCTGTTGTATTTTGTTCATAGCTCTTGACGCTTTGAAACTGTTTGTTTACTTGTTGGTGGTTGATTTCCCCAAAAGAACACAAGCACCACAAGGGCGAGACCTTGTCTGTCTTTTATTGTTCTGCTCCCAGTTTGTCATTGTCAATGATCAAAGAACAGTCACTAGAGGAGGCAAAGTGTGCAATGATACACCCCGAAATAGCAGTAGTGACGATTACTAAGAGAAGGATGAGGGTAACTTGGATTTTTTTCTCCTGTTTTTCATTTGCATCAATAGTTCCTAATTTTTAATTACTCAAATGCTTAGCCAGGCTTAAGGAGGTGTTTTTAAAGCTTTGAGAAAGAGAATGTGTTCTCTGCATGTACCATACTTAGCAATGGGTGCTGAATAAATGCTCCCTGGGTCCACTGAAACCTTTTTTCCAAGGGAAGACGTTTGCCACCAAGTTCTGTAGTTGAGTGCCCACCGGCGTCCGTGTGACCTGCCTCAGGGTGTGAATGTAGCGACCTCGGTCCCTGAGTTTCTGACCTTCATCCCCAGGGTGTGCTCTTCTCTGGCAATCCCAGAGTCCTTTGCTCCAGGGAAAATCCATTATAAACAGCCACACTTGGAGCATGTGATATGCTTCAGTCCATGCTGCTTTTTCCAAAGAGGATATGGAGCCTCTGGCCTCACGTGTAACTGAGGGTCTAGGTGAACCGTCTGCCTGTTTTCTTCCAGGAAAAAGAACCTGCCATGTCAGTTCGTGCTTTTCAAGTCGTTTGATGTTAACAGTTACTTGGCCAATGCTGATTGGTTTGACTAATACTTTATATTTTAGAAATCTTATCAGGTAGCGTAATTATGGTCTTAGAATAGTTCATTCTTTGTTGTGTGGTATCTTTTTTGCACTTTTTTTCCCCCCTTTTGTGCATAGTTCAAATCTGAGCTGGTAAACTGGGCCATTCGTTTCACTATCATACAGTACTTTTTTGGGCTACTAAATACTTCAGTGGTCCAATATCTTAAGAAAAATAGGTACTCCTCAGCTATGGCGGTGGGTGGTTACAGTTGTAGGTGGTTGGCAAAGTCTCCATCCTCCGTGTTTTAACTCTAAGGTTACATTCTGGAAATCTGTGTAAACTGGGGACAGGGACATGGAAGATGGCAGGGATGGAGAAACAAAATTTGATGAAGAGCTTGGAAACAAAGAAACTATTACGTCAAATCACAAAATCATGGTTTTTTCTTTTCACATGAATCTGCTTCATTTCACATGCAGTAGAAGATCCCGTCACTACGGTAGCCCTAAAATACTTTGTACATTTCATGGCCTTGTAGCTTAAGTAAGACTGACTGTTCCTTCCAAATTTAGGGGTAGACAGCTAGACGGTGAGCGGTGAAAACGTGTTCTATTATTTATACTACGAATGCCAGGCAGTTCATAGGAAAAAACCATTGTTCAGTGCTCTGCAAGAGCAGTCCCGTGAGATGTGTGCCAAGAGAGGGAGTGATTTATGTTCCGGAGCCCCTCGTGGCAGGGAGCAGCCCTCCAGACTGCTTCCATAGCCGTGCCTGGGCGTGCAGTTGGTTAGAACTACTTCCTGTCTGAACACAGACGCCGCTGAAAGGAAAACACTTCCCACTGGGACGTGTGATCCTTCTTGATTATGTGTAGTTATAACAGCTCCATGCAAACCTACAGTTCCAATAATCTGCAGAACTCAGAGGCGTCCTCACTCCCACCAAGCTCTCCTGTACTCTCTGAGGTTCCCTGGTTATTTCCTCTTCCCCCGAAACCCCTCTGCTTTGGCTTCGTAGAAACATGAAACACCCAACAGAATCATCACAAGTGTACTTGTGATCAGGTAAGCCAAGAAAAGTTGACTTACTCCAGTGGTAGGGATACCCATCGCCTACCCCCGGAAAAGTGAAGCTCTAATTGGGTGTACACGGGGCTCTTGGGAGACGCCACAGGAGTGGCCTGGGTCCCCGGGAGCCCAAGCACCAGAAGGCTGCCGCCTGCTTGTCTCAAAGACCCAGCAGTGGGGCCAGCTATTGTGAAGCCCCTCTGCCAGATGAACAGGGACCCGTCTCTGGTCACAATAGCCATTCACGCTGAGCAGCCTCATTAAATATTCAGCCGGTGCTTCCGGCAGCTCATTAGGGCCGCAGTGAGCAGTGACGTGGCTGCGGGAACACCGAGGGCCGGCCGGCGGCAGCAGGCAGAGGCTGAGCGAGCCGCCGATGGCTTTTCTGCTCCCTGCCTGTCCAGTGATGACCAGTGTCTGCTCCCTGCTTTGTCTCAAGTCCAGGTAAAAATCAAACAGAACCCCTGACATACAGACGACACTCGACAGCGTCGGGTGCTGGTCTCTGACGGGATCTGGCTAGGGTGCTTGCCCCTGGAAGCCCTCTGACCCCCTTCAAGAGCTGTCTGGGGCTCGGGGTGGGGGCCTCCACTGAGCGCTAACAATGAGGTGCTGTTGTGTGCTTGGGCCGTTGGATGACTGCATTTGGGAGGGTTCGAGGTATGGTTTGAACTTGGTGCTGAGAGTTTAGAATAGCGAATAATTCTTCCTCTGGAGCAGGTTGAATTGGGGAAGATTGTGAGCTAATCCTTGCAGTTTATACAGCAAGTTTCCTCAGTTCATGCCAACTTTTCATGTGTCTGAGTGGCTCGTGACTAAGTTGTGTCTCTTTTATCTCAGGATGGGTATAGTGTAAAAAAAAAAGTGGATATTCTTCAGCAGCAGCGGGGGGTGGGGTCCTTCCAATCGGCTGGACATCGTCCTCCTGTATCTTGTTCCTTTCCCGTGGGTGTGTACTCAGTGCTGGGTGAAACAGAAAGCTGGGAGAGTCTGAAAGAAGAATTGAAAGATGGTGAACTCAGACAAAGTGTATTTCTCTTCTCTCACTGTTTGTTTGTCTCTTTCCTGCACAGAAAATGTTTTCAGACAGCTCATTTCTATGTGGAAGATAGCAGTTCACCTCGGGTGGTCCCCAATGAAAGTATTCCAGTCATTCCTATTCCGGGTAAGTAAGACACAACTCCTGTTTCCAGTGGGCTAATTGTTTTTCTTTTTTGTTCTCAGTGTTATGTGACAGCCATGACAAAATATAATTTTTATAGTCTTTTCAAGCTCGCCCAGTCTGAGAGAGCCTTAACTAAGGGTAATTTAATGAAAGCTTCACTCCTTTACATCTCTTCCATGTAATGAAATCATCTTTCAGAGAACAGATGACTGTGAGTTCACATAATATAGAGTCTCATGAAGAAAGGGAAGAAAGAGTAGAAAAAAGGGGAAAACATACTTATGTACTTGCAGTCTACTTGGATTCGATTTTGTTATGACAGGCAATGTGTGCTTGCTTTAAAAAAAAAAATTGAAATACTGTTATATATTTTAAAGTTTTATCCTAAGATTCCTTACTCTGAAAATAATTACATGATGGTTGAAAGTTTTTCTACTTAAGCTCTTTGTATGGGGGTCTAGAGAGATGTTCTTGGTCTGGTATCTGTTTCATTTGTCCTAAGTAGGAAATGCTCAGGTGCTGTTGGGGTAGGGATTGGTGAAAAGTGTTAGTTACTCAGTCATGTCCGACTCTTTATGAAATCATGGCCCATAGCCTGCCAGGCTCCTCTGTCCTTGGAATTCTCCAAGCAAGAATACTGCAGTGGGTAGCCATCCCCTTCTCTGGGGATGTTCCCGACCCAGGGATCAAGCCCAGGTCTCCTGCATTCCAGGCAGGACTCTAGTAAATCTTAGCTGGTGCCACAGGTGGGAGAAGTTCATCAGTGGCTTAGCTCTGGGAGATGGTGTGAGTGATTTGAAGGTGGCCCCCATCGTTTTTTGGGTTTCTCTGGTGGCTCAGATGGTAAAGAATCTGCCTGCAATGTGGGAGACCCAAGTTTGATCCCTGGGTCGGGAAGATCCTTGGAGAAGGGAATGGCTACCCACCTCCAATATTCTTGCCTGGAGAATTCCATGGACAGAGGAACCTGGTGGGTTACAGTCCATGGGGTCGCAAAGAGTTGGACACAACTGAGCCGCTAACACTCACTTCTTTACTTTTCCATTGTTTTTATTTGGTGTCCCCTTCCTGTTGTGTCAGAATCAAACGTTCTTCCTCTGGGTTGCATTCTGTACTTGGAAACACTTATTTTCAGATATCTTACACATTCATCCTTTAGTATTTTATAATGGAGTAGTATAGCCTATTTGGAGAAGGAAATGGCAACCCACTCCAGTGTTCTTGCCTGGAGAATCCCAGGGACAGCGGAGCCTGGTGGGCTGCTGTCTATGGGGTTGCACAGAGTCAGACACGACTGAGGCGACTTAGCAGCAGCAGCAGTATAGCCTATTAATAGTGTTGTCACAGTTTCAGGTATATGATAAAGCGATTCAGCCAGACATAATACCTATCTCCATTCTCCCCTAAACTCCCCTCCCATCCAGGCTGCCAGGTAACACTGAGCAGAGTTCCCTGTGCTGTACAGTAGGTCCTTGCTGGTGAACCATTTTATTTAAATGTTTATTTTACTCATTAGTCTGCACTGGGTTTTAGTTGTCGGATCTTTAGTTGACATATGGGATATAGTTCCCTGACCAGGAGTTGAACCTGGGCCGCCTGCATTGGGGGCATAAAGTCTTAACCACTGGACCACCAGGGAAGTCCCAGTTATCCATTTTACATATAGCAATGGAGTCGGACACGACTGAAGCGACTTAGCAGCAGCAGCAGTATAGCCTATTAACAGTGTTGTCACAGTTTCAGGTATACGATAAAGCGATTCAGCCAGACATAATACCTGTCTCCATTCTCCCGTAAACTCCCCTCCCATCCAGGCTGCCAGGTAACACTGAGCAGAGTTCCCTGTGCTGTACAGTAGGTCCTTGCTGGTGATCCATTTTATTCAAATATTTATTTTACTCATTAGTCTGCACTGGGTTTTAGTTGTCAGATCTTTAGTTGACATATGGGATATACTTCCCTGACCAGGAGTTGAACCCGGGCCGCCTGCATTGGGGGCATAAAGTCTTAACCACTGGACCACCAGGGAAGTCCCAGTTATCCATTTTACATATAGCAATGTGTACACGGATCCTCTTGACATCATTCTTTTGTAAGCAGAGGTGCCATCTCCCACTCCCCTGCAGACCTGGATCCCAGCTGTCTGCCTCATTCTCTAGAATGGTTTTCTTCATCATCCGGTACACCATACATTTCACTTGGTTTGTGGTCTCCCCCAACTACAATGAGAGCTTCCTAAAGCCAAATGGATGTTGTCTTAGTGCAAGAATAAATACCTGGCACATGGTAGTGATTCTTGAACTCTCTGGATGAATGATGAATATGAGCAAAGCTTCCTTAGAGTTCTTTCAAGACCTTTGCTGTGAGGCTCGGAGGTGCAGTACTTTTCTGAATCCCCGGAAGGAATGCTGCTGTTGTCTGCACGTCTTCTCTAGATACGGTTATGGTTGGGGACTGCTTTGGCCTTGTATGTCTCTATATGTTAAGACATTCGATATTGCCGGATTTGGCCATGTTCTCGCCATTCTGTGAGCTTCTCTCACTAAAGCTTGTCACACAGCAAAGAGCAGATAGCAGAAAAGTCTCTGGTAAGTCCCCCACTGGGTCATTCTGTGGCTGCTAAACAATTCTCATACAGATGGGTAGGTTTTGTGTCACGTTTGTTCTTCTCCACTAACCCTCACCCTTTATTACATTCTTTGCCTTTGAGAGGAGGCAGACAGGAACCAGCCCCCCATCCCCATGGAATAAGTTTTGTTGACTCTACCGCATTTGTGCAGCAGTGCGTGTATAATCATTTTCCTCTCGCATCACCTAGAATATGTGTTGACCTCTGGAAAATGCCTGGGGCCTCTCCCCTCTGAATTGATTCAGCCAACAAACACAGCTGTTGGGTAGCTGTGCAATTGAAATCCATTTTAAAAGGTTAAGTGGTGAGAGATACTTCTTGCACTGTCTTTGCATTTTTAGTTTCTTTCCCCCTGGATGGGGAATCAGAACGCCAAGGATCTCACTCTGCCTCCACCATGAAACCTACGTCAATGACTTGACCTCTCTGAGCCTAGTTTCCAGAATCTGCAAAGTGAGCAGGATATTAAAGATCGCATGAGGCGGTATGTGTCAAGGCAGTTTGGAAAGATTCATGGAAGCCAGAGTTGTCAGCTGTGGATATCTCCTTCCCAAATCATGGTATCATTCTTCCCAGCATCTGTAGACAGCAAGCATTTGCACAATCCCCAGGTTAAAACTGTCCCAAACACAGATCCACATACACTGGGTGCAGCCAGCTTCACTGCGTTCTTGGGCTTGGATTTTAGGTCTTGTAGTTCCCTGGGATCCTCAGAAAATGCCATCAGTCGTGGCCACTTTGCCACACCTCTAAGTAGGTGTCTTAGACCAGAAATGCTCTTTGAATGTTCTCTGCTTCATTTCCCAGCAGCAAGTAAAAAACTCGCAGTCCAACAGCATATCTATTTAAATGTGAGATTCTCACTCACTGAAGGTAGAAATACGTGGAAGGAACAATTCCATGGCGTAAGATTCTCCACTAACTGAGAAAACCATGGAATCCAGTTGAATCTCCCTTGGCGTAGTAGATACCTTCTTTTTTTGAAATAAGCTATTTAATATAGGTCCGCAAGGCACATGGGGTCTTAGTTCCCCAACCAGGGATCGAACCCTTGCCCTGTGCATTGCAAGTGAAGTGTCCTAACCACTGGCCTGCTAGGGAAATCCTAGTAGACACATCCCCTCGATGAGCTGTAACACATTTGTGAGAATGAATGACTTGAGATGCTGTAGTGTTAGAGGACTTACCTGGTGAAACCAAACGTGAGACTGCGCCTCTAGTGCTTCCTCAGGTTTTTATAGATTGCAGTTACCTTCTGTGGGGGTGTGTCTAGACAGAAAACTTATTTCACCCTTCACTGAGAAGAAGTTACCTTATACGACCTTTCTTTAAAAATCTTTCAACCAGATCACAATCCCTTGTTTTTCTTAAAACTACAGAGTCCTATTTAGTAAATTTGTAACATAGTTTGTAATTTCATTGTAACAACCCACGATTGTATTTATTCTTAAGGTTTCTTCCAGTTATTACAGGACAGTTGTCTTGCATAAGAAAAAGCAATTTAAGGAAAATACAAATTTCTAAAATATCACCAGTTTTTGTAAAATTCTATTAAGTTTCAGCACAATTTTTCTTTACTTGAGACCTTAGTATCCTTTTAAATGATTTACCTTAGGAATTATCTAATTTTATAATTTTTTAATGTGGATCAGTTTTACAGTCTATTGAAATTGTTACAGCACTGCTTCTGTTTTATGTCTTGGTTGTTTGGTCATGAGGCATATGGGATCTTAAGTCCCCAAACGGGGATCAAACCTGTACCTCCTGCATTGGAAGGTGAAATCTTAACCACTGGACTGCCAGGGAAGTTCCTCTTATTGTTTTTGTGTCTAAAAATAGTAGGATATTTATTAAACTAATATGGAATACTTACCCTGCCCACTGGATCTCACTCATTCTTTGTCCATATTCGAAATCTAACAGGAAGACTTCTAGGCTCTAGATGTATCAACTTAAGTTATTTCATCATTTGAATCCCTCACTTTCTGTCACTGATTTTTCAAAAAAGATACTTCCAGACAAGGACCAGTAAACTGAATCATTACACAGTTTTGAAGTGTGGGCAACAGAGTGAGACCAAAGATTCAGCCACCAAACTGTTGTAGAGTCCCTAAGTCATCATTATAAAAGGTGTAACATACTCTGATCCTAGAACTTACTTTGCACTTAGCCTTCCTCAGAAAATATCATCATCATCTGATATTTATTGAGCATTTATTGATGAAAACTATGTGGTTTATGTTGTTGTTGTTGTTGTTTTCCAACATCAATTTTAGGGAAAGTGGTGCAGTCCATACCCCCATTTCACAGATGAAGAAACCAAGGCTGAGAGACATCCTTTAATTTGCCTGAGGTTGTGTGGATAAATGGTGGGCTAGCATTGGAATTCTATATGTGACTTCAAAGCACAGCTGCTTAGAAATGGCTCTGCCACCTCTTGGCATGTTCCTCTGACAGTTCTGATATCTGAGGACTTCAGTCTCATTTGGATTTTGCTTCCTTAAATCAAGGCTTGTATCTTCAAATACATGTGACTGTTCTCTTAAAATCTTTTTCTGGATTTTCTTCTTTCAGTAGCACTGACCTCTTGCTTTTCCACTAAATTCCCCTTCATCCTTCATGAGAGCATTTCATCATTCTTCTGTTGAAGTTTCCTCCATATCAAAAAAAAACCCAAACAAACCAAAACTCTCCTCTTTATTTCCTAGTCATCTTTATTCTTTTCTTTCCTAAGAAAAAGACTCTCCCCACCACCACCAATATCGCCATTCCCTGTGCCAAGTAGGAATTTGAGATTTATTTATTTATTTAATGTTCCAGGTCTTAGTTGCTACACATGGGGTCTTCGCTCTTTGTTGGGGTTGTTGGGGCATACTGACTCTTCTGATTGTGGCATGCAGGCTCTTAGTTTCGGCATGTGGAGTCTAGTTCCCTGACCAGGAATTGAACCTGGGCCCCCTGCATTGGGAGCGCAGAGTCTTAGCCACTGGGCTGCTAGGGAAATCCCGGGGCTGTCTGATTTAAATGACTTGGAGAACAGCTCAAAAACATGTTGAATGTTGAATAAATTTAGACTCTAAATCACCAACTCTTGGATGATTCTGCTGTGGTTCAAATTCACGGATAAACAGCTCTGATCTTGAAATCCCAAAGTGTAAGTAGAACCAGCAAGTTACACTGGCTCTTAAAAAAACATTATAAAATAGATGAAAGGTTAAGGAAAGCTTTGCTAACCTTTTGATACTCATCTCTTGGAGATAGATGCTTACAGGAACCTTTGAGGAAATTTGAGTTATCAGATTTACTAGCTCTAACTGAAATTTAGAAATTTAGACTCTTCACAGTGTCCTGCTTTAATTGGCAAAGATAGTGCTGTAAGAAGGAAGACTTTTTTTTTTCACCTAAATCCTGTACAGTGTGGAAATTGTAAACCCAATGTGGCAGCGAAGGTTGGTTAGCCAAGCATATGAGAGAGAACTCCTTATGCAAACATTTTACCAGACAGTTCCAATCACTAAAGAAGTGACGTCAGTGCTTTTATTAGGAAATTTTTTTTTTTAATTCATTCATTTCTTTGGCTGCGCTGGGTCTTAGTTGCGGCATGTGGGATTGAGTTACAAAATGCAGGATCTTTAGTTGTGGCATGCAGACTCTAGTTTCCTAACCAAGGATTGAACCCCGGCCCCCTGGATTGGGAGTAAAGAGTCTTAGCCACTGGACCACCAGGATAGTCCCTATCAGGAAATTTTTTAAACTGTGAAATCTGCTATGTGTATAATGCTTGAGAAAAGCGTGCAGTCTTCTTCCAGAGAAGTTAAATTGTGACTTCTTCAGGAGAATGAAAGGGGCTTTGACTCTTCATACCCACTAATCACTTTTCAAAATCAAATGTTCCATGCTCACTGGTCTCCCATTGTTACTCTGGGAAGATAAAGCACAGTTGAATGTAACGACCTAGCTATCAGCTCCGTTCTGCTAGTCTGTCTTCTAAGATATTGAAGAAGTCACAAACTTCTGTCCTTTAAGACCATCATCATCATCATTATTTTGGCCATGCTATGCAGCTTGCAAGATTTTAGTTCCCCAACCAGGGATTGAACCTACGCCATGGCAGATGGATCCGTATTATTATTAAATTGATATTATTATTATTATTAATATCTGCAAGTATTTTTTAAAAATCTATTGTTTCCATCTTTGGGGTAATCTTTTGAAACACCAAGCTTGCGTTATATTTTCACTGCAGTTATTAATGAATTACATTTTCACTCTAATTTTTAATGAAACATTATATATTTCATCTGCAAATTATATTCAGTGTATTATGCTACTTATTCTTTTAGACTTTCATCATATGAAGCTTTTTAAAATTAGAACTCAGCTCATTGAATTAGCCTATTTATAGAGCATGTTGAAAGGGCTTTTCCCAATGTGCCTATTGTCAAACACAAATGTCCTTATAAATGTTTTTCTCTGGAAACTAGAAAATCTAACTTTCTAACAAGACAAAATAAAATGTTGCTGCTAACCAGTAGTTTAGAAATCCAGAAGTGATTCGTGCTTTTCCCGCAGTTAAAACACATCTTAATAATTTGAAGGTCACTGGCTTCAGCAGGGTGTCAGCACATAAAGGGGTTTTAAACATGCAGTTTAAAACCCTTGGGATTAAACCAACCTTGTTGGCATATTTTATTTATACAGAGATTATCTCCAAAGGAGATTCATTGGTCTTTTGACTATAATGAAGCCCTTTCTTTATTGACTTCATTGTGTCCTAAATGAAAAGAGATTTCTTTTTTATGGCAGGAAATAAAATGTCCTCATCTCCACAGCACTCCTTGCATCCTAAGAGTCTGATTTAGACAAAAATCTATTGTGTCCTAAATCAGGAGCTAAAAAATCTCAATAATCGTATTTGCTATTTGCTTTATCTTCTTAAGTTGACACAGGTATTACCAAGCACAGAGAGAGGCCTGAACTTGGCTTCTGAGATGAGAGGCTGATCCCTCCTCAGAAAGGAAGGAGTCTGAGTTCTCAACATTGAGGTCTGTCCACTACAGGGGTGGTTAGCAGTCCCTGAAAACAGCCCAGTCATGGGGCTTGGGGTCAGGAAGATGCCTGAGTAAGATTGAACTGGACTCAAGTACTAGGCTCTCCCTGCCCTCATATCGATTTGGTTGGGATTTGGAATAGGTTTGAAGGAAATGCTAAGTGTTAAATGAAGTTTGCACAGATTGGCCTCAGTACGTGACTGAAGGCCTTCTGGAATCTTCATGGTAAATTTATTTGTATACCCCCAGCCTGCCAGAGTAAATAAGCAGCAATAATTTTCTGAAACAGACCTTAGGCCAGTCAACCCCACAGCTAAGCATCTTGGAAGGCAGGAAGGTAAATACCATGGTATTTTATTTACCTGGCATCTTCAGGGTGACCAGAATATCAGTGTGAATTTTCCAGGTAAACCAGAGTTTACTTTTGAAGCCAGAGTGATTCGTTTCAGCCCATTTTTGTTGGAGAACTTCTTTAACACGTATTGTATGCTTTTCTGCCCTCTCACTGTATATGTTCAGTTTAAGACCCAGAGAGGTCACATTAAGGCCCAAGAAGCCAGCTTTGGGGTCAGCCTGGCCCAGCCAATTGACGGCAGTGGACCTTGGCCAGGTTCTTTGTTTCTCCTAGCCCCCAGATCATAGGATCTCGCATGCATAGCGATTCTCACCTCATAGTAAATCACAGCTTTACTATGATTTACTGCGGCACTTACTAAATGCCAAGCTCTCTGGTAAGTACTTATGTTTTCCAGTTTGTTCTGCATAGCTCTCTGAATTAGCTGGTTCTGATTTCCAATTAGATGAGGAAGGGCAGTCACAGAGAGGTAAGGTCCTGTGTCACCAGGCCGACTGATTCTGGCTTTTTCCATTTACACCACTATCTCTGGGTACCTGATGCACAAGCATTACACAGTTACACTGAGTTGCAGGCTAAAGACCCTACCACCTTGCAGCGTGCTAGGCGAGGCCCTCTGCAGCGCCCCCCTGTGGTGGACGTTCAGGGACCGCCTCGGGTGCTGATTTTTTTTTTTTTTTTTTTTGCAATTTCAAAGGAAAATTGCTGAGTTTTTCCTTTTGGTTTATCTGTTGTTCCTTAATACTAAGAGTCTGCAAATTTAGCATGGGTGAGTTCTCTCTAACGGAATGAGTCAGAGCACGCAAGCACAACAGAGATATAACCACAGATTTTAGAAGCAACTTTTCTTTTTCTTCTTTCTGTTTTTATTGAAGTATAGTTGATTCACAATGTTGTGCTAGTTTCTGATGTACAGCAGAGTGATTCAGTTATACAGACACACCCATGTATATGTATTCATTTTCATGTTCTTTTCCATTATAGTTTATTGCAAGATATTGAATATAGTTCCCTGTGCTATACAGTAGGACCTTATTGTTTATCCCTTCTATATATAGTAGTGTATATATGTCAATCCCAAACTCCTAATTTATCCCTCCTCCGTTCTCTTCCCCCTTTGGTAACTGCTTGTTTGTTTTCTGTCTTGTGACTCTGTGTCCATTTTATAAATAAATTTGTTTGTATCACATTTTAGATTCTACGTGTAAATAATATCATATGGTGTTTGTCTTTTTCTTTCTGACTTCCTTCACTCAGTATGACAGTCTCTAGGTCCATCCATGTTGCTGCAGATGACAAAATTTTATTATGTTACAGCTAAGCTGTATACCCATTGTGTGAATGTGTGTGTGTGTATATATGTACTGTATTTTCTTCATTCATCTGTCAATGGACACTTAGTTTGTCAAAGCAACTTTTCTTTATGTTCACATGCATTTTTCTCTCTTTTTTGCAGTTTTGCATTTGAGGTCAACATTAACCAGCTCTTTTCTCCCTCTTGGAAATCTCTCACCTTCATACTTTGTTTTCAGCAGAGGTTCAGCCTCTTATAATGCTCTGCTTTTGATGCGTACAAACCAGAAACTAATTTCAGGCTTCTTCAGAAGTGGTACATAAGGATGTTTTGTTGTGGACTGACCAAAATAAAGGACCTCTTATGTGCTGGATTTAATTCCAACCACAAAAGGCTAAAATGTTGGAACAAAGTATAAATCATATTATTTAAAACCAACAGGCCCACTTTTCCTGATCCTCAACTGACTGTATCAAATATTTTGTAACAGGGTAAAGTAGTGGTGATAGTACTTATCCCGTTTTTGCCTTATTTAAACCTTTGGTATCTGAAAGCTCTATACTTAAAAATACTGGCACAAAATTATACTGTGTAGAAACATTGTATCAGATTAACAGACACGCTCTGCCTAATTGCTTGCTTTTCCTTGCAACTGTGCTCCGAGAATGAAGGCGGTGTGTCCCATCACATGGGAGCACAGGCTTTGGGCTTAATACACCAGGATTCGAATGTCAACTCTGCTGCTTAGTAATGGCGTCGCTTTGGACAAGTTGCCTCAGGTTCCTTACGTGTAAATTGAAGACAACGGCATCCTCTGTGCCTAGTCCTTGTGAAGATAAGTGTATGCAAAAGACTGACATAATCTCTGGCAATCAGTAAGGGCTTCCTTCACATTTCTTTCAGTTCTATCATTAGACATTCCACTGTGTCATGCTAATCCAATGTCTAACCTGCGGACAGTGAAACCATCTTTGTTTTTGTTTAAATCGTTTATTTATTTGTCTGTGCCAGGTCTTAATTACGGCACGTAGGATCTTCATTTGTGGCATGGGAACTCTTAGCTGTGGCATATGGGATCTAGCTCCCTGACCCGCCCAGGGATGGAACCTGGACCCTCTGCATTAGGGGGGATGCCGAGTCTTAGCCACTGGACCCCCAAGGAAGTCCCAAGGCATCTTTACTTTGATTCCAGCTCTTTTCCTCCTCTTCACGTCCCTCCCTAGTCACCAAGTTATCAAGCCCATCCGTTTTAAGACACTGGCAGTCTTCACCTTGTCGTTTCACATTGTTCTTACTCTCACTTTCTTATGTTCAGCAGAACACAAGTTGCCCTTGAGCAGACATGATCTCGCTAATATCTGGCTGAGTCCTAGGTGCTCAGTAAACACCTCTTCCAGTGGTTTCCCCTTCACTGTGACCTAGACGACAGCCGCTCTCTCCCTCCAGAAGCACTCTTCGCCTTGGCTCTGCAGCCAGCCGCCACCGCCACGCTCCAGGCTTCAGTTCATCTTTCCAATCTTGTGTTTTCAACTCTTACGATGAGTATTGAAAACAGTGCCTATGTCTTAGGGCTGTTGGGAGGAATGAGTACATGTAAACACAGGTAAAGGCCACGGAAGGTGCCTGGTCCATAGTTGGTGCTGCTGATAGCTGTGACATTTGTTAATGAAACTGGGCTGTATAGGTGGAAATAACATCTCACAGATGGGTATCTTCTTGTAACACAGGCTTTCTGCAGATATAAACTGAGCAGATCAGGTCTACAATGCTGTCCTAATTGCTTGGCCTTCTGGCTAGTTAGAGTAATTTTATAATCATCTGGCTCATGTTGAGAGAAATTTAATAGGAAACCAGTGTAAGAGGAAAACTATTAGGACTTCTAATTAGCTTCAGCCTTATATTTATCTTAATATCGAAGGAAAAAAGATTTACAACCCTTCAGTTTCACTTATGTTGATTGAAAGACAAAAATGTGTTATCTGGGTGGTCACTCTACCATGCGTATTTGTGTGTATATTTCTTTCTGTTTGGTTGTTTGGTAGTTTTGTGACGTTACTGGTGGTGCTTGGAAACCTAGAGGATTGTGATTAGACTCCTTGGGATAAAGAACCAAATTTGAGAGACTAGTGAGTCGTGTATTTCCATATGCAGTTCTTGAACTGAGCTCTGCTGGGTCTTGATGCTTCTAACCATTGGAGGAATGGAC
Organism: Cephalophus harveyi; assembly: GCA_006410635.1. Taxonomy (NCBI): domain Eukaryota; kingdom Metazoa; phylum Chordata; class Mammalia; order Artiodactyla; family Bovidae; genus Cephalophus; species Cephalophus harveyi. The sequence goes on along the minus strand of SJYT01006217.1, from coordinate 403,302 downwards.
CGACTGATTGATAGGCATGTATAGTGTTAGCTTAGATAGTATAGTTGAGCATTTTGTAGGAAAAAATAATAAATTGTTAACCTTAAAGTGATTTTTTTTTTAGTGACTCAAGCAGGACTCTGCCCTTTAAAACACTATGGTATGTACCTTGGAGTAAAATAACTCTGAAGCTGAACTACAGTCTTATTTTGAACTAGAGTCCATGTACTTAATCATGGCATGCGTGCCTGCTAAGTTGCTTCAGTTGTGTTTGACTCTTTGTGACCCCATGGACTGTAGCCTGCCAGGCTTATCTGTCCATGAGATTCTCCAGGCAAGAATACTGGAGTGGGTTGCCATGCCCTCCTCCAGGGGATCTTTCTGACCCAGATTTGGAACCCACATCTCTTGATATCTTCTGCATTGGTAGGAGGGTTCTTTACCACTAACGCTACCTGGGAGTCCATGTACTTAATCATGGCACCTGAAGTTTATTGGGGATTTCCAGTTCTAAACTGTCATTACAGAATAAATGTTGCCCTCAACCTATTGCACTATTTTTTTTAACTTTATTTTGTACTGGGGTATAGGTAAAGAGTTCACCTGCAGTGCAGGAGACGCAAGTTCCATCCCTGGGCGGGAAGATCCCCTGGAGGAGGAAATGGCAACCCACTCCAGTATTCTTGCCTGGAAAATCCCATGGATAGAGGACCCTGCTGGGTTACAGTCCATGGGGTCTCAAAGAGTCAGACATGACTGAAGTGACTGGACACAAGTGCATATAGCCAATTAACAGTTTTGTGATAGATTCAGATAGGTGCAAGGGGACTCAGGCATACAACCTATAAACTATTAAGCATGTCACTCCACTCCTGGAAACAGTGTCCTTCATGAAATGTCTTTTATTTCAAAATAAATAGGAGAAAAGTGTTGCCTATAGTCTGTAGGCTGGAGTGTTTGTGGGGCCAGGTTGTGTCCCATCTTATTTATGTCGCCTCTTGTTCAAAGACGAGTTTATTCTTGGGTTAACCTCTTAGACACACTCTAGTTTTGTACACATTAATCCTTTTCTCAACTTAAGATCTTTTCTTTGCCACTTGATCTTTATTATAGAATTTGCTTACTTCTAAACATTTTAAGTGAAGTGATCAGATAATTTGGGAAATTTTTCTTGAACTGTGCATTCTGCTAAATATTCCGGGGAAACATTTTGGCTCAGCTCACTTTGTTAATGCCGGTTACATCATTATGGGCGCTATAGATTTCTTGGGCGTGCAAAATGATTGCATATTCATGAACATCTTCAATCCTGAAATATTTGTAAATAACTTGGCAATTTTTTTTTTCATAAGGAGGCCTGTTAAAATGATTAGGTCTTTAATGGTTCACACAGAAAGAATTGGTACTTACAAGGCACTCCCTATTTGATAAGTCACATTTCTCCGCTAGGCAGTTTGGATTATGAACGTTTATAAGTCACCTTCCTTAAAGTATATGAGAGACGCTTCTTTTCCTCTGAGGAATGATTCAAGTTTGAAAATGTCAATAGATGCAAAAAGCCACCCTTAGAGCTTTGCTCTCTCGAAAGAAAGTCGAGAAGGAATGACATAGTCAATGTTAGCTGTCACCAGATGAAGAGAAATCAGATTGTCAAGCCTGGATCTCTAACACTCTTGCCAAAGTAGGACCTCATTTACACATACAGATCTTCATACCCTTTGCTAAGAAAAGCATCTGTGGCAGTTTAGATGTTTGTGCGTTTGCCAAAGATCTTTCACTCTGAATAAAGTAAATGTCATGTCTGTTGTTTATCTCAAATTCAGCCGAGTATTTTTAAAAGGAAATATTTGCGGGGGAGGGGCGAGGGAAGCAGAGAAGGGGGAGGTCGGGCAGCCCCAGTGGGTGGGGTGTGGCCGACCTCAAGGTGCAGAGCAGAGCTGGTTAAATCAGCGTAAAACACTCACAAGGCTCACAAACTGAAAACGTCCTATTGAAGTGACAGCATTACAAATAAATTGGAATGTGGAGTCTTCCCGAATTTGTACCTAGTTCTGTCAACACCAAAAGAAAATCCAGTTAATTCCATCAAACTGGTTGTTTGGCATTGTGTAGACACAGCTGTCTCGCACGAAAATTGTGAACACGTAAACGTAGATGGCAGTGTACCCAAAGCCAGCTGGTTCAATGGCACCTGTCTGTGACTGTCTGTGATTGTGTATAAAGATTGCATAGACTTCAAAGATCAGAAACAGAACTGAGTTGTTTCAACTTCAAGCTGGACCCCACTGAATGGCAAATTCTTGAAAAACCTAGGTCGTGATAACATTTCTTAACAAACAAGTACACTTGGTAAATTCAGTTTTAGTTACAAGTATGCTGTGGTGCTTTAAGTATGTAAATTTCCTTGAATATGAAAACTAAAAGTAATTCTTTATAGACCATTTTTAAAACCATACTTAGCTTTTCAGTTCAGTTCAGTTGCTCAGTCGTGTCCGACTCTTTGCAACCCCATGAATTGCAGCACGCCAGGCCTCCCTGTCCATCACCAACTCCCGGAGTTTACTCAAACTCACGTCCATCAAGTAGGTGATGCCATCCAGCCATCTCATCCTCTCTCGTCCCCTTCTCCTCCTGCCCCCAATCCCTCCCAGCATCAGAGTCTTTTCCAAGAAGCATTCAAAAATCATAATGAGACCCTAATGTCAAGTAAATCCAGAGAAGGCATTTTTCTGAAAGACGTCTATTTCAGGTGATACAGTTATATCACTCTTTGCAGAAAATCAAATACCTGTCTTCAGGAATTCCCTTATCGGTGTCATTTGTTTCTGAAAGGAATCTGTGTGACTCTGAATATTATTTTATTCCTACAGATGACATGGAAGCCATTCCTGTCAAACAGTTTGTTAAACACATCGGTGAGCTCTATTCTAATAACCAGCACGGATTCTCCGAGGATTTCGAGGTATGCTTTAAAACCGCACGTTCCTTTCCAGAAAACTAACTCTTCTTTTACAGGGATTCGTTTGTAAACTTGAAGTGAGTGTATCTCGAACATCACAAAAGCAGTCACTGAGGAAAGTGGGGACTGGCTGTCTTTTCCTTACACTGAGAGTTCTCACGGGCCTTCCTTTCCCAGTACAAGTGAGGTGAAAGAGAGTTGGCTGCACACTTCCTGAACGTGCACTTCTGTGAGAGAACAGGCTCAGTGGCAGGAAAGGGGCAGACTCGGATTCCGCCTCCTGCATTCTCACTGGGACAGCGGTCATCATGCAGAGGACAGGCTGCTAACTCCACATCCATCCTGGGAGGCACACAGTGCAGGGGCGACCACAGGTTGTCAGTCTGAGGAGTCAGATGCCGGCTCCACCAGGCACGCTCATTCCGGAGTCAGTCATTTCACCTCTGATCCCCGGTTTCCTCATTTTTTATGATTTTATTTATTTATTTGGCTGTGCTGGGTCTTTGCAGCTTCACAGGCTTTCTCTCGCTATGGAGAGCAGGGGTCACTTTCTAGCTGCGATACACCGGCTTCTCATTGTGACAGCCTCTCTCGTTGCAGAACACAGGCTCTAGGGTGTGCGGGCTTCGGTAGTTGCGGCTCCCAGGCGCTAAAGCACAGGCTCAGTAGTTGTGGCACACGGGCTTTAGCTGTTCCACGGCACGTGGGGTCTTCCCAGACCAGGGATCAAGCCTGTGTCTTCTGCACTGGCAGGCAGATTCTTCACCATTGAGCCACCAGGGAAGCCCCCGGCCCTTCATTTTTGAAAATGGCAGCGCCATCACCTCCTACCCCAACCATGTTGGCAGAAATGAATGATGAACATCCTGGAGAGTGCTAGGTTAACAGTCACTGCTGCTAAGTCACTTCAGCCGTGTCCGACTCTGCACGACCCCATGGACCACAGCCCACCAGGCTTCTCCGTCCATGGGATTTTCCAGGCAAGAGTACTGGAGTGGGCTGCCATTGCCTTCTCTGTTAACAGTTAAGCCCATGCAAAAGTGGAGTGTTATTGTTTTCGCGATTCTTAAGCCCTGGAGAGGAGACACGGGTGAGCAGAGCCTCCTGATTTTGAGAGCTGGTGTGTAGGGAACAAGGAAGGTAGAGAGCAGCGCGCACCGCCCTGCCAGCTCCGGGTCCCGCGCCAGCTCGGCAGTGACAGGGTGTCAATGAGGAGCTATTAAACAGACTGCCCTTTTCTTCACTGAGGCGCTTCACTGAGGCACATCTCTGGCAGCGTGAGTGGTGCTGAGGGGGCCAAGTTTTCGTGGCAGCTCAGCTGTCTTCTAGCTTTGTGGGTAAGTCAGTTCCTTTCTGTCTCATTTCTCCTTTAAAATGGAAGTGACGCCGAGGGTGCTAACCTGCCCACCTCTTTTCACAAAATTGGTCCGGGGCTCACTTGGAATAATGGAAGGGAAGCCCTTGGAGATCACCTAGGAGCCATACGGCTGGGAGGCTGGGAGGCTCAATTATTTTCGCACAGAGGAAGAGAGAAAAAAGAAGACCAGAAGCCCTGTTTCTATGCAAATTGGGGAGTCTCTGAAGGCCATCCTAAAGGCAATTATATTGACAACTTGTTTTAAACGAAGTCCCTCTCCTAGCTTTTTGGTTCTTTATTTTATTTCCGGAGCAGACGCAGAGCAAAGGTGGTAGAGAGAAGGACCCCTCTGATGTATTCTGCAGAGTCATATGTTTCCTGGAAAAAGCCAAAAAACATGTCAAGTGCTTAATGCGGCTATTAGATGCTGACCCAAAAAAAGGTGCCTGTCCAAGTACAGAGCACATGGTGTGAAGTCAGACATTGTGCATTCATGAGGACAGCACATGTGTGGGGTGTTCGAGTGATTTAGTTCAATTGACTGTTGGCTGGATGACTGAGCAAGAATATTGAGGCATTTAACAATGTTGATGGTATTCCGGACAAACATTCATCCTCTCGAGACGAGAATTTGATCAGGATGATCAAATGCAGCTCCAGTTTCTCAATTATTTATGATTTGAGACCCCAGTGCTATTCATCACAGCTGGTTTTGACACCATTTAATTATTCAAAATAATCAGCTACACCTCTGTAAACTGGCTCTGACTTAAAATGGGCTTCACTGCATCAAAATCACGCCTCTTAACAAATCCTGGGCATCTGCACCTTATTTCTATCCTAAAAAAAAATTACTGCAGCTGTAGCTTTTGTTACCTATATTGAAGTCTATAGCTGATCACCTGGTATGTTTGGGACTGGAACAGGGAGGGCAGGGAGAAGGGTGGCTTTGTTCTATCATTGTTACTTCACAGTCTGTGCTGGTTTGAAAGGTTTCGAGTCAGGGCTCTTCACCCTAGCAAGAACATCCTTCTTCCAAAAATAATAGTAAGACACTCATGCAGAGAAAGAAATGAGACAGTAGAAAAGCCTACTACTATACTGTCAGTCTTCTAATTTAGGAGAAATTTGAAGTATTTTAAAACAGTAGTACTCCTTTTGCATAGCTCTGCTAAAAAGGACAACGGTAATAGGATCTTTAACAAACTATCAAGGCTGGTTTTTTTGGCTGCACCACGCAGCTTGATCTCGGTTCCCTGACAAGGGACTGAACCCAAGTGCTCAGTAGTCCTAAATAGTGGACTGCGAGGAGATTCCCTATCAAGGCTATTTTATAGACAAGAGATAGTCATAGACTGTAAAAAAAATAATAATGATAATAAGGTCAGGACAAGAGATTTTGTGTCATTCATCAAGAATAAAACAAAACCCTCATCATGTTAAGAGAGTAGAAACCCCAACTCCAGATTTCCGGGTCCTTTTATGTGGAGTAATTACAGCCGGTATCTGCTTGGCACCATTGCTCAGATTATTTCACTCATTCCTCAGAAATAACCCCTGTGAGCTGTGAGCTGTTATGTCCCCATTTTACAGATGAGGAAGACTGAGGCATTGGTTAGTTCAGTAATGAAGTGGCAGCAGTAGGACCACTTTCTGATCAGTAAGACCAAAGCTTTCTGATTCAAGCCCACATGTTTAACCCTAAGGCCATCCAGACTCTTCATTTAACTACATAGTATCCTATAGTGAGGAGAATTAACCAAGATGATCAGTGATTGTCTAAAATTGATCGTGCAGCTGACGGACCAGTAAATTCCTTGGCAACAAAAGTAGGAGAGGGAGGTTAGAATAAAGGAGCTACCCCACCTCCCACCCCATCCCACAGCTAAGAATACTAGGAGCCCAATACATGATCTTCATGGTCTAGAGCCTTCCCAAAGGGCTGAGAATCTGACTTACAAAAATCTTACATAACTTCTGAATAGAGGCCTGAAGTTAGTCCAAGAACGAATCTTAAGATTATAGAGAAAACCACGTAACAGTTAATATTTGCCCATGTTGTTGTTCAGTTGCTCAGTCATGTCTGACTCTGTGCCCCCATGGACTGCAGCATGCCAGCCTTCCCTGTCCTTCACTATCTCCCAGAGATTGCTCAGATTCATGTCTGTTGAGCCCATGATGCCATCCAACCATCTCATTCTCTGTCGTCCCCTTCTCCTCTTGCCCTCAATCTTTCCCAGCATCAGGGTCTTTTTCAATTTGCCCATGAAAAGGCGTTGAAGCCAGTCATTCTACAGTTACTGAGTACGTGCTATTCTCTGGATGTTTTATAAGGCACAAAGATGGACCGGACAGAGAACTTGCCCTCAGAGAGTTCATTCTGGTTGGGGGAGACCAGAGTGAACACAGCTAATGCAGAAAGAGCTCAAAGCAAAAGAAGTGCCAATCCAGGAATGAAGTTCTGCCAGGAAAGCAGAGGAGAAAGGCTGCTAGGAATTTTGATTGGGTTTTTCTGCGAAAGTTCTATTATTTGCCCCATCTTGTTTTCAGATCATGGAGGGAAATGAAAAAAAAAAATGGTGAATACCTGTCATATGTTCAGAACTTTGCTGCTTAAGGAGAATGAGAAATGATCTGCTGGTAATTTTGAGTCTTTGTCTAGAGGTGATGCTGAATGCAAGCTTTTTGTCCTTGTCAGATAAATTTTGGAGGCTGTTAAAAAGCTGGAGACATTATACCTCTAGCAGATTTTGCAGTCCCTGGAAATAGCATCAATCCTGGTGTCAGGATAGTGTTCAGTGACTGTTCCCTTGACTACCTTAGCTGACTTCAGCCTCACTCTTCCCCCGCCTCCCAGGTCATAATCAAGGAGTCTTCCAGCAGCTCGGTGCTAGCAAATAATCTTTCAAAATCAGGGGAGCTGCAAGACCCTGTGGGTCAGCAGAATTAATAGGCAGAGGTCAGGAGCATCACAGGCTTAAAAGTAGAGTGCAGAGATGAGGCCAGAGGTCCAATACCCCCTTGACAAGATCCTTTGAGGGATCGAGTCTGTTAAAATTAACTCCAGCTCAGGTGAATTTGGGCCGGTTGATCATCTTAAATCAAGAGGACAAAGCTTTGTCCACCCGAGCCCAGGCACCAAGGGACCAGTGGCCACAATTGCCTTATGTAAGATGCAGAGTTCCCTCGTTGCTGATGACACATACTAGGGAGTTCCTGATGGAGGCGGAAAACTGCAGAAAGAAGGCTGCCTGCAGGTTGGCAGTTTCCTGAGCCTCAGTGCCAGTGTGGGTCTTACATGACCCAAAGGAAAACTTTGTAAACCCTTATCATGAAAGAAATCGTAGGTGATGAAGCTGAGGTTTTTAAGTTGAGGCTCTTACGAAGAGTGAGGGGAAAAGTGCATTAGCCAAGTTGGACAGGAAAAAATGATTCTGTTTTATAGACCAGCCGCAGGATGACAGACACTGGGATAGTTTCCTCAGAGATGGGTTGATTTTCTGGAGGGTAAGGCAGACACTTGAGATGAAGACATGTGGATTTAGAGGGCATGAAGAGGAGCACAGGCTTTCCTGAGTAAGGAAAATTGCAGTGAAGCCGAGAGCAGGAGGTCATACAGGCTGTTCAAAGGGCACCGAGTTAAAACTGTCCAGCGTGGGGAGGGAAGAGGTACAGAGGTGGGGGCCCTGAAAGCCTGACTCGGGGGTTTGAAATCTCTCTCAGAGGTGTCTGAGCAAGAGAAGAACATAGGTCAGCAAGCTTTGAAGTAAACCAGTGTGGCTGTAGTGGTCGCCTGAGCAGAGGGGAGGAGAGGCCGGAAGATGGTGTGACCAGTGCCTGGTGAGGGCCAGCTCCGTGTCCGACATTCACCAAGCACTGCGCTGTGGTCCTGACTTATTCTCGTGCAGGACAGGCCCCTGAACGTAGATGGGGGCGGCCTGAGCTCAGACACTAAGGCTGTTATACACGCTCGGCCTAACCCTAGGTCACCAGGTCCAAAATATTTCCTTCTCAGCTTGCTTCACTGAGAAGCTGAGTAACCTGAAAGATTTCTAGATCTGTTTCGGCTATTTTTTTTTTTTTTTCCAATTAAGCTTCTGAATGGGAGGACAGGAGGTCAGCATGTGCCTTTGGACAGCCTCTTCCATCTACAGCTTCAGGCAGCAGGTGATACAGCCCGTGTCATCTCCGAAGGATTCTGTATCTGTCAACTTCTGCTTTTCTTTTTTTCCTCTTTTGGTTCATTTTTAAGTTATGCTTTGTTGTAGATCCCTTGTTTGGAGTTGGCTCTTCTTGGTGGTAGTGTGTCCTGGTTATTCGCATAGTATTCATTTTGAGAATTCCAGCTCTGTTATAGAGACAGTAAAGGGCAAACAAGACTAAATCTTCAACTTTTTATTTGGGTACTGACTAAGTAACTGTACTATACACATTCTACTGGCCAGTGTCACTTCAAAGGGTCTTAACACCTATTAAAATCACATTAACTTTGAAATGCCAGTTCAGCTGGAGAAAAAGCACTCCAGGATCAGATGATATTATCAGCATCTAAATGAACCAGGCGGTACTGCAAGGAATTACAGATGACATTATTATCCACAAGACAAAATCAGAAGGCCGTAGGCCAACCCCTTGGGTTCTCGTAAAATCAGATTTAGCATTATTTATGACCATTCTTTGTTTTCTGTCATTCACATAATTGGAAAAGTGAAATAGAGGCGACAGATCAGACTAAGGGTTTTAGATAACGCAGAGTTTGATTGGCCATATTGAATGGCTGCTTTAAACAGTGCAGACAGCTGCCCCCACACAGGCTCAGCCAATTGCATTAGACTGTAACAGAGGCCCCACCTCAGTCCAGTGAGTGAGGTCAGAGTCACACAATGGGAAAAAAAATTATCAATAAGGCAAATCTCCAACTAAAGTACTCAAAGCTCAAATCTCAGCACAAGATATCTGAACAGCTCAGCCCAGAAGAGGTACATGCCAAAGGTATGACCTTCAGAACCCAGGAACCAAAGCATGTCAGCTTATTTCACAGATTTGTGTACAGGCTGAATTAATGTCTTCCGGAATACAAATCCATTTTCAAAGGTTTTCTGCCCCTGAAACTATTCAGAAGAGTACGCCTTGGGCTTTCAAGGCAATCCCGAATGGCAGATATTCTGAGTACGGCTACTATTGCTCCTGTTCCTAGAGATGTTAAAACAGCAGACTCATTAAATTACACTCACAGTTTATGTCTATTTCAGAGAAAAGAGCCAAAGGCAGCCTTCAGGCCTTTTAAACCAGCATTCACCAAACTGTAGGTTATAAACCATTTTAGATAGAACAGCAGGTATCAGAGTTGATCGCATTTAGTAAAAGTAAAAAAAGAGAACGCACTGGCATGAAATACACACTTTCTCCAGAGAGATGTGTTGAACTAATGGATGTGGCTTTTCTCTCTCTCTCTCTCTCTCTTTCCTTCCTTCCTTCTCTTCTTTTTTTTTTAATATATAATTTTGTGTACTTATTTTTGGCTGTGCCAGGTCTTCGTTGCTGCGCCGGCTTTCCTGCAGTTGCGGTGAGCCAGGCTACCCTTCGTTGCAGCGCTCTGGCCTCTCGGTGTGGTTCCTGGGCTCTAGAGCCCAGGTGTGTGCACGGGCTTAGCTGCTCCGTGCCACCTGGGATCTTCCCAGTCCAGGGATCAAAGCCATGTCTCCTGCATTGGCAGGCAGATTCTTTACCACGGAGCCACCTGGGAAGCCCCCTGGTTTTCTTCCTTTTGTTCTTTCTCATTCTTCCTTCCCCCGGGAATGCCTCCAACTCTGAAAAATTGCATGTACATCCTCCAGGAATCAGGTGTCTGTGAGTAAGGTTCTGAATGTTTAGTGACCTGTTGATTTTTGCCTTGGTTTTTTGCTCATGGTGAGCCTCTCCTAAGTACTTTGTGAATATAAAAGACAACTGGTTCCGTATAGGTTCCATGGTGCCTGGTGAACATGCTGCGGACATCATCTGCACTTGCTGTGCAGCTCCTTTGTGAAGAAAAGTCTGCACACTCGTAGACTCAGTTACATCCGTCACATGTGAAAGGTTTCTCATGTCACTTTGGCCTGCTCTTTGTTGCAGCTGTGCACTCCAAATGACTTCCTTTATTAGTTAGCACCAGTGGTTTCTTGGGATTTGAAGCATATGGTGTCGAAACATTTGGCTTTTTTAACAATCTTTTATTAGGCTAATGGATAATGTTTCTACCCATGGCAAAGGTAATAGAAGAGGAGAGTTGCTTCTCCCATGGCTGTTTTTCTAAAGAAGGATCATGTAAGTAAAATTAGAGTAAAAAATTAGTGCATCAGAGCCATATATGGGTAAGTCAGATATGACAGTTTTTAGGTTCTAGGGGGAGCCTGGTGGGCTGCCGTGTATGGGGTCGCACAGAGTCAGACACGACTGAAGCGACTTAGCAGCAGCAGCAGCAGTGTCATTTCAGGGCTTCCCAGGTATCATTGGTGATAAAGAACCTGCTTGCCGGTGCAGGAGACATAAGAGACGTGGGTTTGATCCATGGGTCAGAAAGATCCCCTGGAGGAGAGCATGGCAACCCTTTCCAGTATTCTTGGCATGGAGAATCCCACAGACAGAGGAGCCTGGTGGGCTACAATCCATGGGGTCACAAAGAGATATGACTGAGGCAACTTAGCATGCGCACACACACACACGCACACATGCACACACGCACACACACACACACACACACACTGTCATTTCAGGGCTGAGGATAGTCACTTGGTAGTCTGTTATAAAACAAGGCTGTGAGGACCATAATATAAGCATATTGCAAATCATGGTGGAGATGATTATTCTGTCTGGAATACTCCTGTTCATCTTTTTAAGACCCAGGTGAATAATCTCCCATCTAAACCTTCCTCTGTGTTCCTATCCATTTCTTTAGGCCTCTCTTCTCCTAATCACATTTGACTATCATCATGTTTTTATATGTTTTTCTCACCCATTTGACTGCAACATATTCAAAAAGAGACACTATTTCTGTAATCCCCATGCCAAGGTCAGATCTGGAATAAAATGGATGGTTGATGAATTAGTGAAGAATGAAATCCTTTTATTTTTTTTCATCCTTCATACATCTGTTATGAATCTGTTAGTTTTCATTTCTGAAGTTGAGTTTGGGGAGGTGATGGTGGCCAGTGCCTGGGGAGTGAGTAAAGGCTCTGGGCGTTTGGGTGTCTATAGTTTCTTTCTTTCGGCTGTTGTTCAGCATCTAAAAGCATGTCTAAAAGTCTTGGTAACCTCCCTGTATATTTCCTTCTCTAGGAAGTCCAGCGCTGCACGGCTGATATGAACATCACTGCAGAACATTCCAATCATCCAGATAACAAGCACAAAAACAGATACATCAATATTTTAGCATGTAAGTAATAAACTTTAAACTGTCTTCAACTGCAAGGAAATGAAATCTTCCTGCAGGGTATGAGCTGAAATGCAAGCAGTTGGAATCAGGATGCCAAGAGGACATTACACTTGCAAGTTAACCTCTTGTTGGCCCGTCTTCTTCAACAATGTGTAAGAAGAAGAAGTGGGGACATCCTCTGCCCCCTTAGTATTTCATGAAGCTGCCAGATCTCTGTTGTCATAATCAGGCAATCGAAAGAAATGTTCTGAGCTTTACTGTTTTTACATGAAGTGATTTCATATCCAGTGTTGGGAACCAAAGTTTAATGTCACGTGGCTAGCCTAACATTGTTTTTAACCAGTGAGAGCCAAGCCTTTTAATGCAAATGGAGATATTGAGAGCTGAATCGAGGAAGCTGAATTTCAGAGCAGTCTTTCAAAGATTAGGTACTTGGTTTATTCCAGTCCTTGTGGCCTATGTGTTTAGTCCTGTCCAAAACATTTCCAGGGCCATGGGTACCCTGGAAGTCTAAGAGCAAATAAATAAGAGTTCTTCTTACTGACCCTCAGGGCTGCTAGGAGGACAGGCCACTTCTGTGGCTGGAAGGCCACTTTTCACAGACACCGAGACTTGACTCACTGGCTGAAAATACACACTTCGATATTAAGGGCAGGGGCACAGATATTTATGGTTAACGTACATACAGTTTCATGTAATAGTGTGTTTAAACTTACACACTGCTGTAGACAGATTTTTAATAATACTTTAGTGAGATATAATTTATATAACAGACAAAATTCACCCATTTTACAGATAATTTGATTTTAAATTTAATTTCAGTGGTTTTTAGTATAGTCAAAGAGTTGTACAACCATCACCACTGTCTAATTTTAGAATATTTTAATCACCTCAGCATGAAACCCCTTATCCATGAGCAGTTACTTCTAATTCCTCCAGCTCCCAAGTCCCTAAAACCCACTTACCTACTTTCTCTGTGTATTTGCCTATTCTGAGTATTTCATCTAAATGGAATCATACTATACGTGCCCTTTGTGTCTGGATGCTTCTACTCAGCATGATGTTGTTAAAAGGTACACATGGTGTTGCTTTTATGCCTGAATAATACTTCACAGTCTAGATACACCACATTTTGTTTATTCATTTCTCATTTGGTGGACATTTAAGTTGTTTCTACTTTCTGTCATTAATAATGCTGCTATGAACATTTGTGTCTAAGGTTTTATATGGACATCTATTTTCAGTTCCCTGGGGGTATATACTTAGGAATAGAATACCTAGGTCATATGGTAACTTTATGTTTAATGTTTTGAGGAACTGCCCAACTGTTTACCAAGGTGGCTGCACCATTTTACATTCTCAGCAGCAATATATGCAGGTTCTAGTGTTACCACATTTTGTTTATTCATTTTTCATTTGGTGGACATTTAAGTTGTTTCTACTTTCTGTCATTAATAATGCTGCTATGAACATTTGTGTATAAGGTTTTATATGGACATCTATTTTCAGTTCCCTGGGGTATATATTTAGGAATAGAATACCTAGGTCATATGGTAACTTTATGTTTAATATTTTGAGGAACTGCCCAACTGTTTACCAAGGTGGCTGCACCATTTTACATTCTCAGCAGCAATATATGCAGGTTCTAGTGTTTCCACATCCTTGCCAACACTTGTTACTTTGTTTTTTTCCTGATAATAGCCATCATGATGAGCTTGAAGTGGTGTCTCACTGTAGTTTCAGTTTTGATTGGCATTTCCCAATGATTAGTGATGTTGAACATTTTTTCATGTGTCTATTGTCCACCTTTCTGTCTTTTTTAGACAAATGTCTGTTTAGATCCTTTGCTCATTTTTATATTTGTTTACTTATCTTTCTATTGTTGAATTCTGTATACATTATAGACACAAATATATATATAATTTGCAAATACTTTCTTACATTCGCTGTGTCATCTTTTCACTTCCTTGATAATGTCCTTTGAGGTACCAACTTTTAAACTTCGGTGAAATCCGTTTTTTTGTTTGTTTGTTTGCTGTGCTCTTGTTGTCATATGTAATGAACCAGTGCCTAATCCAAGATCATAAATATATACCTGTGTTTTTTTTTGTCAGCATCTTCTGGTCTTAGCTCTTACATCTAGGTCTTTGACCCGTTTGCGTTAATTTTTGTATACAGTGTGAGGTAGGGGTCCGGCTTCATTCTTCTGTATGTTAATATCCAGTTGTCTCAGCACCACTGTTAAAAAAGTTTCTTCTTTCTCCCCATAATGAATTGTCTTAAGCACTCCACAGAAAGTCAGCTGACCGTAAGTGTGAGGGTTTATTTCCATACTTTCATTTCTTTTCTACTGATCTGTGTGTCTGTCTTTATGTCAGTGCCACACTGTCTTGATTACTGACTGGCCATTGGAGAAGGCAGTGGCACCCCACTCCAGTACTCTTGCCTGGAAAATCCCATGGACGGAAGAGCCTGGTGGGCTGCAGTCCATGGGGTCGCTAAGAGTCGGACACGACTGAGTGACTTCACTTTGACTTTTCACTTTCATGCATTGGAGAAGGAAATGGCAACCAACTCTAGTATTCTTGCCTAGAGAATCCCAGGGATGGCGGAGCCTGGTGGGCTGCCGTCTATGGAGTTGCACAGAGTCAGACACGACTGAAGTGACTTAACAGCAGCATGGCTTTGTAATAAGTTTTGAAATTGGAAACTGTGAATCCTTCAACTTTGGCTTTCTTTGTCAAGATTCTTTCGGCTATTTTGGATCCTTTGTTTTTCATATGAATTTCAGGATCTCCCTATTACTACAAAAAGTATAGCTGGAATTTTAATAGAGATTATGTTCATTCTGTAGACTGATACGGGGAACACTGCCATATTAACAGAATTAGATCTGCCAATTTATGAAGACAGGGCATCTCTCCATTTATGTAGATCATCTTTTATTTCTTTCAGCAATGTCTTATAATCTGTATGTTACAAGTATTAAGCTTTTGTTAAATATATTTCTAAGTATATTACTCTTTTGCATGGAATTGTTTCCTTGGTGTTTTCAGGCTGTGGATAGAAATGTGATTGATTTTTGTATGCTGACCTTGTATCTTACCAACTGGACTGAACTTATTTATTAGTTCTAACAGTTGTTTAACACTTATTGCTTGTCTTTTTGGTCATAGCCATTCTAACAGGTGTGAGATGCACATTTCACTGAAAATTGGTGGTGGTTGAGCTCCTTTTCATGTGCCCATTGGCCATCTATATATCTGCTTTGGGAACATGTATACTTAGGTCCTCTGCCTGTGTTTTAATTGATTGCTGGTTTTGCTAGCCGTTGATTTGTATGAGTTGCTTTTATATTTTGGTTATCAACCCCTTATCAGATATTTACAAGGACTTTCTCCCATTCAGTAAAGCTTCCTTTTTCTTTTGTTGATGCTTTCTTTTGCCATACAGAAGCTTTTTAGTTTGATGTGGTCCCACATGTTTATTTTTGCTTTTGTTGTTTTTGGTGTCAGACTGAAAAAAAATCACTGCCAAGACCAATGTCAAGGAGCTTTCTTCTCAGTTTTCTCCCAGGAGTTTTATTTCAGGCCTTAAATTCAGTTTCAATCCATTTTGACTTAATTTTTATGTATGTTGTAATCTAGTAGTCTAGTTTCATTCTTTTGCATATGACTGCCCATTTTTCCCAGCCCCACTTATTGAAGAGACTGTTCTTTCCCCATCATGTGTTCTTGGCTTGTTTGTCACAAATAAATCAATTTATTTCTGGACTCTCTATTCTGTTTCATTGATATATGTGTCTGTCTTTATGCAAGTACTTTTCGAATTATTGTAGCTTTATAATATTATTTGAAACCAGGGGTGTGATGCCTCCAGCCTTGTTCTTCTTTCTCAAGATTGCTTTGGCTGTTTGAGTTCTTTTATGGTTGCATACACATTTTAGGATTGTTTGTTCTGTCTCTGCGGAAAGTAGCGTTGGGATTTTGATAGGGATTGCACTGAATCTGTAGATTGATTTGGGTAATATGGACATGTTAACAATAGTGATTCTTCTAGTCCATCCATGAACATAGCGTATCTTCCCATTTATTCGTGTCTTCAGTTTCTTTTTCAATATTTTACAGTTTTCAACATACAGGTCTTTCACCTCCGTAGATAAGTTTATTCCTAGGTATTTTCTTCTTTTTGAGATAATAAATGGGACTCTTTTCTCAATTTATCTTTCAGATAATTCATTCTTAGTGTATAGAAATTCAGTAGGTTTCTGTATGTTGATTTTGTATGTTGTAACTTTACTAAATTCATTTATTAGTTCTAACAGTTTTTTCATGGAGTCTTTCACGGTTTTCTATATATAATGTCATGTCATCTGCAAATGGTGACAGTTTTACTTCTTCCTTTCAGTTTGGATGCTTTTCATTTCTTTTTTTGCCTAAATGCTCTGGCTAGGACTTCCAGTACCACAGCAAATAAAAATGGCAAGAATGGACATCCTTGTCTTGTTCCCAATCTTAGAGGGAAAACTTTCAGCTTTTCATCATTGAGTATAATGTTAGCTGTGGATTTGTCTTATATGACCTTAGGATACAACCTCATGTCATCTGTGAGTGTAGTTTTACTTCTAGAAAAAATTTGAAAAGAACTAAAAGTCATTTTTTAATAAGAGTATTTGTTTCAGTTATCTGAGAGAAGGAGAAAAAGAGAACAAGGAAGAAGAGTCAAACTTTTCTCTCCAGTCTTTGGATGGATTACTCAGGCAGCGTTTGTTGACCAACTCAGTCAAGGCTCACCTTCCTGAGACTGTGAGGAATTGTCCATCTACAGACCTCATTTCTGATCATAGAAGCTGGGCAGAGATAGACACACATACATGCCTTACATATGTCCACATCACTCTCCACTGTGGCAACCTCTATTTCTAGTGACCTCACTGCCTTAGCTAAAAATATGTGGCAGAGAGGGAGGAAATCAGAGCAACTCTGTGATGTGCTCAAGGGTCATCATATTTTGCCAGAAAACTCCCATTTCTGGTTAGATGTGTTTGTACTTTCACAATTTTACTTGAGGTATAATGTTCACAAATTCAAATTAGGTGTTTTTTATTTTCACAGGTCAGAGAGTCAGGTTTTGGTACTCTCTCAGCTACCTGCTCAGATTCTGGGCACATCACCCATCACTTTGGTCTTCCCCTATATTAGTGCTTTCCTATAGCAGAGAATAGCATGGAAATGTCATGGAGCAATTAGAATTAGTCCATGAATGTGCTGGATACATAATATAGGAAGAGCCTTTTCTCATGGAACCATCACAGCTTTCAAAGCAGACGTGTATGCCACCTCCGGTATTTATCTTTTTTAGCCAGTCTTTCACCTTTTTGATTGACTATGAAGGATGCAGCTTGAGTATGTGTTCTTATTTGTCAGTCTGTGAAATAACAGTATAATGCTACAAAGCGTTTGAATCCAGATGCCTTAAGAGAATATTTTCACGTGGGGCCCCTGTTTAGATTCAACAGGCAGCCCCTGTTTAGATTCACTGCGTCTGTGCGTTTCTCAGCACAAAAGCAGTTCAGAGTTCAAGAATGTGGAGGGCTTTCCAGAAGTGCATGATGTAGTCTGAGGTCAGTAATGTCCACGCTAATCCACTCATTGGACTTCTTTTCGAACTAGCCTTTTATGATCATGATTATAAATAGAAATGGAAATCAGCTTTTGCCCATTCTCTTTCTAACTAGGGGGGGAAAAAAAGTATGACCTCAGCTTTCTTCTGTTTGTTACCTTATAAATACAAACTCCTTCTGTTGGACAACCGAGGCACGTATCAGCACTCACCTTTTGTTCACAGGCAAAGGTTAAGTGGGTCTTGAATCTGATCATGGACTTCAGATGCCTGCGTTGAGATTACTCTGAGAACCAAGCTTCAGTTCCCTCAGTTACTCAGAGTCTGCTGGGGTGGTGGGGAGTCCAGCCAAGTGGCATCTCCTAAAAATTGATGTTCTGGACTTGATATAATAATCACCTTTTTATATCTGTATCACTGGAGAGGGGATAGAACATAGGTAATCAAAGATCTTGGAAACTGGTTTTAAAATGTAGGATAAGGGAATTTCAGAGGGTTGCATCTTGAATCGTTTTACGTGAACTAATAAGGACCACTATTTGCATTTCTTGCATATCAGCACTCACAGGTCAGAACATGTGGTGGAAGTGTCCCCGTGATATGGAGAGGGGCCCCAATGCTGTAGCTTTGACATTTTAGTTGTGCTTCTTCCAAAAGCTTTCCCAGGGCCCTCTGGGAGATGCCACATTGCCTCTCTGCTTTGTTGTGTGCTTCAGAATGCTGCTCGTTTTTGAATCATACGTTTTGTTTTTGCTTTTTTTTCTTTCTTACCCTCTGTAGATGATCACAGTAGAGTGAAGTTAAGACCTTTACCAGGAAAAGACTCTAAGCACAGCGACTACATTAACGCAAACTACGTCGATGTAAGTCAGAAATGTTTCCCTAAACCTGTTTCTGATAAAGGAAGAGTGCTGCTGAGATGGGTGAATGTGTTTTCGTGTTGCACAGAGCTTTCAGGAAAAGCACAGCCTGCTCAGTATGGAAGGCGCGTGAATTATTAACCGCTCCGTGGCACTGCTCTCATCTCACTCTGTGCTGTGTCATCTTTGAAGGGTTACAACAAAGCGAAAGCCTACATCGCCACCCAGGGACCGTTGAAGTCCACGTTTGAAGATTTCTGGAGGATGATTTGGGAACAAAACACTGGAATCATTGTCATGATTACGAACCTTGTGGAAAAAGGAAGAGTAAGAACTTTTACTCATGTACCTGCATTCAAAAAATTACTTGTGGAGTGTCTGCTGTAGGGCAGAAACTTGCTAAGGCCAGACGAGTTAGAGAAATGAGAAGTGTCCCCCATGCCAGGAAAGTGGGCACTTACCAGAGTGGATTAAACATGATGATCAAGGTGAACAGGGTATCTTTAGGTGTTAATCCGTCTTTCTCAAATAGATTAACAATACATTTATAAAAGTCTTTTAAAAAAATGAATAAGGTATTAATTAGGAGGATGCTGCAAAAGGCATGGACATATCCTATAGTACAGATAACTTTTTAAAGAGCTAATGTTTGAGGTGAGATTTAAGCAATGAAAGAGAAGGCAGAAGAGTCGCACAGATGTGAAAAGAGAAGGAAGGACATTCTAAGTACAGTGGGAAGAAAGACCAAAGTAGGGATGGAGGAAGGAACGCGGTATATAGTTGAGGAGCTACTGGTAGTTCAAGTCCAGGGGAGTAAAGACGCTTAAACACCTCGACCATCTCTAAGAGAATCTTTTTTTAAGATGGTGAGTCATAGTTTAACTTTATTGGATTTTGAACTTACACTAGATATAATTAATGGAATGGAATAGAATAAGGTTCCAGGCTGTAGTCCCTTACTCAGAATCACTACTGCCTCACTTGGTGGAGTCAAAATTGGTGACCAGTCTTTAACACAAAGGCTCTCGCAGTTGGAAGAGACTTTCCTTTTTTCTCCCCTTCGTGTATTTAGCCGCACATGGTATGGCGTATCGGATCTTCGTTCCTCAATGAGGGATCCTACCTGCACCCGCTTCATTGCAAGTGCAGAGTGTTAACCACTGGACCACCAGGGAAGTCCCGCAAGAGACTTTCTTTTACCTGTGAATGCAGGCCAACCTCCCAAATGATACTTAAACTTCCTTGGTAACATATCCTACCCACATTTCGTGTGGGTCAAATATATAGGGCTTTTCTTAGACCCTCTTTAAAGTACATCATGAGATGCAGGATGGTCACAAATACTAGGCCCAGTCCTCAAATGATGTAGCCCACACGCGTCCCAAGATTAACCTCTGCAGGGGTCGCAGCTGCCTGCAAGGACTTCAGCCCATTCATTCCTGATTTAGTCAGCCACATGGCGAGAGTACCTGTGTTTCAACAGTGCTATTTGAAACCGCATTACCAACAGTGGCATTGTGGTATCGACTGTAGTTATAATTTACAACTTTTTATATTTGTCTTTTTTTGCAGCGAAAATGTGATCAGTATTGGCCCACAGAGAACAGTGAGGAGTATGGAAACATCATTGTCACCCTGAAGAGCACAAAAGTACATGCCTGCTATACTCTTCGTCGTTTCTCAGTCAGAAATACGAAAGTGAAAAAGGTATTGAAGGGAATGGGTGGGCTGCCAGGGCGTCTCTTTTTAAACTAGTATGAAAATCACTGCAAACAAGGCCAACTCTCATAACCAACTTTTTTTTTTTTTTTTTTAAAGTATTTTTGAAACGTTTTTTCACAACTCTTTTGATTGACATCAATGTATGGTGTGAAAGATATTGGCAAAGCACATAATAGAATTTAACTGGCCTGACTGAGTTCTTTAATCTCCTCATGAAAGAGGCTTCATTTGGAGTGGGGGAGGGACGAAAGGTCCACTGAGGTTTTGGTAGCCAGCAAATATGGCAGCATCTGTTTGGTAATTTAGCTTTTTAGATCTAATTTTCTGACAGCTTTAAAGCATTGTTTCCCAAAGTGTGTCCCAAGGAACACCAGCCCTGCAATATGCTTGCCAAACTCAAAGTGTGCAAAATGAGTGCTACATGAGCCTGAATTCCCCCTTAAAAATTTACTAGGAAAACACGTACCCAGAGTGCCAGAGTGAGGAAACCGATGTAACTCTGTCGTGTTTCCTAATGTGATTTAACACTAAAAAACTCTTACCATCCTGAGAATCACCCTTGTGGAAATGGCACGTTCACGTTTTCTCAGTTTCTCTTGTTGAAAATCCACTGTCCCATTGAGACTCATAGATCACTCTAGCAGTCCTAGGAACTTGGGACAGATGCTCATTAGGACAGTGTGGAGTGTTACTCACTCTCTGGAGGCTTAGGTAGGCAGCTGTTGGTAGCACTGGTTCCTCATTTATTTTCTAGGCTTGGACATCTTTGGGAATGTGATAAAACTGTCTGCCTCTTGCCCCAGAAGAATTCACATTTACTCAGGTTTTTGTACACCATTTCAGTGGCTCTGAAGGCCATTCATGGTCCAAGGTTAACAGTCCTTTCCGCGTGTAGCTTTCTTGCCAAGAATGGCAGAAGTATTATATATAAAGATCAGTAGCGCTGTCTTTATCTGTGTTCTCTACACCAGAGCTGTTAGTTGGTTCAAGGTAACCAATAACCAGTTTATACTCATGAAGTATACCGTCCATTAGGCATGGAAACACCTCAGGTATTTAAATGTGGCCCACTTACTCTTATTTTAGAAATGGCTTAAGTCAGAGGAGGATGTCAAATAGGAATGTCTGGCGTTTTGCACACTGACAGTAGGAACTGAAAATAAGGAAGAAAAAGGAAAAGGAGATGTAATTGGAGAATTAATAATCAAGGACATCCAACCTCCGTAGCACGGGGCCAAGCACCCTACAATGTGCAGTATCGACGGATTCATGACCCTGAATCATCAAAAAACATTTTTAAATTTTACAAGTATTGGTAATAATAATAATAAAGAACTGATCTCAGAAACTGATTTGAAGAAAATTGTCAACCAAAGTGGTTGAAATGTAAAACGTTCAGCCACTTAAAGGAAAACAACTCTAAAAAATTCATTTTGAAAGGGACAGATAAATTGACTGTTGCCTTGGACTCTGGTGGTTGAGAAGGATCTTGCCCACACTTCCTGGAGGTTGCACAGCGCACGCTCTGCAGCTCCTAAAGGATCAGCCTGGACAGTGGAGAAGGAATGGGAGTCCTGGCGCACAGTCAGAGGAGCTGGGGCCGGAAGTCAGGAAATGGACGTTGTTGTTTGTGTAGTTGCTAGGTAGTTGCTATGTTGTGTCTGACTCTTTGCGACCCCATGGACTGCAGCCTGCCAGGCTCCTCTGTCCATGGGATTTCCCAGGCAAGGATACTGGAGCGGGTTGCCATTCCCTTCTCCAGGGGATCTTCCTGACCCAGAGATAGAACCTCGTGTCTCCTGCACTGGCAGGTGGATTCTGTACCGCTGAGCCTTCAGGGAAGCACCTAGGAAATAGAAATCTTGTAGGCAAATTACTGAGCTCTTTGGATAGCAGATCCAGAAAAGTGAAATATGAAACATTCATTCTTGGTGCAGAATGAAACCATATTCTCTTCTATGAGGTATCTGCGCCTTCTCATCCAGCTGGGTCACGTCCTCATTTGTGGCCTGAGAGGACCTCAGAGAGGATATCAGCAGTTAGGGCGAATGAGGACAGAGGTTGGGATTCCTGTTGTCCTTACAGCATCTTCATCTAGAATGCCCACTGTTGGCTTAAAGACATGCTTTCTTGCCTTTCTCTTAGGGGCAGAAGGGAAATCCCAAGGGGCGGCAGAATGAACGTATAGTGATCCAGTACCACTACACGCAGTGGCCCGACATGGGCGTTCCGGAGTACGCCCTCCCAGTGCTGACCTTCGTGAGGAGGTCCTCGGCAGCCCGCACGCCGGAGATGGGCCCTGTGCTGGTGCACTGCAGGTGAGGACCCGCCCGACTGGGGAGGGCAGGGGCTGTGGGCCTGCCGCTGCTTTGACACCGAACTAGAGTCTTCCACCCCAAACTGGGACCACTGAGACTTGTGAGAGTTACGTGAGGTCACTATAGTCCTCTAACAGTAAGAAAGCAGCTGCTGCTTCTGAGGGTGAAACAGAATGAACTCTTCTTAGAGGATGAGTCTCCAGTTTTTATAACACCGTCTCATTATTGATAAAATCCAGTGTTATTTCATAAGGCAATTGTTGGTAGCTCCTAATATATAAAAACCTTAAACACAAGTTTAGAACTTCCCACTCTAGGAACTTTGAGGCTTTTATTTTCTTTTGGTTTGGTTTTTAATTTTTATTGAAGTAGTTGCTTTAGAGAGTTTGTTTTTGCTGTACAGCAAAGTTAATCAACTCTATGTATACATATATCCCTTGTTTTTTGGATTTCCTTTCCATTTAGGTCACCACAGAGCATAGAGGAGTTTGTGAGTTTTTGAATATGGCTTTTCTGTAGGGTTTCTCCAAAGAATAGTATTTATTTTCTGGGTGAAAGGCTTTTTGAGCTTATAGGTACTCTATAAAGTACCTTTGTAAAGCACATAAAAAGCCTGTTTTCCCTTCTAAACTACCTTAAACAACCTTAGTAAATAGTAACATTAATGCTCAGTTGTGTCCAACTCTATGACCCCATACCCTCGGGGCTCCTCTGCCCATGAGGTTTCTCAAGCAAGAATACTAGAGTGGGTTGCCATTTCCTTCTCCAGGGGAATCTCCCCGACCCAGGGATCGAACCCATGTCTCTTGTGTGTCCTGCATTGGCAGGCAGATTCTTTACACTGAGCCACCTGGAAATCAACCTCAGCTGGTTATTTAAAAATGCCTTTACTGTATTTTTTTATTTATTGAAGGATACTTGCTTTGCAGAATTTTGTTGTTTTCTGTGAAACCTCAACACGAGTCAGCCATAGGCATACATATATCCCCTCCCTTTTGAACCTCCTCCCATCTCCCACCTGATCCCACCCCTCTAGGTGGATACAGAGCCCCTGATCGAGTTTCCGGAGCCATACTGGATTCCTTGGTTTTGGCGTTCGGACAGATGTTGCTGCTTCTGTGATGCGTGTTGCGTGGCTGCACCGCCTCCTTGGCCCTTCTTTGGGGCAGCTCCCCTAATAGGCGCCCACAGAGCAGCAGGGGTTGGAGCCTGTCTTCTGTTTAGAAGTGCCACGAGAACTCTCCGTTTTTGCTAATCCATTTACAATCACTAAAGTAGAAGGGAGAGTCTACCAGAGAGAGCTTGTGTATCAGCAGAGTTGTGTCAGACAGGAAAACTTCTAGGGGGGGTGGGAGCAGAGATTCTGCCAAAAAGAAGTTTGTTGTTCAATATGGCAGAACTCGGGTCTCCCTAGGATGCTTTGTTTCTCTGAAATAATAGTTAGGATGTGGGATTAAAGAGGCGGGCTTTTCCAGGTGGGCTCTTCCTAGTCCACCTCTGGATTATGAAAGGAAAGTATCCTTTTCAACAGGAACTTTTCCAATACTGAGCCACTGGGGGGTCTGGTGGGCAGAAAGCAGGTGTGTTGAAAGGACGATGGACTCCCCCAGGATCGCTGGGGGAGCGGGAGCCAGGTGATGCCTCTGCGGGAGTGGTTCTGGTGTGGGCGCGCAGCTGCCAGGAGGGATGCCTTGGGCTCCCTGGCATCATGGACTTAGATCCTTTTGCTTGAGCTACAAGGAAGGCCAAAAAGCTCGTGTGTAGCTTATATATATTTTATTTAAGTATACATAGTCTCTATTTTCCTACAAGGTATGAAGGGTAGCCTTCCCTCCTCATCAAGACTCAAGAGGGAGGAAGGATCCTCTTGTCGTTTGTGGATGCTCTCCATTCATCATAACCTGCGCCGGGTCCCCCGAACAGCAGGGTTATTTCTCGGGGCCTTAGAGGTGTGGAGGATGGTTTCCGCAGTTTGTGCCAGGGCCGAGCAGCAGGGGTGCTAGCTGAGCGTCTGCCTTTCTTCCAGCGCTGGTGTGGGCAGGACAGGCACCTACATCGTCATTGACAGCATGCTGCAACAGATAAAAGACAAAAGCACAGTCAACGTCCTGGGATTCCTGAAGCATATCAGGACTCAGCGCAACTACCTCGTCCAGACTGAGGTGAGGAGAGACTGTGCGGGCCCCGTGGGGTCTGCGTGCGCTGGAACGGAAGGGTGAGGAGCGTCAGCAGACAGGGCTGGGAGGAAGCTCCGGGGGTTCGGATTGGAAGATGTCCTGACGAGGCTCTCTGGCTGTTCCCCGCTTCTGTGTGGATGTGACATGCAGCTGGGACACTGTACCTAGTGCCGTGTATTCGTTGCTCTGGGAGTTAAACCTTGTCTGGCCCGAGAGGATGGCTGTAAAGCCCTCCAGTGAGCACGCGTTTCCCCACTGCGTGTTCGGAGCGTGGGGTGCTACAGAACCGCCGGCAGCGGTCCCTGCCCTCAAGCCGCTTCTGGCGCCTTAGGAAGTGAGTACTGAGGGAATCACCGAGAGGTCCCTGCCAGGGGAAGAGCGCCTTGGAGGTGGATTTCCTGCAGGAAACAGGTGGTGTCCCGTCACAGCTCCCCTCGGTG
The DNA here is from genome assembly GCA_006410635.1 of Cephalophus harveyi. NCBI lineage: Eukaryota > Metazoa > Chordata > Mammalia > Artiodactyla > Bovidae > Cephalophus > Cephalophus harveyi. The sequence continues at coordinate 378,454 of SJYT01006217.1, read as the reverse complement.
ACCGTCATGTCCTCTGCCTTTTAGGAGCAGTACATTTTCATCCACGATGCCTTGTTGGAAGCCATTCTGGGAAAGGAGACGGAAGTGTCTTCCAGTCAGCTGCACAGTTACGTTAACAGCATCCTCATACCAGGAGTAGGAGGCAAGACGCGACTGGAAAAACAGTTCAAGGTACTGCTTTGAATACACTTCTTTGGGCAAAAAGCAAGGAGATAAAGAAATGCCTTGAGTTTAGGGCTCATGTCTTTTTTGCATGAATGTTTAGACTGAGATGGATCACTTTGCGTACTCCTGAGATGTAATACATAGGAAAATCAAGCTGCGACTTGTTTCTAAGTGTCCGAGTAGAGAGTGCCGTGCTATATTTTCTTCTGTGCAGTTTACAACTTCATTTGAACATAAACACTTGCCCCTGGCCACAATGACATAATATGTTGTTAGTTGTTTCAATTAAAAAAAAAATCCACTGTATTTTTTCTGACCTAATTTATCTTATCCCCTTATGAAGAACGGCTATTTGTTGACATTATCTTAAAAGCTGAGCTCTTTGAAAGACTATCCCAGTAGATGATTTAGAAACTAAAAAAGACTTACTAAGCCATACTAGAGAAAAGGTTAATTTTTCCTAAACGGGGTTTTTTTTCTCTTTGATAGGGGCACAAGGTGTGAAGACGGTTAGGGTTATACGGAGTTGAGTGAAATAAGGTGAAAAGAGAGACTATAAGAACTATTAAAGTAATTAAGGTCAGAGCAGCTTAGCCATCTCAAAAGTACGGAATGCTTCCTGTTTAGCAGTCTCTCATTAGACTTTAAAAATCTGTCTTTTTTGCACATTGTTCTATTTCTCATTTTGTGTCAAGATAAAAAGGATGAGATGAATCACTGCAGTTTTCATTTTCATGGTAAAACTTTCCATAGACACTGAAACCTTCCTGTGAATCTCAGCTGAAGAAATGAGACTGTCAAGCAAATGATAACAAGTGATATGAAATGAAAAATAGATTAATTTCACCAGGTTCAGTCATAACAACTTTATATTTCCAGGTCTCCTTTTATAATGTCCTACCCACTCTTAAAAACCATTAAGTTAATTAATAGTGAGGACATAGTGTCTTATTTTGAATGTTGAAAATGAATTCTTTAAAAATTAATATTTCTTTTGTTTAAAAAAAATTATTTTTTATTGGGGCATAGCCAGTTAACAATGTTGTGATAGTTTAAGGTGGACAGCAAAGGGACTCAGCCATATATAGACATGTATCCATTCTCCCCCCAAAGTCCCCTCCCATCCAGGCTGCCACATGGCATTGAGCAGAGTTCCCTGTGCTCCACAATACCTCCCTGTTGGTTATGCATTTTAAATACAGCAGTGCTGAGTACCAGTATTTTTAAAATTCTGCCGTTTGTTCCTGAAACATTTGTTTATACCTTGTTTTAAAAAATGCATCAAAGGAGACTGGGTTGTTTGTTCTTTTACCAGTATAGAACTTACCTAGAAAGAAAACACAAGAAACAGAAGCTCAGGCTGCCTCCAGGGCCCTGGACAGTGTGGCTGTAAAGCCGGTAGAGCAGGAGAGCATTCCCATACACTCTAGTAGAGAATGCATGGGAAAGTCCACATTAATTCAGTAAATCCAAAGAATTCATTCAGTAAATCCACATTATTCAATAACTACTGCTTACATAGAGCCTCCCGTCAAGAAACCTAAGGCCTAAGAGTAAGGGAAACAAGACGCACTCCACCGAGACAGTTGAGAAAAGTACTACCAGTGAGACACAAAGTGTTCTTAAGGTGCAAAAGTGTTCAAAAGTCATCAGTTATCTGATTATTGGCATTTCTACCAGATCATCAAGCAGATGCTCTCAGTTACAGCTTTGTTTTTGTTCTGTTGTCTTTCCAAGCTTTATTGAGATAGAATGCTAAGTTTAGGGGACACAAGGTATGATTTGATGTTTATGTACATACTGGAAAATGTTTGCCACAGTAAGTTAACACGTGCACAAATACAGTCCTTTGAGTGAGGACGAAAATGTTGCTTTTCTTTCAGCTGGTCACACAGTGCAATGCAAAATATGTGGAATGCTTCAGTGCTCAGAAAGAGTGCAACAAAGAAAAGAACCGAAACTCTTCAGTCGTGCCATGTAAGATCTTAACATCAGTTCGACTTGACTGTGTTTTTCTTTTCTTGAGATTTTGTGTGTTAGGTAAAGAGGCAGCCACCACCATGGGGAAAAGTTATGCTTAGGACAAATAGGACAGATGGGAGGGGCAGCTGTCAGCACCAGGAAGTTGCTGTGTCTATGGGACAAGAAATCTAGCTTCAAGTTCACCTCGAGATTGAAGAGTTAGGCTCTTCCTACCATGTCTTAGCTTAAAACCCTAAAAGAAAGGCAAAGTCATTGTCACTGTGGCATGAATGCTCTCTTAAAGTAGAGACTCCTGGTTTAACCTGTCCAACTGGAACTACAGTTATTAAATTATCCTGTCAACTGAGACCAAGACACTTGATAGGTGGTGACCGTCGTGTAAGTAACTTGGGACTCAGCAGAGGATATTGTGTGTATGCTGTAGAAACAGACATAGGGAATCGGTGGAGAGATTCTCTTGATTGAAAAAAGCCAAGATTTTCTAAGTGCTTCCTGAACAGAAAGACAGACCAACATACAGCACTCTGCTCTTCTGCATCCCCTTACCTCTAATTATAGGAACATCAAACCGGGGTCAACAGTGACCTCAACTCCTCTTTCGTCTCCAGCTTCTTCGTGAGCTGCTGAAAAACTGTCTCCCCCAGTTGCATGCTATTCGCATAATGCCTGCGTCCCTCTGGGCACATGCAGATGGGCGTGTAAAGTTTCCTTTTACATTCAGTCTTAGCTGATAATGCTTTAGCTTGGTTAACAACATAGGTAAGTCTTAAAAAGAAACAGCAGCCAGGGGACTCTATGGCTTATCAGGTAACTCTGAGAAGGTGCTGCTGATGGTGTGTGGGTAACCAAGGCAAATGTGTTTGGTTTTTTTTGTCATAGCTGAACGTGCTCGAGTGGGCCTTGCGCCACTGCCTGGAATGAAAGGAACGGACTACATTAATGCTTCTTATATCATGGTGAGAGTCAACAGTTGTAAATAAAGTTGATTACACTGAATGGTGCTAAAGAGCAGACAGCACCTATGCAGCTTTGATTATTCAAATACTTTCTCGATGTGTAATGTCAAAATTTGAGAGATTTCTTCATATGGAAACCTTTAACAAAGAACACCTAATCCATGAGCACACAAAAATGCTTAAGAAACAAGCTTGTTAAAGAAGTGATCTTCTTATTGATTTCACCCATCTAGTCTAGGAATAAATGTTGAAATGACTGTTAAGTAAAAACAGCAGGGGGAATGAGAAGTGAATAGGACACGGAGAGAAAACTCTCTCTACGTGTTAGCAGAAGTACGTCTAAAAATTAGCCAAGTGCACTGAAAGCCTCTTTGGATTGTTTCAGTGAGGTTAGCACCATGCTGGTCTTATTTCATGAATGTGTTTTACTACCGTGGAGTTAGAATAAGGCACTCATAATCACTGGTTTTTCATCTTCCTAACTACAGGGCTATTACAGGAGCAATGAGTTTATTATAACCCAGCACCCTCTGCCACACACCACCAAGGATTTCTGGAGGATGATTTGGGACCATAATGCGCAGATCATTGTCATGCTGCCGGACAACCAGAGCTTGGTGAGTGAGGCACGCCTGCTCTGCATTCACGGGCCTGTGAGGCCGCACGCATTCATGACCTTGCAATAGGGCTGTAGAGTCTGCACGCGCTGGGGAGGGACTGTAGACTGCTCATTTCATAGGTCTGCGCCAATCCTTGATTTCTGATTCCTAGTGGTAGAACCCCTCAACTCTACTGTACACGGTAGGTGACAGAAGGTTTTGGAAAAAAGTTCTGTTTCCAACCTCACTAGTATATGAACTGACACTGATCTCTTAGTTGCTACATGTCACTGCTGAAAACCAAATGAGCAGTGGTCAACATGTATTGATTATATGACCTTGTTTTTACATGTATTAGCTCATTAAATCATTTCCACAACTTGATGACATAGGTACTGTCTCCACCTCCTTTAGGAGCTCAGAAAACTGAGGGACCTAGTTTGCCCAGGGGCATATACAAATAATTACAGCCATGATTTGAGTCACTTGTCTTATTTTGTTATTGTCTATGTCCAACCCCACATTACAGAAATGTTTCCCAGCCAAAAAAAAAATTTAGTATCAAAAGTACTAATAATGTATCATCATTTACCCCTCATTCCATAGGCAAGCCAGATCTGTTACAGGAAAGGAGAAAAGGAGAGGCTTTTTTGTTGGAAATTAACAGTGCTTTTTAAAGACCTCGACTAAGCTACTAATTCTTTCTCCTCCCTTTAGTCCTTCCCTATTGAGGTCTCCAGACTTCCCGGGTGGATCAGAGGTAAAGAATCCACCTGCCAATGCAGGAGACCTGGGTTGGGAAGATCCCCTGGAGAAGGAAATGGCAACCCACTCCAGTATTTTTGCCTGGGAAATCCCATTCACAGAGGAGCCTGGCGGGCTACCGTCCAGGGGGTCACAAAGAATCAGACACGACTTAGCAACTAAACAATTGAGGTCTCTAAGATCCTAGAGGAGAAGAGTGAGCACGTTTATGAAAACAGGTTTAAGAGTTACCGCTGCACTCTCATTGCCCAAAGTTTTCAATCCGTTGGGTCTTCGGAAGTTACTATGAGGACATGGAAGCACACAGAGTAAAAACAAAAACAAAAATGATCTGCTTCCTTGAGTGTCAAGAGTAGTGAGTTTTTTAATCAGGAAAGAACAGCATGTGATTGAACCCCTAGTCTTGATGACATGCGTTTGACTGTGTGCCCAGGCAGTAGGAACTTCACTTTGTCGCTTTCTGCTCCAGCTTCAGAATACCAAGACTGCTTCTGTGTGATAGAATGGCAACAGAGTTGAGAATCTTAAGCTAAAAACTGGAGTGTAAATTTTCAAATTAGCTGGCAATAGGGGTCTATTCTGTTTGGCATATGGAAATTGGAGGCATTTAGGGTTGTTAAAACGTGCATTTGTTGGATGAGTCAGTGTTTTGTTATCCTCACTGAACAGAGGACAGCCACTGAAAGCGGCTCTACCCCCAAGCTCATTTGCATGGGCAGGCGCGTGGGAGCCTGGATCCGGTGAGTCTGCTGTGTGGACAGTGAGGCTGCAGGGCCAGGCCTGTCACTTCCGGGTCTCTCTCAGGCCCACTAAGGCGATGCTGGAATCCTGCACGTCCGCACTCATAGCTCAGAGGTAGAAAGTCAGATGTAGTGTTTTCTAAGGGCTTTCCTGCTGGTTGAGTCATTAAAGAATCTGCCTGCAATCCAGAAGACCTGGGTTCAATCCCTGGGTCAGGAAGATCCCCTGGAGGAGCAAATGGCAACCCACTCCAGTATTCTTGCCTGGAGAATCCCATGGACAGAGGAGCCTGGTGGGCTACAGCCCATGGGGTTGCAAGGAGTCAGACACGATAATGTCTCTGCATCTTTTGTTTGCTTTGTTATTTATCTCTACCATAACTTTACAAGACCATGATTCTGTGGATGGCCCAAAAGCGATGCCTTATCCATCAGCAAAATACCCATGAGACCAGAGCTCCTACTGAGGTCAGTAGCATTGTTTCTAATAGTCTGTCAAGTTGAGCCATTATTCCCTAGTTTACTGTCTTGTGTTCAAAACTATTTTTCTGCCTTTTTTCCACCGTTTTGTTAGTTGCTCAGTTGTGGGGTTTGTGACCCCGTGGACTGTAGCCCACCAGGCTACTCTGTCCATGGGGTTCTCCAGGCAAGAAGACCCAAGTGGGTTGCCATTACTAACTCCTTGTGGCAGTTGGTAGGCCAATTAGAGAATTTCTAATTCATATTATCATCATAATAGTTATTTGGGGTATATAGTTTTATTATTCCCACTTTTCCAATATGGAAATCAAGGCTTTAGTCAGATTAAGCATAGGACAGGATATGACCCTGAATAATCTGTGTATTTGGTCAAATTTAGAGGCCTTGTTCATCATTATATCTTTGTTCTTGTTTCAGTTGCTTAGTGGTGTCTGACTTTGTAACGCTATGGACTGTAGCCCGCCAGGCTCCTCTGTGCAGGGGATTTCCCAGGCAAGAACACTGGAGTGGGTTGCCATGCCCTTCTCCAGGGGATCTTCCCAACCCAGGGATCAAATCCACGTTTCCTGCATTGCAAATGTCTTCTTTACCGCTGATCCACCAGCATATCTGTTAAAAGGGTCCTAATTCCATATCCTAGGGCACAGTGTATTAAAATCCAAGACAGTCACAGACTTCTTTTGTATAGACTGAACCTGATTGCTAATCTGTTTCCCCTTATGCTGAGCTTTAAAAATAAAAATGTACTTGGCAATAAGCTATATTGAAACTTGAAAGGGTGATAAGTCTTATTGGACTGTTGGCTCATTTCTAATGCAACAATGTAAGATTAAACAAAACCTTGCTTTGAACATTATTCAGGATTATTTCTGACTTCACTAGTATAGTGTCTAGGCTTTTTCAGGAAAATGCCCATAGAAATCTATATATTACATGCAAACTGTAATTTGCCATTTGAACTGATAAGAAAAAGGAGATGAGGCTCATCATAATGATTGTATTTCTCAGTCTCCAACCTAGGCAACGGTGATCTTTTTTCTTAGGCCTTCATAGTTTTCAGGGAAAGAATTCAAGTATCAAGCCTGAATATTGTATTAGTTTCAGATGTACAGCTAAGTGATTCAGTTATTTCTTCTGATTCTTTCCCATTACAGGTTATTACAAGATATTTGAATATTGCTCCCTGAGCTGTAAATTGTTATTGCTTATCTATTTTATGTACTGTAGTTTCTGTTACTGAATATTTATGTTTAATCTTAAAATAGATAAACATTTAAAGCTTGCCTGATTCAAGACTGAAAAACTTGACGTCTTAACATTGACAGCTTAACTTCCCTTTTACAAAGCACCTTATACTTAGAGCCAGCATGCTTATTTATGGACCTGTCTGAGCTTTGTAGATGAAAACTGCCATCCCTCACTAGTATATCAAAAAAAGTACATAAGATAATGTTTACAAAAAGTCTTTTGGAAAATGCTAGTCAACTGTAGAACTCTTAATAACATAATCCATAGAACAACAATTAGCGTATCTTAATTGCCCTAAGCCACTGTGAAATAATACAATTGATAGGATAGGAGATCATATCTCCTTTTTTATTCTCACACTTACCATTACACAGCATTTCTCAGCTAGGGGTTAGACATCCCCTACAGAAGGAGCCTTTTTGGTTGTTAGAGTAACATAGATGAGAGGTGCCAAAAAATAGTGATTGTGTTTTACAATAAAATGCAATAACCACTGACCTCAGCATGATGCAATATGGGTATATCAATAATTCTATGAACCCAACTTAAAAGATGATCTGGGAATTATGGGAAATTGCAAACATAAGAAATTGGTAAGAAAATTCAAGAACAAATGGTTGACAGCCCTGCAGAAGAATTTTTTTCTTTTTTTCTTTGGTGCCTGTAGGCTGAAGATGAGTTTGTGTACTGGCCCAGTCGAGAAGAATCCATGAACTGTGAGGCCTTTACCGTCACCCTTATCAGCAAAGACAGACTGTGCCTCTCCAATGAAGAGCAAATTATCATCCATGACTTTATCCTTGAAGCTACACAGGTAACCTCAACCTCAGGTCCTTGGTAACAGCTGTACCTAGGTCCTGGGTGATTGTAAGTCACAATGAAGTAATCTACCACCCTGAGGACAGGCCCAGGCAGGCGCCTTGAGTATGACCTAATTTTAAATGTGCACACTTCCTTTTTTGCTGCCTTCAAGTATTTGCTTTTTCCAGGTGGAAGGACGAAATGTAGCAGTTCCTCAGATTGAGCATGCATACAAATAGGCTTGTTGACCTGATTATAAGAACAATATACTAGAGCTCTATAGTTACTTTGCCATCAGAAATGTAAGCCTTAGAATATAATATGTTACAGAGGTGATAATAGTAAGACTATACATTAAAAAAAAATACACAACATTGTGATGAGTAATTAACTATCTTCCTATGGAGTGGTTAAGAGGGGAGTTATCTTATTTAGTAAATTAAATACTGATGTCCTTTCCCCTTCCTTGTTTTTATTTTTATAGATAAGATAGAATAGGATATAAATAAACTCTCTTAGAGTTTGTTGTTCCTTAAAACGATTCTCTTTCACTGTGATAGCCTCATTTGTTGCTTCCCCGGTGGCCTAGCAGTAAAGAATCTGCTGCACTGCAGGAGACACAGGTCCAATCCCTGGGTCAGGAAGATCCCTTGGAGAAGGAACTGGCAACCCACTCCAGGATTCTTGCCTGGGAAATCCCATGGGCAGAGGAGGAGGACTATAGTTCATGGCATCAGAAAGGATTCAGACACAACTGTAGCAACTACACTACCACACCAACCAGCTCATTTGTTAACTGTCAGGCAGAGACCTCCCTAGTACTTGCCTCCTCAGAGCAGTTTGGGTCTCCTGGCAATCACAGCATTCTTCAGTTGTCTGTACTATGTACTAGCCAGGTCTAGTTGACTGTAGATAGATGAAGTGAAGGATGACCTGTGACTCCTGTCATACTGGTTGCAGGATGACTATGTCCTCGAAGTTCGACATTTCCAGTGTCCCAAATGGCCCAACCCGGATGCCCCCATCAGCAGTACTTTTGAGCTTATCAACGTCATCAAGGAAGAGGCCTTGACAAGGGATGGCCCCACCATTGTGCATGATGAGTATGTACCATTTTTTCTTTTTCCGGTTGCACTGTGATAGGAGGAGGGAGGAGAGAGAGACTTCACAAGCCCTCTCTCTGTGTGTGACAATTGCAGGATATTTCTAATGTGCACATGTTGTGGTTTCTACCGGGTACATGCGGTTTCTAGTGTGCACTGGTGTAAAATGCTGTGCATTTTAGTTTGTCAGAGGCTTCAGGTTCTGCTATAGGCTCATCTTTCTAGATAGTACTATTAGCCTACCACAATTTATCTGCATGCTTTCCTAGGTTTTCTATTTCAGTAATACAAACTAGACAATAATGTACATGTTTACATTTATATTAATTTACATGTCATAGTTTATATTATCTTTACATCCTTACACTGATTTTCAACAAACACTAGGTAGAAAACCTTTTAAAATATGTTTAGTTGATTAGTAATCAAAAAGTTAACTCTTAATAATATTTATAGCTTACAATGTGTTTTGAAGTTTACCGTCTCTGGAGGTTTCAAGGTAAAGCATGATTTGCTTCTAGCTCAAAGCTGCTGGGTGTCTGAATGGAGTTCAGACCCCGCACACTCTCACTTTAATGAGAGGGACAGGGTCCTAGATATACCTAATGGTGTGTGACTATCTGGAGTCAGACTTCATAGCTGGGACTTGACCTGCCAGACAGTGGCAGATGGTTTCAAATCTCACACGCCTCTAGCCCAAGTTCCACGGTAGGTAGCTTCCTTAGTCAGCAAGTTGTTAGGCATTTACTATTAAATTACCATCCCCTCTGCTAGTGTAGATATTAATACATTTCACACTGAAGCTTATAAAATAAGCCTTTGCCTTGAACTGTTGCGTCATAGGAAATGAACAGGGACTTCTGGTTGAGGTCAGTACTGTCCCCAGTTTGAAGCAAGCCACATGACTGGCTCCTTCCAAGGAGTCTGATGGTCTTTTTAAAATAGTGACTATTTCAAAATGTTAGCCTGCCTCTTAATTAGATTAAGACGAATTTTCAAGAGGCTACAGTCTATGGTGTCCCAAGAGTTGGACACAAGTTAGCAACTAAACCACCACCCGTAAGTAAGATCCCTGGAAATGTGACACCCAGCAGTAGTGTTTAAATGACACAGACAGCTTCAAGATAATGAGGTACTTGCTCCTAGTCTAAGCAACTATAGGATATGCAGTTATAGCAGAAAGTGAGGACTGCTTCTAGAGTCTCTCCCCCCACCACCTAATCTGGGTTAGCTTTTCAAATACCTTCTGGATTTTACCAGCTTTTAGCAATTCAGACCAAATTCTGATGTTGCTGCCCAGTTTTGTTTTGGATTTTGCAGTACTAACAGTACTCCAAGGATCTGCCCTTAAGTCAGGAATGCAGCTGATCTTATATTAGAGAATGGAGAAAAGGGAAAAAAAGTACAGTTTTAACAGAACTGTTTGATTCATTCATCTATATACAGCTTTGGGGTAGACTGTCTTATGCAGTGATTCATTTTACACTACATGCTGCATATGTTACCTTTGGACTTAATCAGATACAGCTTGTTCTTAGGTTTAAATAAGAAAAGAGCAAGTTAATCCTACACACTAGTGCATCTTCACATGTTACATAGGTGAGCTGGATGAAAAGCTCCTGACAATCAAGTGTTCATTCATTTATCCACCATCTTTAAGAGAGAAGTGAGTCCATTATTTTTCTACATTACTTGAGCAAATTTGAAGTTTTTAAGTAGTTGCTAGCTCTAGTACAGCACTCTGAATGCCAGTTACCTTTCAGTTTCCATCTCACCTTTTGCACCTCTAAATATCCCTTCCTGCTAGCCTACAGACACCTCAAGTCTAGTATCTGTAGGTCCAAACTCAGCCTCCCATCCTGCTCCCATCCACTTAGTTGTACAAACCAGAAAGACATCAAAGTCCTTCTTTGTGCCCCCTCACCTCCACGTGTCATTGGCCCCCAGGGCTTGCAGATGCTCCGCAGGCTTTCAGTACACTTGCCAAATCCTTCTGCAACCTGGTTGAAGTCTACTCTGCCCCCGCTATCATCCCAGTCCTCCTGTCCTCTCATTCAACACACACTTCAAAAGGCACTCTCTTTGAAACTGTCTCTAATTCATCCCAAAGGTGATCATTCACAGACAACACATCTTTACCAGTGCCATTCCTGTTTATCAGATCCGCTTCTCACTGCTTGTTTACATGACTGTCAGCCCCACATGCAGAGACCAGCAGTGTGAACTCATTTGTCCCATTCTCCATAGAGTGAAGTCTCATGCCTGACACACAAATACTGGTATGAGTTGGTACCGTGTTTCAAGTTAGGGTGACTTACCCATTATTCCAGATATGTGCTTATATATGAACTTTCCTCAGAGAGCCTTGTTTTTGTTTTGGTTATTGTTATTTTACCTGCTTACATTCATCTGTGGACTATAAAGCCAATTTACAAAGTTGTTTAAGCTCTGTCAGAAAACAGATGGGTGCTTCCACTGACAGAAAGTTAAACTTCTAGCGCCCAAACTCTGCTATCTGCCTGGTCCTCCCAGCTGTGTGCCAGGTAAAACAATCTCTAAGGGTAAAACTTCCTCAACGAAAAGTGCACTCATTCAGTTTGAGCACAGGCACAGGTTAAAGGCAAACTGCTTTGTTCTCAGCTTCCTATGTTTGTCTGCTCAAGACAGTCCTATCCAGAGGCTGGTCTGTGTCATTACTGTCAAATGGTAAACACAGAGCCTATTTTCCTAAGAAGAGTGTGGAACACAGTCATGGTTCTTACACCGTTTTATCAGACAGGAGTAGCTTAGACCCTCACTTACAGAATGAAAAGGCTGGTTTCTTGGGTGAATGCTACCACCCTGTTGGATGCTAGAGTGGGCTGATTTCATTCAGCAGTTCTCAGAATGGGATCTGAGGGTCCCCGAATGGGAAGGGCGGCGGGGTGGTCTCTTAAGGCCCTTCAGTTTTCAGAATAATACAAAGACACTGGTAGCCTTGTTCACACTTATTCTGTCTTGAGTGTACAGAGGAGTTTCTCAGAGTGACCTGACCCAGGTGACACATCCCCACTCTGACAGTGAAGGGAATGTGAGCATGCATGGTTGTGTGTTTCAATGTTTTCTCAGCTCTAATGTCTGATACAGTAAAGACTGATGGCTAATGGCCAAATAAGAAAAAGCTCTTTTAGGGGGTTTTCAATAATTGTTAATTTTGACCCAAGATGGTCTATAGCAAATGCTTCTGAAATATATGGACTGCTTTCTGTACCAGCTGCTGTAAAGACACCCCCTCAAGTTAGAACTAATTGAATCCTTCTTTTAATCCTCAAAATCACCCCATGAGGGGAGTAATTTTAGGATCTGCTCTTCCCCTGTGAGGAAATGAGGGCTGCAAAGGTAGGTCCTAGGGCCTGTGTGCACATATATCTGGTTAGCAAGGGTCAGAGCCACACCAGCTACTAATGTGTAAGGTCCAGGGTAAAGTGAAAACATAAGACCCCCTTGCTCAAAAATTATTACCAGTAAAGAATTTCCAGTTAAATAAACAATCCTATTTACCATCACATCAAAAAAAAAAAAAAAAAAACTAGGAATAAACCTACCTACCTAAGGAGGCAAATTTAAGGGACTAGATCTGATAGAGTGCCTGATGAACTATGGACGGAGGTTCATGACATTGTACAGGAGACAGGGATTAAGACCATCCCCATGGAAATGAAATGCAAAAAAGCAAGATGGCTGTCTGGGGAGGCCTTACAAATAGCTGTGAAAAGAAGAGAAGCAAAAAGCAAAGGAGGAAAGGAAAGATAAGATATATACCCATCTGAATGCAGAGTTCCAAAGAACAGCAAGGAGAGAGAAGAAAGCCTTCCTCAGCGATCAGTGCAAAGAAATAGAGGAAAACAACAGAATGGGAAAGACTAGAGATCTCTTCAAGAAAATAAGAGATACCAAGGGAACATTTCACGCAAAGATGGGCTCGATAAAGGCCAGAAATGGTCTGGACCTAACAGAAGCAGACGATATTAAGAAGAGGTGACAAGAATACACGGAAGAACTGTACAAAAAAGACCTTCATGACCAAGATAATCACGATGGTGTGATCACTCACCTAGAGTCAGACATCCTGGAATGTGAAGTCAAGTGGGCCTTAGGAAGCATCACTACGAACAAAGCTAGTGGAGGTGATGGAATTCCAGTTGAGTTATTTCAAATCCTGAAAGATGATGCTGTGAAAGTGCTGCACTCAATATGCCAGCAAATTTGGAAAACTCAGCAATGGCCACAGGACTGGAAAAGGGCAGTTTGCATTCCAATCCCAAAGAAAGGCAATGCCAAAGAATGCTCCAACTACCACACAATTGCACCCATCTCACATGCTAGTAAAGTAATGCTCAAAATTCTCCAAGCCAGGCTTCAGCAATACATGGACCGTGAACTCCCTGATGTTCAGGCTAGTTTTAGAAAAGGCAGAGGAACCAGAGATCAAATTGTCAACATCTGCTGGATCATGGAGAAAGCAAGAGAGTTCCAGAAAAACATCTGCTTTATTGACTATGCCAAAGCCTTTGACTGTGTGGATCACAATAAACTGTGGAAAATTCTTCAAGAGATGGGAATACCAGGCCACCTGACCTGCCTCTTGAGAAACCTATATGCAGGTCAGGAATCAACAGTTAGAACTGGACATGGAACAACAAACTGGTTCCAAATAGGAAAAGGAGTACGTCAAGGCTGTATATTGTCACCCTGCTTATTTACCTTCTATGCAGAGTACATCATGAGAAACATTGGGCTGGAGGAAGCACAACCTGGAATCAAGA
>SJYT01006217.1:345308-364538 GCA_006410635.1 Cephalophus harveyi | reverse complement strand
ACAGAGGGTGAGTTGGTGATGGACAGGGAGGCCTGGCGTGCTGCGATTCATGCGGTCGCAAAGAGTCGGACACGACTGAGCAACTGAACTGAACTGAAGGAGGCAAAAGTCCTGCACTCTGAAAACTGTTAAGAAAGAACTTAAAGACAACAGATGGAGAGAGAGAACAATATTGATTCTTCCAATCCAAGAACATGTTAAAATATTCTACTCAGGTTAATCTATAGATTCAGTGAATCCCTATCAAATTACTAATGGCATTTTCAAAGAAGTAGAATAAGAGATTTTTTAATTTGTATGGAAACACAGAAGATTCCAAATAACCAAAGCAAGCCTGAGAAAGAAAAAAGAAGCTGGAGGAATCAGGCTTCCTGACTTCAGACTATACTATAAGCTACAGAAATACAGACCAGTGGGACAGGATACAAAGTCCAGAAATAAACCCATGCACTTACAGTCAACCTACAACAAAGGAGGGAAGAATATACAATGGAGAAAAAACAGTCTCTTCACTAAGTGGTGCTGGGAAAACTGGACACCTACATTTAAAAGAATGAAATCAGCTCTAACACCATATACATCACCAAATGGTCAGTACCAGAATCAGACTGATTATATTCTTTGCAGCGAAAGATGGAGAAACTCTGTACAGTCAGCAAAAAGAAGACCAGGAGCTGACTGTGGCTCAGATCATGAACTCCTTATTACCAAATTCAGACTCAAATTGAAGAACATAGGGAAAACCACTAGGCCATTCAGGTCTGACCTAAATCAAATCTCTTATGATTAGACAGTGAAAAAGTGAAAGTTGCTCAGTCATGTTGAACTTCATGACTCCATGGACTATACAGTCCATGGAATTCTCCAGGCCAGAATACTGGAGTGGGTAGCCTATCCCTTCTCCAGGGGAACTTCCTGACGCAGGGATCAAACTCGGGTCTCCTACATTGCAGGTGGATTCTTTACAGGTGAGCTACCAGGGAAACCCAATGATTATACAGTGGAAGTGACAAATAGAATCAAGGGATTAGATCTGACAGATTGCCAGAAGAACCATGGACAGAGGTTCGGAACATTGTACAGGAGGTAGTGATCAAAACCATTCCCAAGAAAAAGAAATGCAAAAAGGCAAAATGGTTGTCTGAGGAGGTTTACAAATAGCTGAGAAAAGAAATAGTCAGGTGTAAATGTGAGAGCTGGACCATAAACAAGGCTGAGCGCCAAAGTAGTGATGCTTTTGAACTGTGGTTTTGGAGTAGACTCTCGAGGGTCCCTTTCACTACAAGATCAAACCAGTCAATCCTAACGGTGATCAACCCTGAATATTCTTTGGAAGGACTGATGCTGAAGCTCCAATACTTTGGCCACCTGATGCAAAGAGCCAACTCATTTGAAAAGACCCTGATGCTGGGAACGATTGAAGGCAGGAGAAGTCCCTCTCGACAGAGGATGAGATGGTTGGATGGCATCACCGATTCAGTGGACATGAGTCTGAACAAATTCTGGGAGATGGTGAAGGACAGGGAAGCCTGGCTGCTCCAGTCCATGGGTCACAAAGAGTCGGACATGACTGAGCAGCTGAACAACAGCTAACACCATACACAAAAATAACTCTAAACGAATTAAAAACCTAAAGGCAAGACCAGACTCTGTAAAGTTCTTAGAAGAAAACATAGAACAACACTGACGTAAGTCACAGCAGTATGTTTTGATCCATCTCCTATATAATGGAAATAAGAAACACATGAGACCTAATTAAACTCAAAAGCTTTTCCATGAACAAAGGAAACCACAGACAACAAAAAGACAGCCCCCAGAATGGGAGAAAATACTTGCCAACTCTGTAACCAACTAGGGATTAGTCTCCAAAATATACAAACAGCACATGCAGCTCAACATCCTAAAACAACCAACCCAAACAAAAAGCGGGAGAAGACCTAAATAGACATTTCTCAAAGGAGACATACAGGTGACCAGCAGACACACGAAAGGATGCTCAGCACCGCTCATTATTAGAGAAATGCAAGTCAAAGGCACAGTTAGGCAGATCTCACACCAGTCAGAATAACTTGCCTTTATTTTCTCATCCACTTGCAAGAGTCTTACAGGCTTGAGTTGCCATTATTCCAGGATTAATGTATATTCAAGCTTTAACTCTGTTTTCCTTCCTGCTGTAATGATTTTGAAAGGAAGCTTCACTTCCTTCATAGTGACAGGGTTTTTACCCCTGCATTGCCATCTCGGTTATGATTTTTAAAACATCGCATAAGCAAAGCAACAATAATGGTAATTATACGAAATAGTTGCTTTCAGCAATAATTATATGAAGTAGTAAAAAGTGTAATTAAGTGGCAAAAGGCCATAGGTATTATACATACTGATGATAGAAGGAAACCCCAGTGTCTCTTCAAATGAATATAGACAGAGCCAGTTACAAACATTACTGTATATTGGGAAATTGCTTTCATTTGTTTGAGGCATTGACAGAGGAAGATGAGAATACATTGTAACAGCTAAGAGTTAGAGCACTGTTACTCTCAAGGGGGCCCCTTAAGAAAGTGGCAAACTACCCAACCAGTGAATTTCTATACTATTTCTTGTATTAGCTAAGTTATAAATTAACCTGTGTCGCTTTTCCATCAAGTCTCTGTAATGTGAAGTGCAAATGCATTAGACTTGACAAACCTCCTTTAATCCTGCTGAATTCCTAAACTTCTAAAAGAGAATGGCCTTTTTCAGTCTTTCAAGACTGATACTTTAAAGTATCTGTGCATTTGATTTGACCTAGTTTCTAGTCATGTTTAAAGTCTTATTTTGTAGGACTTTCCTTTTATTTAGGTACTTATTTAAGAGTGGCTAAGTATTAAGGAAAGACAACCCAGGCAAAGGGCAGAGTAATCCCACATGGAGTGCGCACTGCATAATAAAACACGTAATACCTGACTTTCCTAACTAATGGCTATGGTTAGCTCGAAAGGGAGAAAGAAAAAAGATCCTAACAGTTTCACTAGAACAAATTAAGCAGAGATTAAAAGGTTAAATATTGAAAAAGATTAATGCAAATGATTGGGGTGGAGGAGGTGGGAAATCCCAGCTATGCTACAATGAGAAGGTAAACTCAGATTCATTTTAGAATCTGAGGAAAACCATGATGAACAAGAAAAAATAATACAGTGAATCAGAGTGAAAAGAGCAGGCATAATTGTTTTAAAATAATACACACAGATCTAAAGATTTAATGAAATGAATCAGAAACACTTATTATGAAATTGGAACAAATTAGAGGCCAATAAATGGAAAGGATAAGAGACGGGCTAGTAGAATGGACAGAACTACAATTAGACTCAGATATGGAAGTCAGATACAGAAGTTTTGACATCGGTCTAAGGGATGATCTATGGAGAGACTGATGAAAGAGGAAGGAAAAAAAGCTGAAAAAAAAAAGCATGGCTTGAAGATTCTCTAACAACTGAATAAAGGGATGAGATATTAAAATCAATTATCAGGATACAAGGATACAGTGAATAGTAACATTCAGAGAAAAAGATATGAAAACCATAATTAACAAAGCTGGTCTGTAGTGGCCTATAACGGTATGTGCCCCCATCAACAGAGGAATGGATAAGGAAGTGGGACACATCCACAGTGGAATACTACGCTTGTGTTAAAAAGAGTGAAATAATGTCATTGTAGCAAGATGGATGGACCTAGAGAATATCATACTAAGCGAAGTAAGTCAGAGAAAGACAAATTCCATATGGCATCACTTATCTGTGGGATTTAAAATACGGCACAGATGCACCCACCTGCAAAGCAGGAGCAGACTCACACACACAGAGGTCAGACGTGTGCTCGCGAGGCGGGAGAAGGGGCGTGGGAGGGGTAGATGGGGAGCGTGGGGTCTGTAGATGCAACCTATCATACAGAGGACAGATAAGCAACATGGTCCTATTGTATATTCCACAGGGAACTTTCTGGCATAAACTCTCATGGAAAAGAGTAGAAAAAAAAGAATGTATACATGTGTTTAACCGAGTCACGTTGCTATACAGCAGAGATTGTCACATAAGTCAACTGTATTTCTAAAGTTCTATTTTTTTTATGTAAACATTTCTAAATTAAATACATAAATGTTAAAGTCTGTACCCAAGAGAAGGACATTCCAAGTACAGGGGCGAGAAAGACAAAAGCAGGGACGGTGGGAGAAAGGCAGTATATAGACGAGGAGCTACTAGTAGCTCAGACTAGGGGGAGTAAAGATGCTTAAACACCTCGACCGTCACCCAGAATCTCTTCAGATGATGATTCACAGTTAAACTTTCCTGGATTTTGAACTTACAGTAGTTGTTACTTTAAGCTGGAATAAGGATCCAGGCTACGGTCCATTACTCAGAATCAGTACTGCCCCACTTTGACAATGGAGTCAAATTGATGACCAATTTTTAACACAGAGGCTCTGATAGTTACTTTCAAAACCTAACAGGATACACAGTCAGAGGGGGAAAAAAGTGTATATATCTATATATACGTATATATATCCATATATTGGAGATAATATTTAAAAAAGAACAACTAAGCTTTCAACTGGAGAACCCAGAAAAAGAACTAAATAAATCCACAAAATGTACTACGAGCAAATAGTAATGAAATGGAGGCAAGGATGAAAGTGAAAGTGAAGTCATCTCCGACTCTTTGTGGCCCCATGGACTGTAGCCCACCAGACTCCTCTATCCCTGGAATTTTCCAGGCAAGAGTACTGGAGTGGGTTGCCATTTCCTTCTCCAGGGGATCTTCCTGACCTAGGGATCGAACCTGGGTCTCCCGCAATGCAGGCAGATGCTTTACCATCTGAGCCTCTCGGAAAGCAGATCAACTTTATTGCTTAAATTTTATTAACAAGAGATACAACTCTGGAAAATGATGAAAAAAGCAGAGAAGGCATAATTTACCATTGGGGAAAAAAAAAAGTCTACCACTTAACCTGTAGTCCTCAAATGTTTTAAAAATTGTTAATTGTGATAAGATGATGTTTATTTTTAAAGTCCTTATCTTTTGGAATTTTACACTGATTTATTAATGAATAAAAAATCTGGGGTTTGTTTCAAAACACATGTGGCGGAAATAGACACAAAACAAGAGCAGCTGCAAGCTGATGATTGTTTTAGTGACAGAGCCATGAGGGTTACTATACTTTGTATTTTACTAACAGGCTAAAAATCATATAAATGTTTTAAAAGAAATGAAATAAACATTTTAAACTATTTATAGTGGTATACCAATAAATTGTTAAGCCTACCTAATCATAATAAATGATACTTAGGGAACATATGGTACTTACCAGTCTCTGATCTGAGCCCCCAACGTGTATCAGCCTCAGCAAAAAAATCTCGTCTCCCAAGCTATGACCCCAGTTACTTACCTGGATGTGCATTGTTTATTCAGCCTCAAAACGGGGATGTTAATAGTACCTGGATTTTTCTGAGGATTAAAATCATTGGCACATGTAAAGTACTTATAAGCCTGGTACATACACAGAGTTTTGAACCTGTCAAGGCCCACTACGTCTTGACCAGGCTACGCTAGTAGCACACAGAGAAAACATGTAATGTCACCTTGATTAAGAAAACAGACAAAGCTCACACCAGAATGGAAGGGAACAGTGTAAGCCATTGTTACTTACTTGAATACGGGTACAAAGATCTGAAGAAAATGCTGTCAAATAAAACCCAGTGTGTTATATTGAAAGAATTACATACATCATTTAAAAAGGTTTCTCCCAGAAATACAGAGCTAGTTAAATGGTACCAAAAAACTGTTCTCAGTGAATTCTGGACTTGAGGAACTTTGTTAAAAATTATAGATGTTTGAAAATATACAATAAAATGACACCCATTCATTATCCCCATCCCCGAAAGAAAACACTCTTAGCAAACTTAAAGTCAAAAGCATTCTCTTTGTTAAATGTTACTTCTCAGACGCCTATAGAAATACTTTTGTTTAATATTAAGAAAGTAGATGCTTTACCATAACACAATATGGTACCTCTACAGTGTCAGAATGGAAGACTATTGATATCCTATCCAATGCAGTAAAAGCAAAAGATGTAAGAGGTATAAAAGAAAGACATAATTGGCATTGTTGGCAGATGACGGTGCAGCCAACTAACCTAGAGAATCCACAGATTATTAGAACTTAAAAAGTTCTACATGGCTGAATACAAGTTCACCATGTGAAAAGTCAATAACTTTCCTATATATATCCACTGAAACCAAACACTAATGTCCTAAAGAGAGGCCATTCTTTGGAATAACAGAAACTACCTAGGAATCACCCTAAAATGACACTGGGAAAGACGATACAGAAAACCGGACTTTCCCGGTGGCTCAGTGGCAAAGACCCTGCCTGCCAGTGTAGGCGACGCCAGAGACGGGGGTTTGATCGCTGGTTCAGGAAGATCCCCTGGAGAAGGAAATGGCAGTATTCTTGTCTGGAGAATCCCATGGATGGAAGAGCCTGGTGGGCTATAATCCATGGGGTCCCAAAAGAGTCAGACACGACTTAGCAACAACAACAACATGCAGAAAACTATAAAATCTAATTGAAAACTATAGAAGACCTGAGTAAATGGCAAGAAAGATATCTTCATGAACAGAAAAGCTCAAAAAGAGGTTTATTTCCTCAGATCTACTTAAGATATTTCAGTGCAGCCTACCAAAATCTCAACAACTTTTTATATTCCTTGACAGTCCAATATCAGTTAATATAAGGTAGAATGGGATGAGGTAGGAGGGTAGAAATGGAAATGAGTGTACAAGTGAAAACTGCAAATACATATGTCTGAAGCCCTAAAAGTGAAACAGTAACTGTACTGCCAGCGGCCAAGACTATTGTATAAACCTGCTTCATCAAGTGTCAAGACTACTAAAAACCTAAGGGAATTTAAACAACTGTGGGGAAATACAGTATCAAAAAACAGAGAAGCAGATTAAAGGCCAAACTAGAGAGTTCAGAAATAGGCCTGTGTATATGAGAATTTGGCAAATTATTAAAAAGGCAGCTTAAATCTACAAGGAAAGAAGAGACTGTTCACTATAACATGCTGGCACCAGTGGCTGTCTATTGGAAAAATGACTAAAATCAGACCCCTGCCTTACATCAAAACAAGAATAAGATTCCAATGAATTAAACAATTAAGTGTAATGAGGTAGAAAACTATAGGAGAATATTTCTTAAATACCAGGGTCAAGAAAGCATTTTGAAATGGCCTGATGAAAATACCTGCTACCCTTTCTAAGCCTTTTTCGTGCCTGTGTGTGAAGCAAACAAACATATTTTTCCAAGAATTTTATAGAAGGTGGTCATACTTGGAAAGTTCCACTTCCATGCCAGAAATAAATACTAAATATGAAACTCACTGTGAAAATTTTCTGACTGCCTTTTGGGCCATAGATTTCCATTTTTATTCAGATTCTGAAAGCTCAGTTTAGCCATTGGGAATTTAAAAAAAAAATTTTTTTTTTTTTCCAGAGCTTTTTGCCTCTTTCTACTTATCTCATAGCCTCCAGTTAAAATCCTCGTATTTTTTTCCTATCATATCACCCAACTCCTCCCTCACATCAAATCTTATTGCGTCCGCAAGTCTAATTTTGAACTTTTCAAATTAGACATCAAGTTAAACATCTGATAAACCAGTCTCAAAAGAGGCCACATTTATGAACAAGTGCCACCTTTATGCTAACCTTAAAATCTCTTCCTTTGTCAGCATTTCATTCATTTTTGTGTTCTAGAATAGGTATCAATACAGGCTCCCTAGCTTCTATAGAAATACATGATGGTAACTTCATTCCAGTATATTCAGTCTTCTAGTGATTCTGCAATAGCTTTTTCTTTTGTTGCCCCCAAGGTATGGCGCGGTCTCAGCAGGAATGCTGTGCGCTCTTACCACTTTGTCGCAGCAACTAGAGAATGAGAATGCCGTGGATGTTTTCCAGGTTGCAAAAATGATCAATCTGATGAGGCCTGGAGTATTTACAGACATTGTAAGTACTGTGCTTATTTGCAAAACCTGTACAACATCAGTTGAAACTCAGCCTCACCCTGAACAACAGTAGTTCTCAATGGGGGTGAGGGTGGCGTAATTTTGCCCCCTAGGGGATGTTGGGCAATGTCGGAGACCCTTTATATGATCACCACTGGGGATGGGGTTAGAATGAGTGGAGCCCAGGGACACTGTTAAACATACCACACCTGAGATGGCCCTCTGCAATAAAGGATTCTCTGGCCCACATGTCAGAAGTGCTGAGCAGACAAACTCTGCTTTCTAGAGTATGTCGTGTTTTCTGAAGATCAAGTACAGATTTCTTATTCTCTTAGTGGACCATTCCGAGGTAAGAGATGCAAAGGACACAAAGCAGGTGTCGGTTTTGATCATAACGGATTCCACAGGTGATTTTGTAAGTTTCTTCAGGAGCATAGACATATATTCCCGTGTCTCTAGTATATTTTTCACAGTTAGATTTTTAATCAGTATTTTTACCTGCAGTGAAATGAGATGAAGCTGTTCTTCGGCTCCAAAACCATCTTCCTCTCGTTTTCCAGGAACAGTACCAGTTTGTCTACAAAGCGATGCTCAGCTTGGTCAGCACTAAAGAGAATGGAAATGGCCCCATGACAGTGGACAGAAACGGCGCTGCTCTGACCGCGGACGAGTCGGACCCTGCCGAGAGCATGGAGTCGCTGGTGTGACTGGAATCCTGAAAGAGTGCTTCATTTGTAAACCTTCTGAAGACTGAGAACTTTCTTGAGGCCTTTTTTTTGCCAGACTCTAGGTCTAGGTTATCTGATAACCCAGTTACTTTTTTACACTGATAAAAGTTTTGATATTTATTTTTTGCCATTTTATGTCTTAATGGAATCCTACTGAGCATCTGCACCCCTGTTCATTTCCCACAGTGAAACGCGGTCTTACCTAGTTTGCACTATCTGATCAGTGTTACTGCCTATAATCTGATACCACAGCAAACCCTGACGTGACATTCCACGACACCATACATGCTACTTTTTAATTCAGTATAGTGAAGGTCTTTGTTATGACAGTGACTCTTGATTTTTTTAATTATTATCACTCTTGCTAAAGCAGCTCCATCCTCCTAGCAGGCAATGCTATCCTTTTCCTCAGTCCTCTCCAATTTTTTAAGGCACTGCTCAGTACTTCTGTATGCCTTCTGTGTTTCAATGGAGTGGATGAGCGCTGTTTTCTTTTAAAGAATAGCGGCGGTGGGGGGCTACTCTGAAGGTCTGTCCCATGTCATGGCCTTGAGAGAGTCCCATTTGTGATGGTGAAGGTGTCCATTAAGAAACAAGAAGGTTGAAGAGTCATCTGATGTCAACATCACTTCCTAGTTTCAAAGTTATATTCCTAGCTTTAAAAAATGCCCAACTGTGTCAAAATAAAGGATATCTCTGTATTACAGTTTTCACAGTAGCTATGTGGACAGTGTGTGTTATTTCCATTTTGACTCTCTGAAATAGTTACATCCCTGCCCCCCAAATCAGGGCCATCTTTTACAAAAGAGAGATGGCAATATTTTACGTAACTCCAGTTATGAAACCCTTTAGTGAATCTTCATTAATGCCTCATGGTTTATAATTTCATACCTCTTGGCAGGTGGAATAATGCAAATCTTGGCAGGTGTATAGTTTTGAAAGTAGTCCTAATATTCCGATTACCCATATAGCAATCTAATAAAAACTACCTATAGAGTTAACATTCTTACTTTCTTTTCTTTCCTTTTTTTTTGGCCAAATATGTCATGATAAAGCTCATTAACTACATGTATTCTTCTACTTAAACTGAAAATATTGTATTAATTAATTAGCAAAAAGTCTTGGAACTATCTAGGTTCCTCCACATGAAGAAATCTGACGTGGGGAGAGACCATTAGAATCTTGAGTGAAAGGTAACAGTGACATTTTCAAAGAGTTCTTAACAGTAGGAGACAGCTTTGTATGCTTTTGTGTATTTTAGCCTCAAAAACAGGTTCACTTCAGTAAAAGAGACTGCTCATAGGGACACAGAGCCCAAGGAGGTAATTCCCCAGAGCCACATTCACCCTGCCATCCATCATGGGGAAGGAAATCAGGAGCATTCACAAGAAACTTCAGTTCAGCAAGTTAGAAAGATAAGCTACTTACTGAGATCCGTTTCTTCTGGTGCATATTTGCTTTTGAGGGGTGACCTCTGTCAGAAGTTAAGCCATCACCAGGACTGGGAAGAGGAAAAGGGTTTTGTTACTTTTTTTATGTCAATAAACATCAACCAACAGGTCACACTGGCGGTGACCATACTGTCTGGCTAGGCATGAAAACGTCCGTGATAAGCAGCACGGAGACTCTGTTTATCCTGAGTTGATTTTCTGTGAAGTTTGTCAGAGCAGAGCTCAAAGGACCAAAGCTGCTGCGGCCTCCTGGCCCGGGATTTCTAACACACGGGCCAGGTCAACCAAGTTCTCATAAACAACATAACTTGCCAGGATTCATCTCATCTTCTCACCGTGCAGATTCAGCCACACAGGGCAGTCCACTATTCAGGGGCTGTGAGGGCTTGCTTGAGAAAATGTGAGCAGGAGAGCCCAGCCGTGTGCAGTGGAGGACACCGGCTCGCTCGCCGTCTCTCCGCTCCCATCAGAGGGGACGTGCGGAGCCCCTGCCTAACACTGGAGGGAGAACCCTGGCCTCACCAACGCTACCGCCACGGGCTGGCTGAGGGAGACCAGGACGGGGCAGGTTTCAGCACGGTTTCACCCCCGCCTGGCAAGAGCTAGGTCACTAGTCCATTACGGGGCTCACTTCAGCTGCAGAGTGTTGACATGAGCTGACTCTCCTCAGTGGACGGCACAGTGGACCTGACTTTCAGAGCAACATGCAGGTTGGGGTTTGTGGTCCCTCGACTTTTTTCAGGACACGTGGCAAGTATCCTCTTTTGTGCTATTGTGCAGTCACTCAGTCGTCTCCGACTTTGCAACCCCATGGACTGCAGCCCACCAGGCTTCCCTGTCCTTCACTGTCTGTGCTGTTACAGAGGGCCCAATTCATGGACATTCATACCCTCCAATTCTGTGACCGTCTCTTCCATGGGTATCAGAATCATGATAAAAGAGAGAAATAGGTTGGAGATAAAACAGAAACGTCACAAGGATGGCTTAGAATTTCTCTGTGAGCGTTCGAGTGTCTGTAGTGGGCCTGAACCAGACTACAAACCCTAACCCACTGAACCGCAAGCAATTGCGGTTTGCCCATCTTGCCAAAATGCTCCAAACACACTTCGTGGAGGATAGTTAATAGTCAGCAGTTCCTCACTTTGACTATAGAGTGTATCCTATTATTCTTCATGTGGCATTGGTAAATATACGCTTGTATCTTTCCAGAGGCAAAGAGTTTCAAAGACGGTGTTTTCTTTGAGACAGAAGCACATTGCTTAACTAAATAACAAGGTTATTAGCCCATGCACTCAGGAGGAAAGGAAATAGCTACTGCAAATTACTGTGTGCTGTTATAAAAATAAGCTTTTAGAGTGTATGAGTTGTAGGTAAGCAGAAGGCACACATTCAAAATGAACTGCAAAGATCAGGACAAGTGGCCATGCTGGACAGCAGAGAAAACACACCTTATTGCGCCAAGAACCTTGCCTGAAAGTTACAATAGTTTTATATTTTAAAAAAAGGTTCCTTCTGAAATTCAAGATGATTGAGATGAGGTGAATTGCTTTTCCTAATTTTTATGCCTTGGAGCTTTCAGAGTCAATTTCAAGTTGAAAAGTCCAGCAAGGTCAGAGATGTTTATGGCATTTAGGGTCTGGTGGCTGTAGGTTTTAGCCTGGAGTGACATATTGAAATCAACAGACAACCTTAATTATTTTATAATGACACAGCACAACTGCCTTGTTATGAATTTTCTTAAACACATATATACTGTATTTAAAACTTCAAATATAAATACCAATTTACCAAAGACACATACTAATTGTAAGCAAAAAATGTTAAACCCAAACTCATCATAATTTAGGAAATAATAATCAAAAATGTAGTTTGTCTTAAGAATCTAGCAAGTTATACTGGAAAATACATTTCCAACTCCAAGTCCTAAAGTTTATGTTCAAATGGTGCCAGTGAATTTTTATATGAAGGGAAAATGCCTGCTTTTTTTTTTTTTTTTTAAAAAAGCTGTAATCTCACTTGCCCCTTTGCGCTTGCCCATAGCTGCCATCTAACATACAATTTTGGCTTCACTTATCTCTAGAAAGAAGGCATGAGACAAACTGGAAGGAGTTGTAAGAATGGTATTTGGCCTCTACTTTGTCTTAGCTGTTAAACTGTTTTTAGTATTTTTGTTAAATATTTGCAAAGGGAAGCATTTTCTACAGAGGAAAATTAATTTCAAGAAAAATAATCTTGAGTTTTAAGAAATAAAACATCTCCAGAAAAGGAGACAAACGATTTTATAAAATGTCGCAGCTCTCCAACATTTGGGGTAGTGACTCCTTTTTTGTTAGGACATTTGAAACTAGCAAGTAGCCATTGTTTCTTAAAAAAAGAAAAAAAAAATTCAGCCTTTGTGTGGATTCATGTTTCTTTCACTTCATTTTGAAATAGCGAAAATCATTAAAACTGTAAATATTTTGTTGCTTGGATAAGCATCTTCTGGGAACTTTGTATCTATGGTATATAATCATAGAATTTTATATTTTCATATAAAGCTAATTTTTTTCTAGTTTCAATTCTGTCATAGTTTTTTTTTTTTTTTTTTTTCCTTTGTGGTGGATATGTGAATTCAACTTTCTGTGTATTGAAGTAGCAAGAACCATCTTTGCATTCCAAAAGAATCCAACATGTGTTATTTCTTTGAGGCAGTGATTGTGACAGTTGGGTTTTCTTTTTTAATTTCATTGACCATTTGTGCAATAGGAATTAGACATAATTAGTCACACTGAATACATTTGTTGCATTGACCCATTTGGATACAGTGCTGTTTTTGTTTTTTTTTAATTTGTTCGGGGGGAGGGGTTTTGTAACCTGAAATTTTTCCCTTTTTTCTTCTGTTTAAAAGTATATCAAATCATTCTATTATAGTGTTATTTAATATGTAAATTGTATTGCTATACATAAAATAAAGTATGGTTTTTGATGTACTCATTGGTGCTGAGCATTTCTAAGAAAACACTTACATCCAATAATATCAGATTACTCGTTTCTTTTAATAGGTCACATTTATACACACAGACCCTTGGTCTGAGTTTTCATGGTAGTAAATCATCATTAGGAGTCATCTTCACACAGGCAGAAAACCACAGAAATGTCTTCTCTGAGTTCTTCCTCCTTTAAAGAGTAAACTAATATTTCACCAGCATGTCAGATGAGAATGCTCACTTTATGAACCTTCTGCTAAATTATAAGTAGAATTATTGTCTTATCCAGTGTATCAAATAGATTTGGAACAACTCCCTCCTCTAAATATTTACTTTGTAGAATGAGAGACATTTGTTGCAAGACTTTGGGAGGATCTATGAAATACATACATAAGATCCTGTAACTCCTTCTACTGAGCGACATCTTGCCATCTCCAAACACAAGTCCCCAACTGGGCAGCTTGGGTCCACCATTCTCTGAACTTTGAGCAGCACTACATCAGGAATCAACTCATCACTGTGGCTCCAATTTTTCTTTCCAGCAAGATAAAGAACTGATAGCTCACTCTCCAAAAGTAACTGGGAATTTGACAAACAGTATATTAATCCTTCTTGTGGTACCTCCATCAACCCCTCAGTACAGAAGAATGGAACTCTCCTGATGTAACCCTTTGTCTGCGTGTTCAGTTGCCCCGTCATGTCTGACTCTTTGTGACCCTATTGACCGCAGCCTGCCAGTCCATGGGATTCTCCAGGCAAGAACACCAAAGTGGGTCGCCATTTCCTTCTCCAGGGGATCTTCCCGGCCAAGGGATCGAACCCCCATCTCCTGCATCTCCAGCACTGGCAGGTGGATCCTTTCCCACTAGCGCCACCTGGGAAGCCTCGTCTTCCTCAAACACCCACTGGGACTCAATCCTCTCTATCACAGAGTACATGAGTGGTCACAAATTGTTGACCTGCAGATCATATTCACTCCACAGATATATTGAGGCCATCATCTCTACCACAGTTAGGAGTTTCCAACATCTAAAAGTGAAAACTTTTTCCAGTAAGATTCAGATTGCAAGCTCTTTTGGAAAGCGTGCATTGTGGAAACCCCAGGCTCCTTTTCTCACTTGGGCGTCAAGAGCCATACAGGAGGAGCTGCCGTCCCTTCCGGTGAGGCGTGTTCTCTCTAGTTCACCAGAGTCTACGCCTGTCCCATCACATCGACCTGCCCATCACCGGTAACCTTGCCTGGATCCTCCGAGCAGCTGCCCATGAATTTTCAGACCATCATCTGCCTCAGGCTGGTAAACCATCAACCAAAAGGAGCAGCGGAAGGATTTATACTGGTCTTCCATCATTAAAATACTAGGAAGCCAGCAAGGGGCAAAGAGGGGTTTTAAGAGGCAGGAGGTATGACTGTTCAAAATAATTAACAAATCTATTGTCTACTCCGTGGCTTTCAAAGGAAATAAACCAAAACAAGAAACCTTCATTTTTGTTACAAAGAATGGGGCAAAAAAAACGAGTGCAAAAAGCCACTGGTCCAAAACCCCATTTTCAAACAGGTTAGACTGTTGAGCACATGAAGATTTAGAAACGAGTCACTACTAACCAAGCCTGGATTCACAGACAGCATTAAAAGCACTGTTTTTACATTTCTGCCTGTTTTGGTGAAATAACATAAAGGTACTAGAAAATGATAGGAACTAGAAATCAAGAACCAACCAGGTAAAACTGGCTTTTGGGATCATGAAGTTTGGCCACAAGGACAGGCCCACGGTTTATTAGGATCTAACAACTGTATTTGAACTGTCATGTTGGAGAAGGCTCTTGAGAGTCCCTTGGACAGCAAGAAGATCCAACCAGTCCATCCTACAGGAAATCAGTCCTGAATATCCATTGGAAGGACTGATGCTGAAGCTGAAACTCCAATACTCTGGCCACCTGATGCGAAAAACTGACTCATTTGAAAAGATCCTGATGCTGGGAAAGATTGAAGGTGGGAGGAGAAGGGGACGACAGAAGATGAGATGGTTGGATGGCATCACCAACTCAATGGACATGAGTTTAAGCTCTGGGAGTTGGTGATGGACAGGGAGGCCTGGCGTGCTGCAGTCCATGGGGTCGCAAAGACTCGGACGCGACTGAGTGACTGAACTGAAAGAAAAACGATGTTTTCCTCGCAGGACTGCTACGAGGAGTGAATGAGAAGTTCTTGAGAAAGTCAGTGAATACTAACTCACTTACCTAGCCTGTAAGTTTGCTTTAGTTTTAAAAAATTGCTTAGCAGACCTTTCTTCAACCATGAAATACAAAGTCAACTACCTTCGCTTACTCAACTAACAGTAGTGGTGAGGAATTTCCTTCACTGGTAAGGAAGCTGAGCATTTCAAACCAGATCCAAGGGGGATGATGCGGACAGAACTGGACGGTGAGCGTGACCCAGACAGCCTACGTCCAGAAACGGGAGTGGCAGAACAGACAGATGGTCACGATGCCCGAGTGTCTAAGCTTCTAATGGCTGAAATCTCCATTCCAAGGAAGTTTATTGTTTTCTTAGGAACAAGCTTCGTAATTTCAGAAGAGTGATGCCCAAAGCTTCGTATTTGTTACCCTCCAACACCAAGGGCAGATTACTGCGTGGCACTATTTTAAAAAATGAATGCTGTCTCCACCTCTGGTGACATTGCCCTCCCTCAGCCCTCAGGCCTACACACTAGTGTACTTAGTGGCCAATCCTTTTTTATCTTCTTTACTCCCCACTGCTTTCAAATTATCACTATCATCATCAACCATCAACCTATGCAGCCTCTGATGATCCTCCTGTGAAGAAGTGACCATGAATTAGAGACCTTTCCTTTCTCTTTACCAGATTCTTAAAGCCTATAAACCACATTATTCCAGAGTATCTGATTATATATACAAGATCATCTGTCCCTCTTGCCAAAGCTTTATTAAATACATAGGAATAAATAATTAGAATACATAATGAGTATATTTGACCTCTTGATATATTTCACTGTAATTGTTATAAAAGTACAACTTGACGTCTTTCTGTTCACATGTATACATATATATATATGTCATTAATATATATACACACAAACACATATATGAATCAAAACTGGAACTGTTACTATCTGATAATTCAGAGAAGCTGATAGGGAAGATTTTTTAATCTCTGTATTTTTCTGCAACTTTAGAACTTCATGAAAAGGTTATCAGGGAAAAAAATATTACCTTCTATCTCACTGAAGAGAGCATCTCATACTGTTCAACCTAAGTTCTCTTATATGAATATACCCTCCTGGAGGGAAGACAGTCTGGGAAATAATTCTAAGAAATTAAAAAAATATTGATGCCTCATGCTTTAATTTTAAAAGTCTTGAGAGTTTATAATTTTATTCACAACATTTTACATTTTATTTCAGTATTAAATATACTTTAATTCCATGAAAAAACTGAATTAAAAACACATATCCTAATACTTAATATTTTCACGATTCATGAATCCTGTAAATGTCTCAAAATTGAACTTCTAAAATAACATGAGATGAGCTGTTACAATAGGACATTAGGTATGAAACACCATTTTTCACAGAAAGATGCATAATAACCATGCAAAATTAAAATAAACTTAGTAGTAGAATTGATTATTTCCCAAGACACCTTTTGGTGGGACAAAACTCTCAACAGTGCTTAAGAATATTTGACCTATATTAAAAAATATACATTTGAACTGTATTTTTTGTTGGGTTACTGCAATAAGTTGCATAGGATTCTTTACTTCTAAGTTTTAACCAAACCAATAATCACCTGTTCCCGACTAGAGAAAGCATGTGCTATTGGCAGTTTACTCTAACTTTTTCAATACTTTCTGTGGGTGCGCACATGAGAGCACCCAGGCCATGTTTTTCTAAAAATATCCCCTGACTTTCAAGAATTATCCCAGGAATTTTAATGGACAAAAGATCTTTTTATAAACACACCTCCCACAGTGAAGAAAATAAAAATAAACATAAACAAATGGGACCTAATGAAACTTAAAACCTGCTGCACAGTAAAGGAAACCATCATCAGGACAAAAAGACAAGCCTCAGAATAGAAAAAATATTTGCAAACAAGCAATGAAAATGGTGTTAATCTGGAAGATTCACGAAGAGATCATACAGCTCAACACCAAAAAAAAAAAAAACAATCCCCCAGAAATACAGGCAGGAGACCCAAACCCATTCATCCAGAGTAGATACAATGGCCAAGAAGCATACGAACAAATGCTCAGTGTCACTGATTACTACAAACACACGCGTGAAGCGGCACTGATGCACTCACCTAACAAGGATCAGAACGGCCATCATCAGAAATTCTATGAACAATAAATGCTACAGAAAGTTTGGAGGAAGAAACAGACCCTACAAAGTCTTCACATAAATTAGGAACAGCCAAAACACAGAATACTGTGGATATTCCTTTAAAAAATTGAACACTGACCTATCACATGACTTTTATCATACCGCCTGGGGGCAGATATTCGAAGAAAACCATAGTTACAAAAAAACACATGCTGCCTGCTAGTCACTTCAGTCATATCCATATTCAGTCAGTCATTGTGATGCCATGGACTGCAGCCCGCCAGGCCCCTCTGTCCCTGGGATTCTCCAGGCAAGAATTCTGGGGTGGACGGCCACGCCCTCCTCCGGGGGATCTTCCTCACCCAGGGATGCACCCACATCTTTTACGTCTCCTGCACTAGCAGGCAGGTTCTTCACCACGAGCACCACTTGGAAAGCCCCCACACACAAAAAAATACATGCCCCACCAATTTTCCTTGCAGCACTGTTCACAATAGCCAGGGTGCTGAAGCTAAACAAAGAACCAACAAAAGGAGGCATGAAGAGGTGGGGCACGTATACACCGCAGAGCACGCCGCAGGCGACAGTGAGCAACGGCCTGCGTGAGACATCGATGCAAAGGACTAGATCTGATAGATAGAGTGCCTGATGAACTATAGATGGAGGTTTGTGACACTGTATAGGAGGCAGGGAGCAAGACCATCCCAAGAAAAAGAAATGCAAAAAAGCAAAATGGCTGTCTGGGGAGGCCTTACAAATAGCTATGAAAAGAAGGGAAGCAAAAAGCAAAGGAGAAAAGGAAAGATATACCCATTTGAATGCAGAGTTCCAAAGAATAGCAAGGAGAGATAAGAAAGCCTTCCTCAGTGATCAATACAAACAAATAGAGGAAAACAACAAAATGGGGAAAACAACAAAATGGGAAAGACGAGAGATCTCTTCAAGAAAATTAGAGATACGAGGGAACATTTCATGCAAAGATGGGCACAATAAAGGACAGAAATGGTATGGACCTAACAGAAGCAAAAGATATTAAGAAGAGGTGGCAAGAATACACAGAAGAACAGTACAGAAAAGAGCTCCACGACCAAGATAATCACGATGGTGTGATCACTCACCTAGAGCCAGACATCCTGGAATGTGAAGTCAAATGGGCCTTAGGAAGCATCACTACGAACAAAGCTAGTGGAGGTGATGGAATTCCAGTTGAGTTATTTCAAATCCTGAAAGATGATGCTGTGAAAGTACTGCACTCCATATGCCAGCAAATTTGGAAAACTCAGCAGTGGCCACAGGACTGGAAAAGGTCAGTTTGCATTCCAATCCCAAAGAAAGGCAATGTCAAAGAATGCTCCAACTACCACACAATTGCACCCATCTCACACGCTAGTAAAGTAATGCTCAAAATTCTCCAAGCCAGGCTTCAGCAATACGTGAACCGTGAACTCCCTGATGTTCAAGCTGGCTTTAGAAAAGGCAGAGGAACCAGAGATCAAATTGCCAACATCCGCTGGATCATGGAAAAAGCAAGAGAGTTCCAGAAAAACATCTACTTCTGCTTTATCGACTATGCCAAAGCCTTTGACTGTGTGGATCACAATAAACTGTGGAAAATTCTGAAAGAGATGGGAATACCAGACCACCTAACCTGCCTCTTGAGAAATCTGTATGCAGGTCAGGAAGCAACAGTTAGGACTGGACATG